>CM060097.1:9863328-10043889 GCA_030522485.1 Stenchaetothrips biformis | reverse complement strand
TTTTTTGGTTGTTTTTTTTCCTTGTCTTATGACAAGTTTTCATGTTACAAGTTCACAAATTTTTGACTCATTCTTTTCTTAGTAATTGGATTTCAAGTGCCAACGCACAACTTCTGAAGTTTATTTTAAATGATACTGTTTTTGTTATCCTTGGTTGAAGCATGGTCTGAAATGTGAATTCAGTGAATTGTTTGCTTCAGTTCAGTTCATTGTATTCATTTATTGAGTATTAAGAACTGAGTCAGTGCTGTACCAGTGCTAAAGCTCTGTTTTTGTTTTTTTCTTCTTTCAGGCCGATCAACTGACTGAGGAGCAGATTGCGGAGTTCAAGGAGGCATTCTCACTCTTCGACAAGGACGGAGATGGCACAATCACCACAAGGAACTTGGAACCAGTCATGAGATCCTTAGGGCAGAACCCCACAGAAGCTGAGCTTCAGGACATGATCAATGAAGTAGATGCTGATGGTAGGTTTCTAATGAGTTTGCTGTCTAACCATTTTCTCTCTTGGGTCGATCTCATCAAACTTCTGTTTTGCCTCTGTAGGTAACGGCACCATTGACTTCCCTGAGTTCCTGACCATGATGGCACGGGAAAATGAAGGATACCGACAGCGAGGAAGAAATCAGAGAGGCTTTCCGAGTCTTTGACAAGGAGGGCAATGGCTTCATCAGTGCTGCTGAGTTGAGGCACGTCATGGACCAACCTTGGTGAGAAGCTGACAGATGAGGAAGTCGACGAGATGATCCGTGAAGCGGACATTGATGGTGACGGCCAGGTTAACTATGAAGGTAAGTTGTCATTTCCTCTCTACCTTAAATTGGCAGACCTGGTCAGTGTTCATTGTGTATTTGTGTACAGTTTGTTCCATTTTTTGTGCCAGTACCTGAATTTTGGTCTAGGGGCACACCTATGCCATTTTCAATGGGTTTTGTTCTTGTAAATGTTTGTGTGCTTTGTTGCACCAAGCTGTGGCAGCTAGCCAGCAGAGACAGTTGCCAGATTCGCGCATGCAGCAGTATCATATATTGCTTGACATTTTAGGATTAACCTGAGGCCTTATTTTATGGTTCTTTAATTGCTCTATCAATGATTGAGTGAAGTCATTTCCTGTCCTCAACAGATCCTCTTGTTCCTATTAAGCTTTTGTAGTTGTCAAAGCAACAGCTGAGGTTGGCATTTGTTCTGTGTGAAAGCTAATTGTCCTGTTCAGATCACCTTTTAAAATGTTGAGCAAGGTTCATGGTCCGTGTTAATGGATGATGCTGCAATGTGCATGGGTCTTGTTCATTCTGTTTTCTCCTCTTGCAGATTTCCATGCTCTTGCTCAAATAGTTTTCAGAGGGTGCTCAGGCCCAGGGTGCGCGAGCGCTTACGCTAGTCTCCCCCTCGGTTAGCCGGTCAGGGCAGGACCTTAGGTGGTCAGTGCTTTGAATTGGTTGGCGTTGCCTCTTAGCGGAATGTTCTGTATTGCACATGATGACCCTCAGTAGAGTGGCCACACTCTTTCACGCTGTGTGTTTTACTGCACATCACAATGGTAGCCCTCTTGTATGAAGGCAATGATCTACCACTAATTCTAGATAAGACCTCAATGGTGTTTCCTTTTTGGGCTGCTTCTGTCCTATCATTCAGTGAAAAACTCAGCATTCTGGGGATGTTTGGCCACTCTGTCTAGTCTATTTGTGTCTCCAATTGCCGTTGGATTGTTCGTTCAGTGTCTTTCACTGTACTTGCTGGAAGGACATTCTTCAAGCTTCCTGGCAATTGATATGCATTGTCATCCTATCTTTGTGCAATGAACCCTTGCTATGCATTCATGGTACCATAGACCACCCATCGCTTGAGGCTTATGGCCAGGGCGCCCCTTGTAGGACTATCTGTCCCTTTCCAAACACGTATTGTAAATGTTCTGCATTTGCAAGCATATTTTTGATTCCACCAATTCGGGTTTAGTTACATGCAGGGTATTTTGTGGGATCATAAATTAGTTCATGTTTGAGTTTTTTTGGTGTAAGTTTTGATCAGTATGACTCATTTAGTTTAATAATGTGACTGTCAGTACGATCAATCATTTTAACGAGTCAATAGATTAATTTTGGCATCTCAGAATGGTGGTCCAATAAATGTGATCAAGAGTAGCTCTTTCTATTTAATTGCTGGGAGTTTCATTCAATGTTTCAGGGCAGATGATTTGATTGCCTGCAAGAAGCTCAGTTTTTTAAAAGTTATTTTTATTTTTTTCCAAGTTTTGTTAGCACTATCTCTGCATACTTCTTAACTCTCTTTTTGTACTGAGGTGTTTTGTTTTACCTTTTTTTTTTTCACATTAAAACTGTTTTGTATAACTTCTTTTCAATCTTCAACCTAATCATGACCGCATGATCAATTATTCCTCAAGGCAATAGAATATTAGTCAGATGGCTTAAATTTTCTGGCCATGCCTTCTGCTTGTTTTTAGTAGTTGCTCATGATGAAATCTATAGCATTTCTATGATTATGCTGGTTCTTTTGTGAATGTGGAACTATGCTGCTCCTCGGACAGTTCCTTGAACGTAATTGATATGCTGTGTTTGCCAAAGCAGAACAGGTTACTTCTTGATGGGGCTCAAGTTAAATGTAGAGGGGGAGACTAATTATGATCAGTTGTATCGGAACTTGACCAGAGCATTTTGTTCTGTATTGAAAAAAGACATTACTGCTTTCTAGTGTTCTGTTGCCTCAGGTGTTTAGTCCCATTTTCGCTAAAGGCAGAATAAAAGAGCAATTCTTCAAAATCTCATTGCGCCAGGAAGTTGTAGCATTAGGGGACAGCAATAGATTTCGATTTAACCTTGTTGGGTTTCCTGAATAATTTTCCTCTTTATTTTGAATTTATGGCTGCAATACTGATGACGTCACAGGCTATTATTGTTCTTTCTAGGATTCTGTTATCGAGTTTGTTACAGTTATGTGCCACATTATTTAATTGTTCTTTCCCAGCAAGTTATGAGTCAGTGGAGTGGGAGTCTGACTTAGTCCTGATGTGCAATGGGGTTTTTGTACAAATACAGTGTCGTCAGTGTTTGCATGACCTGTGTTGTAGACTTGTGCATTGCCTGTCTAGACCAAAATTTTATGAACAGTAAAAGCCACATTTTGAGTTGGTGGTCATGTTTTTAGATTTAATGAAAATCCCCAACTGAATGCATTTGCAACTATTCTATGGGTATTGCATAGCTGGACTCATTATTTGTGGGTTTTGCTGTTCCTTGACTTGAAAGATAATGATGTTAATCATAGTTTTTGCTTCTTTTGCAGAATTCGTCACCATGATGACATCAAAGTGAAGCAAGTAATGTGATAAATCTGGAGTGAAGAACTATTGTTTACCAAGAAGGATAAATGAACCTGCCTGCATTTCTGCTTATCCATTCTGACTCTACTTGAATTGGAAATGAAAGTAGCTAAAATTGGAATGGAATTTTCATTTCATGTATTTGTGATTGTATGATCAGTGAATTTTAAGGGGCGCAAGTTATTTGTGTAAGTTAATCCTTTTTGTAAAATATTTCCAGGCATGCAATTAAATGTGATTTTATTGGCCATCTTTTTGTGAAATTGTCAGTTAAAGTATTCTAAAATTTAGGAAAAGTACTAGTTACTGTTTTTAAACAATTACTTCCAAGTTCTGATTTACTTCACTCGATTTTGTTGTGGCCGCTCTATATGGCTCATCTTTCCAATCTGGGTTTTAGTTGTTTTTAATTAGCTTTGTGGGGATCAGGTAGGGATGCCACCTGTCACATTCCTTCGCCATTTTAGGAACATTTTAAATGGAGGTTTTACTGTGCTGCTTGCGCAGAGCAGTGCGCAAAGTGGGCTCGCAAGTGAGTGTGCGGTGTGCAGGAAATTTTGGGCTGGGTGTCTCAGTCTCACTCACATTATGTATCACTTCCTCCCTCCACCAACAGTTTAAAGATGTATTCGGTGAAATAGTTTGCATTGAATATAAATACAACCTTACATGTGTTTCTTCATTTGTGTCTTGTGATTTGATGTTACCTTTCCACTTACTTATGAGGAAGTTTTCTATCAACTTATTAAAATTAGCTAGTATTATGTTTGTACTTGATCATGTTGCTAGTTAAGGTAGACTATTAGATTCAAACTTCATGTGACACGAATGAATTAAGTAATTAAAATTAATTTGGAGGATGATATTCCCTTTGGGGAGTGGGGGACAACTCTTTGAGGACAGCCATTGCGGCTCATCCTCGGGGGGTACGTTATAGAATTGATACATCTTAATTTGGGGGTCTGTATCTGATGGAAGTTGGCAAAGCGTTATTTTCACGTTATCGGCCGTGGTTCCCGAAAGCGAAGCGTTCATGACGCTATTTTAGTCAAAACCACTCCAAATGCTCGAAGTCTGTTTTCATTAAACGCACATGCAAATGGGCGTGGGAGGTAGGGCCGACAATGTGGACTGACTCTCTGCAAAGTTTTTTCAGTAAACTCACTCACTCACTCCTGATTTTAACATTTGGTTTGAACTAATGGTGTTACTGTAGTACCTACTTACTGCCAGTATTGAGTTCAAAATCAATTTAATTTCACGTTTTAGTTATCTGTTCAGTTGCCTGGAGAACCCATCTGTTAAGCCCCCTTTTAGACTAATGTAATAAACTCAATATTTTGTTTGTCTTGTTACTTGCTTTGTTAAATTAATTGCACCAAACATTCCTTGTCCAACCTGTCTCCAAAGGGTATCTCCATTCTCATAGTCCGTATTATTCATAAATGCATGTAATGTATCAACAATGTGTGAAATACATGTTGCTCTTTTAAATACTTCTCAAATCTCTAACCTTGGATTTAATTCCTGTTATAGTTATGATTAGTTTCAGTGTTTTCTATTTAATCATACACTTTAACATATCTTGTTTAAAAAGAATGCGATATCCTTTGGAGAACAGTGGTAGAGTGCACACATCTAACACAAGTTCTCCTTGCACTTTAAACAATATGAATTCGCGTATAGATCTGTTTGTTGCTAAACACAAAGTGGTGTACAGCAATTGGGAAATAAAGATTCCATTTCCTCTACAGTCGGTATTCTTTTCCAGTATCTATTTGATGAAAAGTCGTTCCTCTTATCCCACCAGCCCCATGTATTGGGCCTCATACCAATCAGCCTGGTGCCTCCACTAATAAAAATGGGTCTTGGGGCCTAATACTAACAATCACTTGTGGTAAAGGATCAAGCCGAATAAACAAAATTACACTTAGCTAAAATTAATTGCTTAAGACCAACAAAATATCAGAATGGTGAGACAGCCTCAGTCAAATCTTCGCTAACTTAAAGATAAACATCAAATTTAAAAAAATATATATTTTAAAAAACATGGCGTGCACGAAGATAAAATAGGGGGTGAGGTGTTTGGCCGCCGCGCCTGGGGGTAGGCATCCCATCGCACACAAGGACGACTGTGGCTCCCCCTTTTGGCGACTTGTTAAAGTACGCTACGCGCCCCAGGCTTCTCAGCAGCAAGTGGCGCTCCCTGGTGGTCGGGGAGGGAAGTTTCGACGGCACCGACCGGTGCAGTACTTCCCTGTTGCGCCCGGCGAAACCTGACATGAAAATCGGCACCGGCGATTGTTGTTGCGTCCTGCAACGACACAGCTCTTGTTCGACGCCATCCAAAGATTCTGAACCACATACAAACAACGCAAAGAAAACGCGTTCCCGAAGCTAATTACGCGAGCAGAATGCAAACTCGATTCCCACAGTAAATCGGAAAACGGACATGTCTGCCTGGCAAATGGGCCAACGTGGGGAACCTCGCCGAGAACATCCTTGGAGGGAGCGGTAGGGGAGGGGGTTGCGCTTCCCAGGGGGTCAAGGAGGAAAGGACCAGCGGCACCCACGGATGCCCTGCGCCTTGCCCTGGGCACCACACACATATGGCACCCGCAACTCGCGCTCCGCGAGCGGCAGATAAGTGGTTTGCCCGTCGGCACCATGGCGCTGCCCCAGTCCCGAGTCGTACCCGCCCAGTGTGCAGGTCGTCCTGTCTCTCTCGCACCCGTACGAGATGCGCCCTGAGTGCGAGAGAGACAGAGCGATGCAGCCCGCAGCCCTCACCCTCGCGCTACTCTAGGCCTTATAAGGTGCTCCCTCGGCGGGATGGGGCTGCGCCATGGCTGCGCCGGCCAGCCCCGCCCCGCCCCGCCGCGCGCAGATGGCCTCAAGTGCGAAGCCTGGTCGTGGTCGTCTTGGAGTAGGTCCACGGCCTGTGCCCGCCGTGGGCCATGCGACACGTGATGTGGGCTAGGGCGGCGCGGCGAGGCGCCTCACGTCCGTGGCCCCGCCACGCCCCGCCACGCCCCCCGACCACCGCGATCCACGCTGCACCCGGCAGTGAAAAAAAGCTTGTCATACCATTTCAAGAGAACGAGCAGCGAACACGCTTGCGCCGAGCAGCCTCGCATGACCACGGACTTCGGGACCGGGTGCCCGGGTTCGAATCCCCGCCCCAAGGTGTTCTTTTTTTTTCCCACTCGGACCTCTTATTAATTGTCTCGCCCCGCCTCGGCCCCGCCCTCCAGGATTGTCCCCTGACAGACCACCTGGATATCCGCAGCTATTTTCTCTGGAAGGAAAACTGAGGCGATGAGGTTAGAAGGTGTGCCGGGGCCTAATGGCAGAACACAGCGTGTCAATTACTGACAGCTCGGCGGCATTCTTCTAATATTCCTGCGGGCCCTACCCCCATTGTGTGCTCGGCCTGGCCTGCGCGCGCACACACACGCACACATAAAATGAAACAAGGCGACTCATCGTGTGAGCGCGGAGTGCGGTTCAGGGAAGTCCGAGCGGGAGACGGTAAACGCACTATGCCAAGGCGGCGGAAAGAATGGAGAGAATCGCCGTCTTCATCAGAAAAATGAGCCGCGTCGCTCCAGTGTGGTGTGCTCGCGCTTGGGGTCACTTTGGCCGCGGCGGCCGCGGTGTCGGGAACAGGAAAATCCGCCACCCGCCGCCGAGGTGACGAAGTGACAACGACGACGGACAGCTGGGGCCCTATTACTCAAATCTGTGAGCGAGTGTTGAGTGGAGTGGTTGGGTTGCTGAGAGAGTGAGTCGAGTGAGTGAGCGAGTCCGGGTCTAGGTCGTCGACTGGCGACGGCGCTGTGCTGCGCTGTGCTTGGCGTGGACGAGAAGGCCGTTAAGGAGAGACTAGACGGCGCCTTGTAACGTTCGCCCAGCCCAGTCCGGCGCACGGCGCTGTAACTGCGCTGGGGCTGACTCCGAACGGCGTGCTTGGTCGCTCCGGAACGCCCCTCGAGTGCGAGGGAGACAGGGTGACCAAAGTAGGCCGGGTCAGACTCGCAGTGCGTTGCGATGCACGTTCGATGTGACGATAACCAGGCGACCCATTACGGTGTGATGGTCGGGCCGTGCGGCCGGCCGCCCCGCCCCGCCTGCCCGGCCCTACGCGGCATATCTCCCACAACTTATGCCGAGCGACGGGGAAGCTGTGTCTTTGCATGCGCTGCCGCCGTTAGGGCAGATGGCGCTGCAGTCGAAACTTTTCGCAGATGGCGACGGTCAAGACGCGAAGGTGAGAGCGGCGCTAGCTGGCTAGCTGGCGCCGGCCGTGTGGAGTCGCCTTGTCACATCCCATGCCACTACACCCTTCACCGCCATTGGCCATATCGGGCGGAAACGAGTGGAACGACAAGGAGCGTCGACGCGGCCCTCCCCTGCCTCGCCAGCCGCCCCGCTGGAGCCCCAGCGCAAACTTCCGCTTGGCTCGGCGGAAGAAATAAGAAATTTGGCGGACGCGGCGCTGAGTCGTCCCCCTTACTTCCTCTGGTTTCCGCCAGGTGGCGCGCACGACCGAAACGGCCGGTGGGAAACGCCAACGGCGGCAGCAAGCCGAAGGCACACTTTTCTAATTCCATCGCTCACGAGAGGCATAGAGAAGGCGTGCTGCTGCTCGCGGGGCTCCTGAAGACCCTGCCTGACGTAACCCCCGCGGCGCCACGGCTAGCCCAACCTGTCTTTCCCATTCCGTGGATTGGGTCTGAAGCGACCCGGAATCCGGCAAGGCTGTGGGGGCGGCGAGGCGGCACGCTGGGCGCCGGCGGCGTGCTCCGCACCGGCATCACCACGACCACGCCGCCAACCGGCGGCCGGGACAACCCGCGCCACGCCGCACCACTCCTCCCGAAGGCGGACGGAAAGGAAATCAATCATCACACCGCCCGGGCTAATCTATGTTGATTCGCCATGGGCGCCCAATGGAGTGTCAGTCATCCAGCGCCTCGCACGTCCGAGAGGGGCGACATCGGCGAGCACCTCGCCGTCAACTCGCCACACCCTGAATCCGTTGAGTCGGTCGGACGGTTTGCCAGTTCGCCAACCCGAAATGTTTTGGACAGTGCCGGGCGTACACCTGGCGGACTCCGCCTCGGGGCGGGGGCGGGGCGGGGTGGGGCGGGGTGGGACGGGGCGGGGCGGGGGCGGGGCGGGGCGGGGCGGGGCGGGGCCTGTTCTGCTCATCCGTGTTTGTCACGGCGGCCGCGCGAAAAACGTGGAGCGTGGCCCTGCAAGGCTGATTCCGAATCCTGTCTCTGTCGCACTCATGGGCCGTGGGGTGCGAGTGGGACAGAGACAGACTCTCCGGCATGCTCGGCTGGTATGGTGCTTTCGCGAGACGCAAGAGCTGACACCGGCAGACACGCCGCCGGCGGAAAGAATGCGACTCCGCGGCGCGGCACTTCGACGCGCGGTGCGGCGGCCGCTGCGGCCGCGGCGGGAAGCGAAGCGACGCTTCGTGAATCATATTTTTCCGCGACGCGTCTCTCCAGCAGTCCAAGTGCAATGGCTGGGCATCGCGGAGGTGCACGGCCGCGGAACGACCGGCCGCGCCGCAAGTCAGAGGAGCTTCATCGCTCCGTCTTTGTTGCACTCGTGGATGGAGCGCCCCGCGGGCGCCCGAGAGAGGCAGAGCGACTGCAGGCGCAGGCAGCACCGCCGCGTCCCGGCGTGCTGCGGGCTGGCCTACCCTCCGCACTGCAGGCGCTCCCCGCTGACCGCAGCAGAAAACGACAGAAAATCAACTTGTCGTTTTAAAACGGCTCGCCGATGATTACATCCCGACACCTGTCCTATCTCAACCTGCTACCTGTTGCTGTCGATGACGGCAAAAACAACTCGCAGCGGCAGCAGTATGTAGCGGGCTGTGACACGGTGCTGTGGTGACACCCGAGTCCCCGTGGGAACCCGACTCGCCCCGACTCGCATCGGCTGTCAAGGCGTTAGCCTCGCTGGCGGGGCACGTGTGCAGCATCCCGGTCTGCCCGTCCGCCTGTCCGCCGGGCGCGCGCGCTCACACACACACACACACACACACACACACACTCACACGGACTGGGTCACGCTGCACTTACTGGACGTGTGGCCCTGGGAGAAAACATTACCGCGGGCAATCGATATGGCGATATGGGATCAGGTTCAATTTCCAGCCAGGCGCTCCGGGAAGTGGGTCAGTGTGCCTCTTTAGTTTCAAGGACGTCCCTGGACCAGGGTCCCGGCCTTTCAGCCTGTTCTGGACGCCAAGGCAGTCGTCACCGTCCACCGCCCCGGTGCAGCAGGGCTGCCCGCCCCGTCCTTCGCGGATCCCGAACCAGGATGGGTCCGTTGCGGCCGACCGGCATGTCCCTGGCCGGACCACGAGACACGTAACCAAGGCAGCAACCACCAACCCCAATTAATAATTATCATTCACTCTAAAAAGGAATCAGGCATGTCGTTTCTGGACGGCCTCCGCGACCCCCGTTCCCCTTGCCACTACAGCACACCGCGCAGGTGTCGTCATTGCACCCGTATCCTGCTCTATCCTTCCGGACCCCGTCTTCCTCCTCCTCGTCCTTCGCGCACGCAAGCAGCAGCCCGTCAAAAAGGAGCGAGCCGTGCCGCCAAACCGCCTTGCGCAAGCTGCCCAAGCGTCCACAGTCGGTGCCGCCAAACTGTGGCCCTGGGCCCTTCCCCGAGGGCGGCCGGCTTGGCTGCGGTTACCGCGGACGGGGTGTGCACCGTACCGCGGAGCGGATGGAGCCGGAGCGTTGGCGGGGCGGTTGCAAAATAGTGTCATTCACCGCACTCGTCAAGGTCGCCGCGGCCCGGCGCGGGGAGGGGGCGCGCCACGCGACAGCCCGCGGCCGCGACCGGAATACGCGGTCATCCGAGCTCGTCGACTCGGCCCCGGGTTCGAGTCCCGGCAGCGGCGCGCGCTTTTCTCTGAACTCTCTTCACGCACGACGAGCACTGTACATGCTGGATGGGCGTTGGCGAACTCTCCCTTGATCTTTTCACCGCAGTCACTCAGGGTCTCTCCTTCTCTCTCTCCTCACCGTGCGGGAACCAACGGCCCATCGTAAAGGTGGACGATGTGGTCGACGACCGAAAGCCACGCGGGATAAGTGGGTACACGTCGTCGCCCTGCATCAGCCTCTGCCTCGGTCAGCCTAGCCGGCTCCCCTGCCTGCTCAACTTCCTAGCTTTCCTGCCTGTTTGCCTCTTAATCCTGCTCTTGAACTGCCGCCTTCAAGGTTTACAGGCGCGCCACTTTGGCCGTCGTGGCCCCTTACGAGCGACAGTCCCGGGCACAGTGAGGAGTTGCCCGCCCTGCTCTCGCCCCAGCCGGTCACGCCTGCGGGACAACCCACGAGTGCGAGAGAGACAGAGGGACATTGCTGAGCCTGCGGACGTCCTGCACACCTAGGGCAGTAAAAGAGCTGGTGCCAAAAGCGATACGGCGTGGCGACGGCGGCGTCCCAGATCCGGGCATGTCCTCGCGAATATGTTCACTTGCAGCTCCTCGAACTAACAGGCGCTCGGGCGGAAGAAAGTCTCTTCGAGTCACCCGCCCCGGACGCATCCGCCAGGTCTGAATTCCCATCTACGAGCCTCCCGCAGGCATCCGCCGGGTCTCTTTTTCCATCTACGAGTAATCCGCACGCATCAGGCCTGGTGGTTAAGGCTAATCAGTCTGCAGATTTCAGAGCCCGCTTTGACGATCAAAGTTCAACGTCTTCCGTCAGCAGCAGCACCGCGTCATGGGCCTAGATACCAACCACTTGACCGGCTAATCTAGTGCGAGTGCGCCACCGCGTGCAGCGGACTGTAGTTTGGGTTGCGGGCGAGGCGGCCGCGTCCGGCCACATCCACAACATTCTTCTCAGAATGTCGCAGTCGACGGGACGGGACCCGACCGACACAAACATCAGACGCGGAGCAGCGGAGCGCACCCGCGGCGGCGGCCCGGCCATGGAGGCACGGCCATGGAGGCACGGCGCCGCGGGGGGCAGCCCAGCCCACCCACCTTCGCAGGCACGCCGGGACGTGTTGGTGGGCGATACTGTCCAGGGAGCAGGCAGCCGCCACGCCGCCACGGGGAGTCGAACCCACCCCCTTTTCGCGGGGCCAGTGATGGAACGCCTCTTCCGCTGATCGCGGCTCGATCTCGATATCTCGAAACAGACTTGAGAAAAGGCGGCATCCTCGTTCCCACCGACATAATGCCTCTATCAGGTTATCCCATGCGGCGCTGGCGTTGGCGGCGATTTGCACGGCCGCCGCGGCGATCACTTCCCTGACAGCGGCGGTGCCTTGCGCCTCGCGGCCCGGTGTGAATCAGCGTGACGCCGATCGCAGCTGTGCCTTTGGGGAGGGGGGAGAGGGGGGGGGGGGGGGGTCTGGTGAACACCGAGCGCGGTGCGGCGGCAAAAACACCCGGCATTCGGCATTCCCCGAGGACGACAAGCTGTCGAGCTTTCGAGTCTCGCTGCCGACTCCCGCCGCCGGCGTGATGTCACCGCCGACCAATAGCGGCGTTCGCTCGGGGTCACGTGGCGCGCGACGGTGGCTCCGGCGGCCACGACGGCCGGCCGAGCGGAGCCGAGCGTAGCCGAGTGCCGCCGAACGGAGCCGAGTAGGGGGGCGGGTAGCGCCGCGCTGTCGGCCGCACCGCCGCGCCTCGCCGACGCCGCCAACCGATTGTCAGTTGGCATTTCCCTGTGCAACCGTTCAGACGCGTCGGCCGTCGCGACACCCGAGTAGTCCAGTCAGTCCGGACACCTCTCTCTCTCGTCCCCCAGTGTCTGTTCGGCAGTTTCATGAGCGGAGAAGACATGGCCAACAACAGGGCAACCAAGTCTGGATTTGCCGCCGAGGCGCAGAGGAAGGTGAGCTGGGCCCAAGCTGGGGGTGGTTGTGGCGGTCCGGGACGGCCTTGCAGCGCTAGCAGCGCTGCGCAGGGGGGTTGGTACAGCACCGCGATCTGGGTCACTAGTCCGGAGTCTGCGCTGGCCCTGGCGGGCCCCGTAGCGGCACCCCTTTGTGGGGCCTGGGCCGATTTGTTTTCGATCTGGCTGTACCGCCGCCGCTGCATGGAGCAGACAGATCAGCCGAGCGATTCAGGGGAGCGGTTCGTCGCTCCGTCTCCCTCCCACCCGGACCGAGAGCCCCGTGCGCGCGACAGAGACAGATGGACGAAACGACTCTCCGAGATGGCTCGGCTGCGCTGCCTTTGTGTTGTCGCCAGTTGGGCTTTTCTCTGACGTTTGTGGAGGTGTGTGTGTGTGTGTGTGTGTGTGCACCGCGGCGGGGCCAAGGTAGGGCGGCGCAACAAGCCGCACTGCGTTTCGAACGGCGGACAGCACTCTCTCCCTGTCTCGGTGCGCGGTGCGGCCTCGGACGCCGCCCTGGAGAAGCATGGAAATGAGACGATGCGGGTTTACTTTATTGAGTGGGTTGCGTGGTGCCTACCCCCCGTGTTCCCTCCGCCCGAGCATTTACATAGTGGGCGTGGGTGGGTTTTGTTGTTGTTTTCTCGAGGCGTCAGGATGGGATTGGGGTACCGGAGGTACCATCACGACGGGCACCGCCCCGACGCCTTGCGTCACGAGGATGGAGAGGAGGAGGAGGGTCCTTCGCTGCGTCAACATTATCATATGAATGAGCGTGTGTGTGTGTGTGTGTGTGTGTGTGTGTGTGTGTGTGTGTGTGTGTGTGTGTGTGTGTGTTGTCATTTGGCCGTCCAAAGGGCGTCGCCACAGCGTCGTCTCTATCACAGTGTGAACGACGCCGTGCCGTGGGTGGCACTGCATTCCTCTTGACGGACGGCCGGACCTGGTGCAACCTGGTGCTGGCAACCGCTGGCCCTGCCCAGGTGGTTGGGCCGCCCGTGGGGAAGCTCCACTCTGGTGGGAAACCGATGGCCAATCGTTTTCCACGGCAGCGATACGGCCGCACTGAATTTTCTCACGGTTTCTTCTCTCCAAGTATGAAAATTTTCGACTTGGCGGCAATGGCATTCCCGCAGGGCACGCCCCCGCCCCCGCCGGCCCGGCGCCCACGCGGCGCCCTGCAGGCGGCGCAGTGCGGCCGACTGGACAGCTGTCCGGCATATTATCGCCGGCATTATCTGTTAATGGGTGACGGATAAGTGGCTGGGTGTATCGATAGGCCATCGGCTGCCAACGGCTGGCAACGGCGCGGCTGGACTGACTGGTGACCGCGGCCGCATCACTCCCAACAGTGTGCTTTGGTCTCTCTCACGGGGCGACCCGCAGAGGCCGGAGGGAGACAGCCTGCCCGGCTGGCTGCGGCGCTGCAGTGTGGGTGCGCGCCGTAGCCGCTCATTCTGGCCGCGCTGAATGCTTGTCGGCCATAAATATGAAATATGGTCCGAGCAATTAACGGTTGTGTGCACAATCTTACACGCGTGCGCGGTCCCGCCCGACCGCCCCGCCGACAGGATGAGAAATTCGCCGGGCAGCGCGGTTGTCGGCGTGCGCCACCGAGGGATCTCTCTTCGCGTTGCGTTGCGTCCTGACCTTTGGGGGCCCGGCCGGCGTTGGGTTCCAGATCAAGCGTCCCTTTTCCCCTCCGAACCTGTTCTAGGTTAGGCACACTGGATGGGCTCGAAGGGCTCGGTTTTGTCCTGTCGTTCGTCTCGCCGGATTCGAACCGGCCGGAGCGCCGCGGCCGATGCCCCCTCCCCCTTGAATGCAGCCTGCCCCGCCGGTTTACCCCCTCCCCCCCTCCCGGGGGGACTGTGTTTCTTTTTTGTTGCTGGGCCCGTACCCGCTTTCAGCCTTCGGTCCTCGCACAGTGACCTATTTGCTGGACCAGCGTTGGGTACGTGACTCGCGGGGCGGGGCGGGGTCCCCAGCAGTGGCGTAGCCAGCCAGCGCGCCTCCGAGAGAGGATCACTCGCACATTTAGCAGGGAATGACCCCCCAGACCCGGCGTGCCTACGCCGAGCCAAGCCTGGCTATGACATCACTTTAATCTTCGCCCATCCGTTCCGGAAGCAAGGAGCGTTTTCATTTGGTGTGCGTCCGCGTGTGCGTCACAGGCACCCATCATGGCTGCCTCGTTGAGTGCCCAGGAACAACGCCCAGTGAGAAATGTCCAGCTTCACAGCCTCGCGGTTCGCGAGAGCTAATTGGTCTTTTGGACGGCACAGTAGGCAAATTCCCTCAGAGCATACCGCGCGATACCCAGGGTCCTAGCATTCGTCCTAGAGGCATTCAAGGACCCTGGCGATACCGTGCCGTATGTCACGCTTTTCGAGGAATGTCCTGTACATTTGGCGTCGCTGCGAGATAACTTCGGCGGGGCGTGGGCGGTGCCGGCGGGGCCCGTGGCACTCGGACACGAGAAAACAGAATGCGCGCCGCACGGTGTCGAACCCGCGCCTGCGCCACCGAGCAGCGCCTGTCACAGAGAGCTGTGAGAAAATCAATTGAATAAAATCAAAAAATCAAAAAAAATCAAAAATCAAAAAATTGTTGTACACTCTGCACCTTAGTGATCCCCCCCCCAACCCCCCTCCGGAGAGACTTTGGTCCTGGCGGAGGCCGTGTCGGCGGGCCGTGGGGCAGGCCAGGACAAAACGAGAGGGATTTGTTTGGGCCGGCGATAGAGGGCGCTGCTGGTCGTCGGAGTCGTTATTCGAGTGGAGCCGAGCGCGCGGCGATGGCGTCGGCCTGTCATCCTGCGGCCGATAACACTCGACACTAATGGCCGTCGGCGCCTCGCAGCGCCTCGCAGCCAGCGCGCTAGGACCTCACCTGGAAAATAACGTGGCCGTCTCTCTCTCTCTCTCTCTCTCTCTCTCTCTCTCTCTCTCTCTCTCTCTCTCTCTCTCTCTCTCTCTCTCTCTCTCTTCCTCAAACACACACACTCAAACACACACACACACGCACACACACACTCACACTCACACACGAGCATTGACGGTTCCATCATGGGAGGTGAATCGTTTGGACGCGCTGGGGCCACAGACGCTGGAGTACAGCTTGAGTGTGTGGTTCTTTTCAAAGTCGGTTTGCTCGGGTCCCTCCCTCCCTCCCTCCCGGCCCCGGGTAGCCCTGGCCGGCCCCAGCAGCGCGCCAGTGCTTGCCTCAGCGGCTCGGCGGCCACGACATCAGCACACGCCTTTTTCTTCCCGCAGGGTCTCGTCTCAAATGAAAAGTGACACGCGAAGTGTCGCCTGGGATTGCCGATACGTTGTCTCCTTTTGGCTCGTGGTGGAACTTTTGGCCGAGACAAAATACAGAAACAGACCCGCCGATAAACAGAGGGCGGTGACCGATGTTAGGTGTCGCTTCGCTTCTGGGTGACCGCTGAGGCCGGCTGGGGCAGGGAGATTCCTAGTATCGCGCGATTATTTGACACTTTTTGCAGTGCGGCGGGCGCCGATTGGCCAGTGCGAGTGTGCGAGTGTGCGAGTGTGTGAGTGAGTGTGTGAGTGAGTGTGTGAGTGTGTGTGTGTGTGTGTGTGTGTGTGTGTGTGTGTGTGTGTGTGAGAGAGTGTGAGTGAGTGTGTGTGTGACTGGGCTGGGCGTTATCATTATCGCCGCGACACACTGCCCTTGGCAACGCGCTCCAAATGGCACACGCTCGGCAAGGTCGCCAAATGACTGTCCGCAGAGAAGGAAGGCCTGCTGGCGCGCGCCCTGCTCCGCCGCTCCGCCTCCAAGTCGTGGGCAGTGTTGCGCGGGGTTGGCCGTGGGGCGAGGCTGGCTGAGCGGGCTGAAGGATGGGCGAGCCGGTCCGATCCGGTCCGGGGTGTTTGCTAGGGTCTTGGCGTTGCGCCGACACGGAGCACCTCGCTGCCGAAGGGCTTCACCGCCTGCCCAGACGGGGGTCGTCTTGCTGCAGGGGCTGCATTCTCTCAAGGTGGACGTCGTGGTGCTTTTCTTTGGGCGGGGTCAGCGGGGATAGTCGAGCTGCCTTGAGATGAGCACCGGTACGCCACCCCGCCCAGGCAGGCGACGTGCCGTGGGTACGTCCTGCACAGTGGGCTGGGCGCTGCGCGGGGCGCCGGGGCGCCGTAAGTGCGCCGCAGGAAGCAGAAGCCCTACAAGGGCAACAGGTTGCATACCAAGCGGGCCAGCCAGACGCAGCCAGAGGGGCGGGCCGCGACGCGCACTGCATGTGTCCCCGTTTTTTTGAGCCGCTCGGATAACGCGAGGAATCGTCTATTCAATCGGCGACGGCTCGCCGTGGAATCCTGTTACACGAGGGGGCCTCAGGCCGTGGCCGCATCGGGGCCGCAGAGCACCGCACAGCCTGCATGGCTGGGGCGTCAGTTTGAATACTGTGCCGCGGGTTGCCTAGCAACGCCTTATTGACAGTGCAGGCGAGGGAATCGGCTGCTGCCTCACTGGCCGGCCGCTGTGTACTCGGCGGGGCAGGGCAGGGCGGGGCGGGGCGGCCCCTCGCGGCGCGCGCCTTGTCACCCACCAGGGCGCCGCCGATCCATAGGGCTGATATGGGCGTGGCCGGATGGGGCGCAGCTAGCGGGATAGCGGTCCGCGCATTGCACTGCCCGCGACGCGGCTCGCTTCCTGCGCCAATCGCACCAGGAATTTCCATTCTAATTTGTGCGCGGGCTAACTAGGGGAGGCCCCAAGCCGAGTCCGGGGGGGGGGGGGGGTCCTGACCTGGGGCGGGGGGGCGGTGTCTCTGCGAGGACTCCAGAATCCCCGAGCGAAGCTCCCTTCCTCCCTGACGGCCAGACTTGTTGCACTCGGTGCCTGGTCACTCACCCCGTCGACGGGAAGCCGAGGCCCAAACGGCCAAACCGAACTGGTCCAATAACGTCCAATTCATCGCCTGGACGGCGGGGCGGGGCGGGGCGGGCAGAGCTTGCTTGTACCGCCGCCGGCAGAACAAGGCTTCGGCCCGCCCCACGCGGGGCGCGGCGGCTAGCGGCGGCCAGGCGAGGGCCTCCTCCGGGGTTGAGAGACACTCAGCCAGAGAGTCAGCGACCACACTTGACCATTAACGCACCTTTTCCTGGATGGCCCACGCACGACGCATAAAGATACACAGTCTTGTCGAGCAGGGCTGCACTGGGATTGCCTACCCGCCAGGCGCCATGACCCCTTAGGGGGCCAGGGTAGGCCATCCCGTCGAGCAGGGCCGCACTGGGATTGCCTATCCGCCAGGCGCTTACTCGACGGGAAGGCTGAACCGCCGACTCCTCTTCCAGCGGGGCTGCAGGCGGGGGCCGCGGCCCCGTGCGTCTGCCAATGAGCAGTCCGTTTTAGTCGCTCTGGTTGGAACATGGCGCGAAACCGCAGGCCGTACGCGCCGACGTGACCGCCTGACGGCTGCGGCTTGGCTTGCAGCGGGCTTGCAGTGCCGCCGCTGGCGACGCGACGGTTTGCGTTCGCCTCGGCAGGTGGTTAGTCACGAAGCGGGGGCTGTCCTTAATTAACGTGCCTCGGGCGCACGCACGTGGCGCGGCGAGGCGAGCCGGGTGGTGCGCGCCGCCACTTTATTTTTGACGTGTGTGTGATCCGAGCGAGTGCGAGCTTCTGCACGTCGCGCGTGATTATTCCCAGCGATAGTCGTCGGGTCCGGCGGCGGGTCGCTCTGTCTCTCTCGCGGCCCCGCGGCACGCCCCACGGCACGCCCCGCGAGTGCGACAGAGACGGAGCGCGACGCCGTCCTGCCGAGTTTGGCCCGGCCGCGTCCGAAGCGCTAAGCCAAACAGACGCGGGGTCTCGCCGGCTCGGCGTTTTTCCGGACGCGGACCCGGCGTGCCGGCTTGGGCCACGTCACCGCATGACATCATATTCGAGCCGCCGCCCCGCCTCGCCCCGCCCCGCCGCCTCGCGCCAAAGACGCTGCTTAGGACGCCGTGCCGGCTGGTAACCCCCCCAGCCGGGTGGTGTGGCTGGCATTGCTACGCGAACGACGCTTTGCCTTCCGATGGTGTTCTGCCGGAGGTGACCGCGGGGTCGGCCGGTCGGCCGTTAGCGCGCGAGCAACAGGGAGGGGGAAGTCCCTGGTTCGAATCCCAGCCAGTGCGCGCACGTTTGCGGCCCTTCGGTGGTCCGCTAGCGGCGGAAAAGGGTGGGGACGGAGGGGATTCGAACCCGCGACTCGATTAAGTGACCGGCTCTTCCGTTCCGTCCATCAGTTCGCTGAGGCTGATGAACGACCTCCGACCGTGGCGAAGGCGAAACGGTCTCTGCCATTCCCGGGACATGTACGGCACGGCCGTGTGGGGCCGGGCAGGGCGGCCAGGCAGCCGCGGGCCAGCCTCCCCGTGACCCTGGCCGCGCGCTGGCGACGTGAGGCACGCCGTCGAGGACGTGGCACGGCTTGGGCACGACTTGACTTGGGCACGGCCGAAAAGGCCTGGACCGTGTACACACTGCACGTCCCCGGGAGGAAACGAGAGGAACTACACTACACTGTGCTTGCCTGGGGCCTGGCGACTAAGGAGCGTGTTTTTGCGGTGTTGGTCTGGTGCGTGGAGTGCGAGGGCGGCAGTGGCGCGGTCTGGCGAGGTTGACGCGCGGCGGGCGGCACGAACAACAACAGCGGCCGGCAACACGGCAACACATCAAATTCTGGGGCCGAACGGCCGTGCGGACTTGATGTGGACTTAAGGCCCCCCTCTCTCTCCACTGCCAGGGCCCGCCGTCGGGAGGCCTCCTCTCCTCTCCTCCTCCGACTCTCGGGCACTCTGTCTTTACAGTCCGTCCTGGACCAGGCGGCGGCCCGGCGTGCCCTAGGCGTGCCCGCGCCGGCCGGCTCGTGCTGCAGGCTGGCTTCGAACAGTGTCGCTCTGTCTCTCGCGCGCCTGTACGGCAAGCTGTTGAGTGCGAGGGAGACTGCTGGTACGCCGGTACTCGGCGGGTACAGCCCACCCTCCGCTGGAGGCTCCAGGCCGGGTGCCGCGCGGCAACAGCGCAGCGGGGCGAGGCGGGGTGCCGGCCGGCTGCCGTGGGGCCGCCGTCCCGCACTACACTGGGATCCAGGGGCTCGGCTCGGCCCGTGCGCGTTTCGGCCGTTGCGAAGCGATCCAGTGGGACAGGTGCAGGTCTGGACTCCCTCGCCCCGCTGCTGGGGGACGAGCACGCCGATGATGGGGTCGGCCGGTGCGTGCGCCGCGTCCTGGGTCATGGACGGCGTGCAGCACGAGTGGCTGTAACGACGCGGCACGCGCCCACGGAAACAGAAACGAAACAGAACGCGCGCGCTAACATGGCGTTGCTAAATGAATGGGCGTGCTGTGGCGTCTCCTCCCGGCCGGTCACCAGGCGACCGACGCTAGCCGACGCTAGCCGACGCTGGCTCGGCGGAGGCAGGACGGTGTGACTCACGCAGCCCTCTGTCCGCGATGGAGTGGCGGTGGGGCCTCTGCAAGGCGAGCTATGGGCCCCACCGCTGCACTGCCAAGCTGTTGGTGCGTGGCTGGCCTAGGCTGGCCTAGGCTGGCCTACTGGCACCATTCGTCCACCACCTGGCCTTGCCGGGCTGATAAGTGATAAGCAAGCCGGCGTGCGATAAGAGGTGCTGTCCCGCGCGGCAGCGCGATCCCTTACAAGGGAAGGACCGTGTTTCCGGGGCGGTGCGCCTCCACGGCGCCGCTGCCCACTCGCGGCCTAAAGGTCAGGCCGCGTCTCTCTCGCTCTCAGGGTCCTCTGGACGGGCGAGAGAGACGGAGCGACGAAGCACGGAATGAGCCTGTTCCTTGGGAGGGACACGCGCCGCGAAATATTGCCCCGACATGATGCTGCTCGGGGCGCTCCTTCCCGGAGCCTTTAAAAAGGAGACACTGCGAGTCGGTCGACCGGCATGAGTTGTCGGGAGCGTCCCGAACTGAACCGAACGAACGAATGGAGTGGCTGGCTGGCTGGCGGGCTGGCTGGCCGGCCGGTCGCGGGTGCCACCATGTATGGGCAAGTGAACGGTCCCAACGGTCCCCAACACCCCGCCCTCCCTGCCCCTCCCTCTTTCTCTCTTCTCCAGTGCAGTGAGGCCCGGAGCCACCTCCGCCCACCTCAACTCGAGGTGGAATTGGGACACGTTGGGCTTAAAGGTAGCCTGGAGCTGCTTGGATGGTGCCGGCCTTGTTCAGTAAAGCAGATGAATGAACGTCAAATAACTTTTAAGGGATGGAGACGCCAGGCCATTAGAATCGCCGCTATACTATGGGACTCTAGTTTAGATCCAAACTGATGGCAGTTGTCTAACTCTTACCATTTTTTTCCTTTCCAGATCAACAGCAAGTACAGTGAAGAACTTGCTCAAGAATGCCTTGAGTGGATCAAGATCATCACTGGAGAAAACTTCAACACATCTGGCGACATGGACAACTTCTATGAGATCCTGAAAAACGGCACTCTGCTCTGCAGGTGCGTATCCGTTTGTGCTGCCTGCCCATATCCCGTTTACTATTGTCCAGGAAACATTAACTTATAAAATCTGCTTGCAGGATGGTGAACTGCATCCAGCCTGGTTCAATCAAGAAGATCAATGAAAGTCAAATGGCATTCAAGTGTATGGAGAACATTGATGCTTTCCTGAAGATGGCCATTCAGATGGGCGTTCCTCCTCAAGAAACTTTCCAGACTGTAGACTTATGGGAAAGGCAAAACCTCAATTCGGTGGTCATCTGTTTGCAGTCTCTTGGGCGGAAGGTATCTAGTCTTTTCTTTGCATTTTCTAATTTTTTATTGATTTTATTTTTTGAAATTTATTTATCCCCACATTTTATCCCTTCCTCAGGCACACAACTTTGGCAAGCCAAGCATTGGACCTAAGGAAGCTGAGAAAAATGTTCGTCAGTTTACTGAGGAGCAGCTGCGTGCAGGCCAAGGAGTCATTAGTCTTCAGTACGGAAGCAACAAAGGAGCTAACCAGAGTGGAATCAACTTTGGCAACACCAGGCACATGTAAAATGATAGATCCAGTCATTCTGTTGAGAAACACCTTCATTAGATTAGTTCCAGGCATTGCTACTCAGACCTTAGATAAAAGAGAATTGCCAGTTTGAAGTAAAAAATTAAATGTGGCTATCGTGATAACTTAAAGAAAGATTGGACTGCGAAAAAAATAATTTTTTGATGATGTGTACGATAGCTGTTGTTTCTATTTTATGACTTGTTTTCCTGTCTGTTAACTCAGCTTTAAAATTTTAACTTGCAAAATTAGAAATACTATCTCTTTTAGTATGATAAAACTTGGAATTGCTGTTTGGTATGTGGCACAAACTTCATCAGGCTGTGACTAAAAGTGTGGTCTTTCTTACTAATATTTTCATAGAAAATGTTTCTTTTGCCACTTAAGTTACAATCTTATTTTCATAGAAGCTTCAAATGAAATTCCATCAATGCTTGTCAGATGACTTATGGTCCTATAATGTCTTATGCTGATTGCTTCGACATCTTTAGAATCATTTATGACAATGAAGTGTTTCTCCGCTTGTTTTGTAAATGCATAAAATTGTATGTTCTGTCCGTATTATGGTTATTTATTTTTAATCCTATCAGGTCATAACTTTTGTAGCCCCTAATTTTACTTTCTGTAGTGCCTTGGGTAAATGATGAGATCGCACAAGCATTGGCAGATGGCCATGTTAACACAAAAATGTGCCAATTATGCTAGGATTAATCTTCTTTGAAATTTTTGTTTTCATGTATTTGTATGTATATTATTTTGTACTGCCTGCTGGCTTTTATTTTTCTGTTTTGCCCATGTGACTACTGGATAGCTGCATGCTTTCTGTTAACCTTTTTTTTTCCTTTTTCATTTCATGATCCCATGACCTTCATTTTCTTCCTCTATTGTATGAAGCTGATTGGTGCTAGAAAGGTTAATCTACTTTAATGTGGAAAAAAAAGATTTTAAGGTGTAGACCAGACCAAGATTGGAAACTGATACAATCAAAGTGACAAAGTATTCTCTATAGTTGATGTTATATTTTTAGTAGGTCTCCTACAGATAAAATACATTCCTATGGCTTCAGAGTTCCATGATGAATAAAAAAGGGAAATATAAGATATTCATGTACTCGAAATGTTAATTCAGAACCCCATCCCACACCAAAAATAAAAAAACGAAAGAAATTGAGAATTTTTTTAATTGATACTGCTATATACACAAAGTGATATCAAACAAATTCAAATTTCACAGAGAACAAACAATCATACTAATCTTTAGACTTGAAAGAAACAGCTAAAGAGAGAATGGATTAAACGGAAGGTTGTGATTAGGTTTAACTCTTCTCCGTTGTTTTTCTTCTTCCAATTTCTTGGCGCGTTTCAACATTTCTTGAACGTCTTTCCTGCAACAGAATCATTTTTGGAAAATGTAAAACAAAGCAGTTCATACTTGATATTATAGAGGAGTTAAGTCTGTACCAACCTGAAGGGAGCAATTTGCATTTCCTCTTCTAATTTGCAGTCCACAGGTTTTATTGGTGTCACAGGTAAGTAAATATTTCGTCTAACAATTGACTCATACTTACCTAGATCTTCTTTGAGTTTAGCCACGGAGGCTGCCGGTAAATCAAACTCGTATAAAAAATAGCTGCACGACAAAGGAATGAAGTAAGATGCATGAAGTAAGATGAATACATAGTAGCACTGAACCACAGAGAAGCATATCTTACTTTGCTTGTTTTATCTTCTGACCATGGCTCGTCATTCTATAAGGAGTTGGGTTCAAGCCCATGTTGTTGAGCTTCCGGATAATGCCTCCCTCTTGAAATATAAGATTAGCAGTGGTCTTCAATGCTTGTGCCAGCTGGTCCTATAAAAAGATAACACATAGAAATAGAATTCTGTCTAATAGATGTAAACTTGATGTTCATAAATGAAAGCTTGGTGGAACTGTTCAGGAGCCACAACAAACAGACGCAATAAATGATTGAACTCACCTTTGGCAACACTCGATAAAGAATTGCTAATTCGTAGGTGGGCATCTTGACAAACCGCTACTATTGAACCGGAGACTTATTTCAACGTAAACCACTTCAGCCTAACCTGTACGGCATAAACATCGTGTGTGCATTCGATCGTCTGCTGTGTTTAAGGTAATGAAAAATTACGATGCGCGCTAAAAGTATGAAAAATTAGGCGTGAAGAAATTGGCGGGTCTGTTGACGGTCTGTTGAAGAGAGACAGAAAGACACAAAATGTTTTGCCGAACGTAATTTTTTTAATTTTTGAGTTCTTTACAAAAACAAAACACATGCATACAAACATGCTAATCGTCACAATTTATTATCATTTTTACTATTTTATAGAAAAAATGAACACATTATCAGTCAACTTTGTAAGGGAATAATTAACAATAGAGATCTTATTAAATAATGATGGAAATGACAAACAAAAGTGAGGTTTTTTCTTCAGGTCCTCCTTGTTTTCTTTTTTCTTCCAATAGCTTCTACAGTAGCACCGTCAGAATTATCTGGAGTGTTATCTAGATCCCTCACGCCTCCTTTATATTTATCTCGAGGTCTGTCATTTTGTACAGAACTATCTCTTGTTAGCCTTTTAAAAAGTGTTCCTTGAGAAAAATTTTTCATACTGAGAGCAATACTGTTCCTTTTCAAATATGAAATGACAGCAATAATAATGATAGGAAGGAGGAATATTGATCCTTGGTTGAGGTCCTGGTCAACATATCTGGGAATTGGTTCAAATGAGAAAGGAACATAGTGATAAGAAACATTGGCATGGAAGTGGATTGCCTGATTTGAGTAATCATATGCAGATGGAGACAAGGATGATTCCATTTGCAGTATGTAACCACTGCCATCTGCTGGGATCAGGGGGAAGTGAACCACAACACCAGCAGGGAAGAAGTCATACACTTTAGCCCCCTGTCCTCCTACAATACTATCCAGCCTAGTCACATGGATGGGTTGCTCCGGTGTCTCTTCACGGCACAAACGCAGTTTCACACTGCGTATTTGCTCCACAGTGTTAACGGAGGTACGCACAACAGCAACTACTTCAGTTTTGGCAAGGGGGCGGAATGCGATCAACCTCAAATTTTTCACATCACTCTCTACAGCCTGAAAAATTAAATGTATGGTTTGAATCGGTGACATCAGAAAGAGAAAAAACACAGGATTAACAATTTATATTCAATTACCTGTAGAGGTATATTGTCAGGGGTAGCTCGGTAAATATGTTTGTTGGCCTCAGCACCGGGCTTAACTCGTACAATGTAATTGCACTGAAAAGTAATTTTAAAAAGATTATGATCTTTGCTTTGAAATGAGTAGGGACGTTTGGGAAGATGTATTATTATAGAAAATCCATATTTTCTTCAGAAAAACAAGAAAAAAATGAAGGTGAAAAATTTACCTGGGGTTGAAGGCCCTTGATACGGAATTGTCCAGTTACTTCAGTAATGGCTTCCTCCTGCAAATTAGAACACTTATGCCGCTCCCTGTCTACTCCAACTGCTTCCACCAACACTCCTGCTTCTGGTTCTTTGCTTAAGGAAGTCACAGCACCATATGCACTCCAAGCTACACGGTCTCCTCTGCAATTTTTGTTTTTTAAAGGCAGACAAGTTAACTAAATGTTTGAAAGGAAACAATTAAGTCTCACTTGCAGGTGGCTGATCACTTACTCAAGTTTAACATTTACTGTGTCTCCTTCCTTCACTTCAAACTGAAGTGCAGGAGGCTCAAAGCGGTATTCCTTCAACAAAGGTCGCAAATAATACTCTCCAGGGCTTAGAGACTTGAAGGAAAGTTGTCCATCAGCCCCAGTTAGACTATTGCGTCGGTATGATCCACCAGAAACAGACAACAAAACTCCTTGTAAAGGTGTGCCATCTGCTCTGTCAGATACCACAGCAGCTATTTCAGCCAGCTTTCGAGCAATAATTTTATTTTTGTCGTCAGGGCCAGTCATTACATAGCCTTCCTTCTCAGCAGAAACTCTGATAAAAAATTCCAAAAGTTAAAAAAACAAATCTTACTAAGATCTAGGGAAAAATTGATTTCTTTCAAATTTCACCTGTATTTTTTCCCAGGCTGCAGTGGACCAATGCGATATTGTCCTTTGGAGTCAGTTTCAGTTTGAGTAACAAGTCTGGGCTCTGAGGCTGCATCTTCCTCTTCTACAACAGTTATGGTAACACCTCCTAAAGCTGGGGTGACCTAAATTTATTAAATTAAAAATGTATATTTTAGAGTTTTGAAAAATATGTTAGAGAAAAAAATAATGATGATAAAATAATTTAAACACCATACCTCTCCAGAAATTACTTGGCCTAAAAATGCTTCAATATTGAAGACATTTTCAGCACAGTCTACATATCGAGGCATTGAAACTTCTTCAGGTTTAAACAACATCACTGCTGACTGTGGAATAACCCTGTAGTCTTCATTTTCCAAAGCCATAATCGCAACTTCATAATACCACTTCCCATCCCTTTGCTTTGCCTTCAGTGGTCCTTGCCTGTCATATGACAAGTAAATATCAGTGGAATGATAAAGTATGTACAACTGCACAAAACTTCTCCAATTACTTACAGCTCAACCAATGATCCATTATTTCCCTTTTCAATGCGAACAATCAAGTCATCCACCTGCTTGCTTGATTCCACATAGCCTGCCACTGTGTGGCCAACAGCAGTTAATGGAATGGGTCTCACAGGATCTTTAGTACTCCAAGTGACTGTGGTCGGCTCCCCAAACATATGACAACCCATACCATGAATGCGGTATGTGCCAGCTACAGGAACACAGAATCTTGAAGCTCCCTTTTTAACTGGTACATTATTTTTAACTTGCTGATTGCCTGCCTCTGGGACAAGTTCATACATGACCTGTAAAGTTGAAACAATAATAAACATATTGGACAATGTTTTTATTAACCAATAACTTAATCCAGTAATATTACTACTCACAGATGCATCATGAGAGGACAGCACATTCACAGCAAAACCAACATGCTTGAAAACAGGAACAGTGACATCTGCAGTTAAAACTTCAATTTCATGCTGGTTTGTTTCCCAGCACCAATCATCTCGAATGATTTTCACATGATAATTGCCCAATAAAACCTCTTTTATTTCATATGAATTATCTTCTGAAAATGTACAAAATATTATGATAGCAAGGCAGCATGGAAACTTCAGAACAATCTAATAGCTTAAATCAGAAAAGCTGAACAAACCTTTCAATCTGATTGTTTGCTCTTCAATTCCTGGTGAAAGAGGCAGAAGGCGGATGCTAATGTCATCACAATTTTGCAAGCAAGTCACCTTTCCGTGAACAAGTGCTTTCAGTTGAGAAAAGTCATTGCCCACATTCACAGGCTGATTAATTACTCTCATTTCTCGCACCAATGGAGCATACTGCAAGCCCTTAGCCTTCTCTTCCTGGGACATTTGCACACTGGCAAAGTATGTTCCTGGTTTTAAGTGGAAACAGTAAAGACCAGCACTATCTGCCTCAGCTCTGTCGATTATATTGGCAGCTCCCTTGTCACTACTGAGGAGAACAGTTCGAGGACGGTTATCTTCTAGTCGAGGAGGAGTGATACGTCCACAAACTTCAAAGCCCCATGGAATTAAATCAGGAAGCTGAGCTGAACTTGGACTGACTTTGATGCTCAATGATGAGAACCGAAGTTTGTCTGTTGAGCAAACAGAACAAGTAAAATCCAGGAAGTTCAATCAGCGGACAGAATTTATTAGAACTCACCTGATGCAGCCTCAATAGAATATGTCCCAGTTTGCATTGTATCTAAACTATAATATCCATTTTTGTCAGTTTCAGTTTTAACTTGATTGTTGACAAGGACAATGGCATGAGGAACACCTGGTCCATTAGGGGTAAACAGAACACGGCCACTTACAGTAAAGCCTTGAATCTAAGAAAAAATAAAAAAGATTAGAAAAGTTCCTCCACAAATGAGTTCAAGCAGAATAGTTTCAATTATTCACCAGAAAATCAGAGGCCAGTGCAACGCTTCCATCAGATACAACAAACTCCTGAGATTTGGGGTTTAGATCAAATTTCAAATTTTGGGCCCCTTGGTAAAATGGTTCAGCCCGATACCGGCCAGGAGGTAAGCGAGAGAATCCAAACACTCCCTCGGCATTGGACTGTACATAACAAAGCTGCCTAATGCCTTTCTCTGAGGATTGAGATTTGAATCCTTGGAGACCTTGTTTGTTGCAGCCAGGAATGACAGGGACAGGAGAGCTCTGAAACCCATCACAAATTAGTAGAACATTGTGAGATCATTTTGTTTCATAATATGGCAGCAGCACATACTTCTTGGGCAGAAAGTTGAAACAGAATAATGTTTACGCCTTTCACAGCTTCTCCATCACTCAATACACGCCCAGAGACATCATAGCCTGCCACAATGAGGGAGCCAGGTTTTACATTGCCATTACCACCAGCAACAGACACTGAAGCTTCAGCACTGCTGATATGCCACCTGAAACAGATTTTACATTCATTAATTCATTTTACCAATGTATTGTTACCAAAAGTGAAAAGTGGAGTTGAATGCTCTCATAAGGTTCTTACTTAGGATGGGATGCTTGTACTTTGTAATTTCCAGATAAAACAGAGGGAAATTCAAATTCTCCTCCCTGGGTTGTGATTGTTTGAGCGATCTCTTTCTTCTCCTTCAATAAACTAACAGTAACCCCAGCAGGACCAGAGGAGCTCCCCTGTGTCAATACCTACACAAAATTAAATGGGATTAGAATTTCACAGCCAGGAATTAAGAAACCATTACCTGACTAGACTTACCTTGCCATACACAGTGAATCCCTTAAACTCAAAGTTGATATCCTTGTTTTGACTGCATGGATCGTTACGTCCATCAAAGGTCAAAGGTACTTCTTTAGGGGCAAACGTCCATCCCTGAGGTGGTTCAATCTAAAGAAAGTAAGAACACAAAAAGATGCTAATTATTGCTGTAATAAAAACCATTTAATACAAAACATTTATCTGAGTAAGAGAGTCAAAACTTTAGGGCTAAATAAATAAATATTCTGGAACAAGGATCGTACCTTTAGAATGTAGCTGCCTTTATCATAAATGGGCAAGAAGTAATACCCATTCTTGGGAGCGCACTCGGTCTGATCTTTCAAGCTTCCTTGTTTAGTGTACCTGTGAATAAGAACCGTCGTGATAATGCATCTCAGTTGCGGATGCCGAAATGTCGTCTGCTAAACCAACAATATGATGGATTTGACCCTGCCAAAACTTTAAACAGACAACCCATACATCTAGCTGGATCGTTGAGTGCGTAAAGAGTAGGACACGAGCCAATCCGATTTGAAACAAAAAGACAATTAAGTTAACTTACAACTTCACTTGAACCTGAGCCATGGATATGTCTATGTCACTCTTGACGAAACCTCCACATCCAATGATATCTTGAGCACCGGCACAGTTTGTGAAATAGGAGAGAAATTATGAGACATATTTTTGAAGGTGATAGCATAAACCTAAATGATAATCTCATGTTTTTTCTTGAACTTTCGGCTTTTAAAGTTACAACATTAATTAGGTTAGGGTGTGACTTGTGTGTATGACGTATGACCACTGGTACCAACTTCTCACACAATACATGTCGACATAGTAAACTGGATTAACTCTTCCCCACAAATTTCATTCATTATTTAAAAAAATTGTCTTAGTTCTATTAGTCATTAGTTACTTTCCCGATCGCTTTACAAAAGGTTGGGGTGGAATTACAGAAAACTTAAAAAGTAAGACCAAAAACCGCCTTTGCGAAAGGCAGAAAACGGACTTTTCGAACAGCTGTGTTTTGTTTTTGCTGTTGTTTTTGCTGGTTGGCATGCTGTTGTTGCTGGCATGTTGTTGTTGCTGCTATGTCTGCTTCTGTCAAACGTGGGGCGGTTTTATACGTCAACAGTTTCTCTCCCGCGGCACTCTGGACGCGCGCTCGCTGCGTGTTGGATCGCATGTCGCGGATGGGACGCCGGCCTCCTTGACGTGCTTTTCGACGAAAAGTGACTTGGACGTCGTTTCAACATGTCCGACATGGAGAATTTGAAGAACGCCCTAACCAAGCACAACCAACAACATCTTCTGCGGTTCTGGGAAAAGCTGTCCGAGGACCAGAGGCAGGACCTGCGCCGTGACCTGAGGGAAATCAACATCGAGGAGGTGTGCTCGTACTTCGATCGCGCTGTCAAGACCCTCGAGGAGTGCCAGGAGAAGCTGGACGACCGCATGAAGCCCATTCCCTCAGAAGCATCTGGATCAGTTGTCAAAGGTACAAAAGAAGAGTTGGAGGCTTACAGGCATGAAGGCTTCCGACTCATCTCCGAGGGGAAGGTCGGCGTCTTGCTGCTGGCCGGTGGGCAAGGCACCAGGCTGGGAGTTACCTACCCTAAGGGTATGTATGACATTGGATTGCCATCTCACAAGCCGCTCTTCCAGATTCAAGCTGAGCGCATTCGCCGTGTAGAAGAGCTGGCTCATCAACATACTGGGAAGAGGGGCAATGTGACCTGGTACATCATGACCAGTGAGCAGACCATGGAGCCAACACTTGCATTTCTACGCAGTCACAATTATTTTGGCCTAGATAGTGCGAATGTGAAATTATTTGAACAGGGAATGCTTCCGTGCTTTTCGATGGATGGACGTATCATTCTTGATACACCCAGCCGTGTGTCAAAGGCTCCAGATGGCAATGGTGGAGTGTACCGTGCTCTCAGGGACCGTGGGATTCTTGACGACATTGAAAAGAGGGGAGTCACCTGTCTCCATGCTCACAGTGTTGACAATATTCTTGTGAAAGTAGCAGATCCTGTTTTTCTTGGGTACTGCAGTTTGAAAGGGGCTCATATTGGTGTGAAGGTTGTTCCTAAAGCTTACCCCACAGAGCCTGTTGGTGTTGTATGTAGTGTGGATGGAAAGTACCAGGTAGTTGAGTACAATGAAATCACTCTTGCCACTGCTGAGCGGCGCAATGCTGATGGCGAACTTACTTTCAGTGCAGGAAATATTTGCAACCATTACTTTTCCTCACAATTTTTGAGAACATTCCTCAATGAACATGAAAAGGAGCTACAACTCCACATAGCTAAGAAAAAGATCCCATTTGTGGATGATGATGGTATGCAGATTAAACCTGAAAAACCAAATGGCATAAAAATTGAGAAATTCATTTTTGATGTCATCCCTTTTACTGACAGTCTTGTTGTGTGGGAGGTGTTACGAGAGGAAGAGTTCAGTGCAGTGAAAAATGCTGACTCTGCAGAGAAGGACTGCCCACGTACAGCTCGGCAAGATATTATAAATCTTTATGTGAGCTATGTTGAAAAGGCTGGAGGCAAAATTCTGGCTGGTCCAGATGGGTCTGTTGTTTGTGAAATTTCTCCTCTCTTATCTTATGGTGGTGAAGGACTAGAGGAACTTGTTCAGGGAAAGACATTCACTTCTCCTGTCCATCTGAAGGCCCCAGGAGAACAACAAGCTGTGAATGGAAAAAAAAATGGAACAGCCAATGGGGCTGTCAATGGGGTTGTCAATGGTACTTCTAATGGAGTGTCAAATGGTGTGCACTGAAATTTTGAATGGCCTTGTAATCTTAAAAGACATCCCTTTCAAATATAGGAGTATACAACACTGCCATTTTCTCCCAATATTAGAGAAACCGCTATGGACTGACAAGAATTTAACTACAAATTATTATTGAAATGACAGTGAAACTAAAGCCTATGTATGTGAAAGTAGATACAATATTAAAGGCCCTATATTAAGACCATATTGCGTTTGTGTGGGTATCAGGGTTCAATTTTTTAGAAATCAAATCTGTCTTAGTTGCAGTTTGAGGGCAAGTCTGTGATTTTTTTTTATTGCTTACTGAAACAGCTGTTGAGTGTCAGCAACACCAACATCCCTTGTTGTCCGTGTTTAATTTTTGGGGTACTGTGCAGTAAATTAAAAATTATTACATATGTGTATTGTTCAAAACCTTCCTGGAGGAGTAAATTTAGTGAAGCAAAATGGTGGTTGACTTCTGCTCTATTGTATTTTATTTTTGGGGACAAACATTATCAGAATATCTAGCTAAATTTGAGAATTATTTTCAAGTATATTCTAGACGAATCTATGGAAATTCTACTGTAATTATTAAATAAAATTGTGATATGCTAGGCCAACTGTGTCTACCAGATTTTTAATAATTAAGTTGTACCAACTGCCCACAATGTTCTAGTTGTCATGATAACATCACTACGAGATGAGCATCTTTTTTACTTTTCTAATTCTAATCTGACTTTCTGCAAGAGTGCAAGTGTTTGTAAGGGAACATGTCAATTCATTGCATCTATGAGCTGGAACTCTGTAGCGTGCAACTTGCCCTTGACTTTGTCATTTTCTCTCTGGTTTGTGGAAAGAAAAGAGCTGTAGCTTAATTTTTATTTGACCTGCAATATGTTGTGATATGCATGTAACGCGTCCTATATGCCAAGCACTTTTATTATGTTCAAGCTAAAATCAAATGGCTTCAGAAAGAAAGTTTCAGAAAAGCCCCTTTTAAAAAAATTTGGCTCACTGCACAACAATTATTCTTCTGAATAGGTTTATCATTGTAGCTTGTAATACTCAATGTTATGTGGTGTGGTACTCAGTAGAATATATGAGTATGTAGTATAAGTTTTAACATGGGTTAATATTTTAGACATTTATAACAGGTGTAACTTTTTTTTGTATAATGTTTTAATGCAATTTATCACTGTGTGCTATTCCAGTTTTGTGAAGGAAACATCGGGTTGGATGCATTTTGCTTTGTTATCTTTTATTTTGTTGAGTTACATATCATTTATTACCGGTCTTGTTCTTGTTGCCTTTGTTTTAAATGTCTTGAATAATTGTTGAACCCATTTGTTGACTGCCTTAAAATATATGAAAACGTTGCCTCACCAACGTTCTTTATTTTTATATAAAATCAAACATAATGAAATGTAGTTACCAGTTAGAGTGCTGTACCTAGAGATACTTAAAATTGATGAATGTATTCATTTACGACTGTTGGAAAGTATTCAAAGTTTGTATAGACATCAGTGCTGTACAAAAAAAAAAAACCTATTGTTTTTACAGAATATATATCATAATATTTTACTTACGCCAGCCCCTTTCCGTCATTTCAAAACCCCGTCCCCGGCGGCCAGTCGCGAGCGAGTCGAGGGGAGCGCCTGCGAAGCCAAGGGTAGGCAACACTGCAGCGCTCGCACGCGCAACGGACAACGGGCATGCAGCAGGGGCTCCGTCTTGGCGAGCGGGAGAACGCAACTGAAGCCACGAGGGAAATTAGGCAGCGACAACTTGTTGAGCGATGCGCAGAGACCCGGGGATGCATAAAACAAGACAAGGAGGGCGACGCGTGCTGCTGCTGCTGCTGCTGCCGCGCTCCAGGAAGTAGTTCTCCATCGCCTTGTCCGCCTCCACGGGACGCGTGGCAACACGCCCAGTGAGAGCTACGCCGCCTTTCACCTCGCCGGGGTCCTTAGGCTCGAGGGCAGGCTGCAGCAGTGCTTCCATAGTCCTGTCCCTCTCGCACTCACTGGGCGGCCCATAGTGGTGCGAGGGAGATAGCGCGGTGCGGATTCGGACCACGGCTTGGGGAACAATAGCGGAATGAAAGCATGCCGGTCGCCGAGGCCACTCCAGCCACCGGCCGGCCTCCGGGCACCGAGCCTGTTTAGTTGTTTTCTTTTCGAGCTGGTCCCTCCGCTGGACGGTTTGTTAAAACTTGCTCGGAATCTTGCTCTCCCTCACACCAGGGGGGAATTCCACCTCCGCGCGGTCGTTTTTTTTTCGCGGTGCTTTTGTTGCGCGGAGGGCTTTTTGAACATGCCGCTGCTTCCAGCTCGGGGTTTGAAGCGCGCTGGCATTTAGAGAGAAAGTGCGCTCCACCTCCGGGAGCAGGCTGCAGCGCCTACGCCAGACTGTCCGATCCGTGCAGCGAAAGGCCGCGGGAGCAGGGGCCTCCGGGCATCGCCCTGTCTCTCTCGCTCCCATGGGGCGTTCCATGTGGGTGCGAGAGAGACAGAGCGACTCGGTACTCAGTGCACCTCGCGGCCGCGCATTTAACGATCGCTGCCAGCGAAAATAAAAAGCCATCCGCTGCATTTTTATCTGTTTGTTGATCCCGTTCCCCAGGACCTGCGCGGGAAATGCGGCGGCCGGTCGCAGCCGTGTCTCCCGCAACCCGCACGGCGGCCAGAGAGACGGAGCCCAGTGCACGGCGCGACACTCACGCGATTAGCGGGGAGGGCTAGAGCCTCTTCGTGTCTGTCTCTTCGATGTGCGCCAGCCGCCATGTTGCGGGTATAAACTAGAACGCGTCAGCACTTCCTCGCGGGCGCGCGACGCGTTTAACGTTTAAGTGCATAACTACATAAATTTGATATGTTAAAGGCGACAACTTCTAAAGCACCGCGAAACTTACAGGGAACCGGAAACCGAATTTGCATTTGAAAACACCACTTTTTTTTCTAAAACAAGTTTTTAGGATTTCACGTAAATGTTATGGTTCAAATATTTGAAATTGACTTTGTAAATTAAATTCACTGGTTAATGCGTTCCCAACACAATGTCTCGAAAATGTAATAGTCTTAAGAAGAAGTTAGAATTTCTTTTAGTGCGTTTTATTGTTCTAGGTTTCTTTGTAGTATTTGTATTTGTATCTGTATTTTTAACTTTGGCTCCACACCACTGATCAAAACCGTCATTTCGGCCATTATAACTCAAAATTATAAATCGTATATTTCATCCTAAGTGGTAGAGGTCGGGGCGACAGAATTTCTATGCGCCGCGGATGTTGCGGGTATAAACTAGAACGCGTCGCGCGCCCGCGAGGAAGTGCTGACGCTAATAGAAAACCCTACTACTACTGATCAGCCGCGGACCGCAGAAGCCGGAGAGCAGGGCGAACAGGCGACCCGCAGTCAGTCGCCTGGAAGTTGGGTTAGAGTAAGGGTGTGTGGAGCCACCGTGTGTCTTGACTATCGGAATATACAGTTAGACCTAACTTCTTGTGAATCTCACTCGATTCCTTGAACCCGGGAAAGAGCCTACCACACCATCGAAACAGCCAGGACTTCCACGGCCTTCTAGACGCGGAGCTCCCTGCAGTGTATTTCCTTGGAGACAGGACATGCACTCTCTCTCGCCGACAAGGGTCGCCGCTGCAGGTTGTTGGCGCGGCCCCGCGGCCACCCAGTGCCATATCGCTGCTCCGTCACAGAGCGTCTCGCTTGGGTGCGAGAGAGACAGCAGCGTGCAGGGGACGCGAGTACCGCGCCTGGCGTGCTATCTGCCGGTATGACGTCCCTGCAAACAGGGCCAGTAGCGCGAGCAGCGCGCACCTGTTCCACGTCACACTGTACTACCGCCTGGCGCTTTATCAAGACGTATCAGTGGCCAACTCGACGCGGCAGGCTCCTGGGCCAGAGAGAGAGAAAGAGAGAGAGTTTGACTGGCGTGCAGTAGCGAAGCGAGTCACGCTCGTCCTTGGCCGTGACTCTGCTCTACGAGACAATGTCCCCCGAGTTCGTTCTCTCTCTCTCTCTCTCTCTCTCTCTCTCTCTCTCTCTCTCTCTCTCTCTCTCTCTCTCTCTCTCTCTCTCTCTCTCTCTCTCTCTCTCTCTCTCTCTCCCTTCCCCCCTCCCCAAGCCTCGAATTTTCGCCGCCCCTCCCTGATAGCGGTCAGCCGATGCGATAGAGAACGCGTCGCGTCGCCACGTGGGCCCCCACCATAGAGCCACTGCCAAAAGTAATTTTACAAAGTTGCTGGAGGGGGCCGAAGGAATGCGTCCATGTGGCGAAAAACAAGAGCAACACGAGAAGCGGCGACAGGTTATTCGATGGATCGGTTCTTTATCTGGGGCCTAGGACTGGGCGGTGTGGAGAAGAGGACGTCACGAATGCGTCATGGAATTTTTAAAAAATGTCACAAAAAAAGAGCTTCATTTGGCGGGGTGTGCCGGCGGAAAGCCTCCTGAAAATAAAAATCTGCTTTGGCGCGATCGAGTTGAGTTACAACACCTCCCGTCTATCGCCCCAATTCCCTGCGACGCTCGCGTTTTCCGGGGAGCCTCCGCTGTCGAGCTCTCGAAACGCGATGTGATCCGGGCAGAAATTTGCTCGCTAGCTGATAAGGCAGGGAGGATTACTCGGCCCGCGACTCGCGCCGATAAAGAGCTGCTCCTCGAACGGGACGACTCTCTCGCACTCGTGGGGCGTTCCCTTAGGAGTTGGAGAGAGACTGAGAGAGGGTCTGGCTGCCGCCCCTGCAGCTCCAGGGCCGTGGTGCGGCGCTGCCGCCCTGGCCGAGCAGAGCCGTCCATCCCGCAGAAGGCCAACCAGTCCACCAGAGGCGCGCCGCCGAGCCACCCCCACCCCCCGTCCGGCCGGCAGGCGGCGGGGCGCTCCGCGCTCCAACCACGCCCTGGACAGCAACGCACCGGCAGCCCTGGCTGGCTGGCACCAGGGACTGGCACGGACAACACCAGTCGAGCCGCGGTCAAAAGGGGAAAGGGGTCTTCAATCTCACAACTGCCTTTTTTTTCGTGGAGAGTAGGCTGTGTGGTCTTTTGACATTTCCAGGTAAAGTCCAGGATAGAACGGGTCCCACTGGATAAGGCGACCTCGTGGCCTTGCCGAGCCTTGCCCAGCCGACCCGCCAACCCTGTTCCAAGCCGCGCTCCCGGATTCCCGCCTCGATTTTTCTCGACTCGAAGCGGTGAGCCGTCCGTTCGTAGAATTCCAAACTCGCACGATATTCTAAGCCTGATGCCATAGCAGGCTTATAGTGCCACTCTGTCTCTGTCGCACCCATGCGAGTGAGACAGCGCGACCAAGTGCCGTTCCGATGAAAGCTCCTCGTGGGGGCGTGCCGCGGGTTTGCCTACGCCATCCCTCTGAATGCCGAGTGCGGCGTTGCCTGAATCGCCTATTACGCGACTCTGCGTTGCAGCGGGCCGACCACCGAGCTCCAGCCAGTCGCTCTGTCTCTCTCGCACTCCTCCAGGACGCCCCGTGAGTGCGACGCAGACAGAGCGACGCAATCCGGCAGGCCACTTTCTTCCTGCCCGGCCGTCCGCCGCTCGCCTGTCTGTCTGTGTGTCTCTGTCCCACCCGTCGTAGGATAGGTAGGTGGGATGTGCATAATAGAGCTATGAGTGAAGCAGGGAAGGCCACTTTCTCTTTCCCACTCACTGCCGGCTCGCTTCATCGCGCCATCCCGCTCCATGCCGACGACGTAACCGCCGAGGCGAGGCATCGCGATCGGCAACAAGTCCCGAGTCTCGGCAGAGAGCCTCGGCGATTCCGCGCGCAGTCGCTCTGTCTCTCTCGCACCCCAACGGGGCGCCCTTAAGAGCGCGAGAGAGACAGAGCGACGAAGCCCGTGTTCGGCATGAGCTTGCCGGGCGGGCATTCCCTCGCTGACGGCCCGACGGGCTGGAGAGTCTTCGTGTCGGGGCGCTCGGCTCGACTCGGTCGGGTTGCGTCAGAGCGAAGCGGGTGCGCCCTGCCCTTCTCTTCCAGGACCAGTCCTGCATGTCCTTGGTGTCCTTCCTTCCACGGGGGACCTTCCATGAACGAGCTCGGTGTCGAGTGGCATTGTTTCGGTTCAATTTATTCGTTAACCTCTTTCGAAACGAGATTTTCTGTTCGGCCAATCATGTCTTCTCCGCGCGCTGTCCCGCTGAGTCAGGTGACGCTCTTCCATGAACGCCTCGACACCCGCTCCCGTTGCCACCGCTGTACAGTGTGTAGAGTGTCTCATTCCGCGGCGTGGCGGGAATGTAAAAGAAAGACAGGCTTTCCAGAAGAGCCGCGCCGGGGCAGCAAGGCCTGACACCGGCCGCTCTTCTTCCGCGTGCGGTCGCGTCACGTCGACGTCGCTGACACCGCTGGCACTGACCTTGGCCATGCCGTGCGTGTTCGGGGGCCGCCCTCCCCGCCGCCACACGGACGATAAGGACGTGCCGTGGCGCCGCGGCGCCAAACTCGCCGACCGACTTGAACTCTCCGTTTGGTTGAAACCAGCAGATTGTTGCTCCCCGCGGGCCGTGGGACGAGAGCCTCCTCCTCCAGGGCGCGGCGTTCGGTATCATTGCCGGCTCGTTCCGGTTGGTTCCAGCCGACCGGGCTTCTTGATTGGCGAAATAAGCCAAGGAATGAGAAAAATCCTCGCGCGTTGTCTAACCCTCTGGCAAGCGCTCGCGGCATCGCGTGGGGTCCGGACGGGGGAAGGACCAGGCAATCGGTTGTTTCGTCGCTCTGCAGGCCCAGCATCGAACAGAAAGTCACTTCTCCGTCGACTGATCTAGTGCAGAGAGGATGCGACTGGGCGATGGTGGTGGTGTGCTTGCCCCCTCGACCCCGCTTACGTTCGGCCCCGCCGCTAAAGGCAGCTTTGTTTTGCTTCGTCCACACCTGGGGGCGCGGCCGCGGCTAGCGCGGCGACCCGGAGGCCAAAGTAACGGGTGCGGCGGGGCGGGCTGTGTTGCAATGCAACCGAACTCGTTATTCGACCTTGAGAAACCGATCCGCACACATACACACACACCACCGCCGCCGGCTGGAAAGAAGTACACAACGTCGGTGCAGCGGTACCGCGCGTACGCCAGTGCGTTACTCCGAGTGCGTTGGTTCTAGAGCGAGGCAGCAGAAAGACAAAGTCCTCAAGCATCACTCATCTTTTTTTATTTATTTATAACTTTTTTTTTTTACGTTTATGTTTCAAACACACGTACACTTAATTAACCACAGGCTTGCTTCATGGAGCAACAATAACTCTTGACATCATTGCCATGAGACTAGTCATTAGCTATTTCGCGTCCCGATGCTTAACATAGAAATGTCTAGATTGGCTACAAACAGCCAAATTGGCGAACACACTTAACTACACACTTTTCTCCCAAAGTGAACTGATTCAGTACAATAGCCTATTTAAACCTAAAATCGCACCAACAAAAACACTTCTGTGTCCTAGCCTGTGATACACAAAAAAAAAGAGAGAGATAGAAAAAGAAAGAATTGTTTAGAAATCTGGAAACTTCAGCATAACTAGTAATAAAAAAATACTGGAAATTCGGTTTAGTTACATTTGGATTTATGAGCCCTGTCATTCTAATTTTATATAAGGTTTGTTCAAAAATAGGAATTTTAGAATAATTTTGGTTAGATTGTTTTTGCTTGTTTTACACTTCAGTTCAACAGAAGTTCATCTTAAAATAGTTTAACAGTGCCATGATTATGATATTTTGAGATTGAGTTGGACTAGGAATAAAAGCCTCATGTTAGATCATTATTAGTGACCATTTGTCACTGCACATGACATGAGTTATCTATGAGCATTATCTCCAATGGAGACTGTCTTACATGGTCTTACATTCTAAAACATAACAACATGCCGCTGGCACACTCCCACCCCAACAGAAAAAAATAAAAAAAATAATGCATGATACAATGGGGTTTTAGCTAACTCAGACAGAGTACACTCAGTTTCATTACAACAGATGAGCAAGTTTCCAAAAAGGTCAGGCACAAATTGAAAATTTTTGGATATCTTAACAGTTGACTACTGCTCAACCTGTGGAATGTAACTTCAGAAGTAAATATCAGATATAGAAAGCCGGAAATGAGACAGACAGACAGACAAATTATGGATAAGTACACAATACATAGGTCATCTGAAATATTAAATTTGAGCTTTTTGACCTACAAAACTAAATAATGAGTGTGGATAAGGCAATAAAATGAACATTTTCCTAGAATTGCACCAATTCTTGAAACTAAGACATTTTCTTTTTTGTCAGTAAAATTTGAGTCTTTTGTACTCTTGATGAGATCACACTAAGGATCATATTGAATATTAGCATGGTTATGGAGGTGAGTTATAAACTGAACTCTACCATAATAAGCTATGGTTTACTGAGCAAAAATTAGGCACAGTGTAAATGAGACAATTCATCAACTCACAACCTTTTACAATAGAATACAACTTAAGTCAGAAGTACAGACGAACATTCAACCGGCAGGAAACAATGTACACTGTCTTTCTACTTAAGTTTTTAGAAATAGATTAAAAGAAATTGTATGAGTACTGTGGTAAAATAAAAGTACTTACATAACTGTAAGAATTGAGACAGTAAACACCACATTGTGATAAAGTTTTATCATATATTGAACCCAGCAAGTTCGAAATTGTTACAAATCAAGCATGAACATCAAGTTAATTCGGTTATGATTTGACCAACTAAATTGTAACTGAATCTGAGTACATCAATTTGAACAGTTCTTTAGACTGTAAAAAATGATTTCAATAAAATATAAATTGGATCCTCCATTGGGATAAATGATGTAATTATATTAATTCATTGGTTCATAACTTAAAAAGGAGAATGTCTGTTAAGACAAACAATTGTTTAAATTTAACCAAAGTATACGACAAAGTAGTTCCACGAACATACTAATTCATTTTTAATATCACAGAAAATGCATATAATGCTTAAGTATATTAGTTGAATGGCATGGAAATTTAGCTGCAAGAGTTAATGACTGGTTTGATGTGTCTGAAATCCATAAAATTGAAGGTGTTACAAGTAATCATGTGCGTAACAACATCATTTTAAGAACTTATCCCACGACATAAAAACATCACAACTTTGGACCAATGCAACCAATATCAAGGCTAGATACATAAAATCACATTAACAGATGTAAATAGTCAAGAGTGTGGCTTACAATAAGTCTTAGTTTAACATATTAAACAGTACTAACTTACACCAAAAATGTGTACTTGATACAAAAAAAAAAAACAACACACACATCACCTCTTGATCTGAAAAAATAAAATATGTGCAAAAAAAAGATATGATCTGTAAAATAAAAACAAATCAACAAAATAATAAAACTTTGAGTTTTAGTTGGCTGAATGGAAACCATGCTGTACAAAAACAAATGAAGAGGTTGTTGTATCAACATCAATTTCGGTAACTCACACAAGATCATTTTTTATCAATTCAGCCAACTTGATTTCAATAAAGCATAAAATTGGAGTACGTGACTCCAAAGTGAAAAAATGAATATAAAGACACTAAAAAGCTAGTACCAATATGTAAATCCTATAAATTGCTTTTTGCTTCCCTTGACAAGAAGGAAAGTAAGTGATGTAATGTGAAGGTCCCAAAAACTGTTTGGCTCACTTGTTGCGCATCATTTCCCGTTTTTTCAATTGCTTCAGTGCACATTTAGCAGCAGTACATTTAGCAATGCGGTAGTTTCTTCCAATGCCTTTGAATGTGCCTTTGCTGAAAACTTCCACAGTGACTCGAACTCTGCGACCATCAGCTAGCTTTTCGGGTTTGCTAGAAAAGATACACACAAAGAGTTAGTTAAGAGTTCATATACAAATAAAGCAGCCTTGATCTTCCAATTCTTACCCAAACTTAGCAGTTTCAGGTTCCATTTCAAGAAGCTCACGAATGGGAGACTTGGGAACATTAGTACTGAATTGCTCTGAAATAATAAATACAAGGAATATTGTAAAACATGCTGGCAGTACACAAAGAGTACACAGTTCACAGTACACAATTCATGTCATGAGACACTAACCTATTTCAGCACGCATCATGCGATAATACACTCTCCAAACAGCATCCAATGACATTCCACTGTCTAAAAAAATGGCACCAGCTACAGATTCGAAGACATCTCCCAAGGCTTTAGGAACTTCAATATCCTCAGCTTCTTCACACTCCTCTTCTTCAATTAGGTAATACTGCACAATGAAAAAAAGATGCTTAAGAAAATTGTTTACAATCCATTATAGAAAAAGACTCAATAAAATTTATGTCACACCTCTTCACTTATTGCATGTCCATTTTCCTCTTGAATTCGCACAAATCTATCAACAACTTCATTTAATCCAGGAGACAAATGGCGGAAATACTTGTGGAAACCAAACTTGACAGCTAATGATGCAAATATTGTGTTATTAACAAGAGCTGATCGGAGATCTGTGAGAGCACCAGGAGAATGTTGACGCCAGTCTTCATAAAGGTGTCTTGTGATTAAATAATCTGAAAACAAAAGATAATGCCCTCACAATATTGGTAACTCACTTACAACATTGATCAAATAACAAGTTTAGCTTAGCAAAAAATTAAAGAAAAATTAAAATACAGTACCTAGGACAGCATCCCCAAGGAACTCAAGGCGTTGATAGCAGTCTGTAAGCTGATTGGGAGAGTATGAGGCATGGGTCAAAGCCTGCAAAAGATAACTGCGGTCTCTGAATCTATAGTGAATTTTGTCTTCAAACTTTTCAAAACCGTCCAGCAGGATTGTCAGTTGACCCTCAGGATCTGGCACATGCCTTAATAAAGGAGATTTGGGAGGTTTCAAAAAGCCATATTGCATCTGGAAATAAACAATGAGCAAAGGTGAAATTGACTGAAAACAGAAAAGCACATCTCATGTGCCCAACGTTCCACATACCTTAACATGACCATCTTGGGAAATAGGTTCTTCTTGAGGCAGAACTTTAATGCCCAACCATGCCATAAACAAAAGTGCCCCTCTGGGACCACATGATATGAGATAAGCACCTAAAATGAAGAAATATGACATTACATACTTAAAGATACTTTCTTTCATATTCTACTTTCTTTGGTTAAGAGAAAGATCTCACCAATGAGGGCTTCTACACAATCTGCTATGCTTTTATCAGGAATACTATGTTGAGTGATGAGATTATATGGAATAAAGCATGGCATCGAATCCAGAAGTGCCAGTGGGTCCGCATCTGAATGCATTTCATCATTGTCTGTGTCTTTTGCTGCTTCTTCACTGGCTTCCCCTCCTGTAGAGCTGGTAGAATCATTGCCATTTCCTTTAAATGTTCCCTTCACACTTTGCATCATTCTGGCTTCCTTTTGCTGTTGAAGCAACTTGAGTTGCTGCTGCTGTTGAAACTGCACCAATTTTTTGTGTTGCAAAGCAGCAGACAGAGGCACATCATCATCATCTGAATCAGCATCAGCACTAATGTTGGCCAGTTTGAGGGTTTCTTTTCTTTCATTAACTTTTTGTTGTATTTCTTCCAATGTCAAGTTCCTTAGTGAAGGCAAATCTGCTGAGTTCCAGTGACAGGCTGGCAGTCCTGCTTGAATAAGAGCTTTTTCTAAGTCACGAGGCACATAATAACAAGGTGGTAGCCAATTATCATGAGGTTCAAACTTTGTTGCAATCATGCTTTCACCAAAGACTTTCCGCCTGCCAAGACGGTACAAATTGAGGTTGCTCACTTGTTTGGAACGTAAATGACTTAATTTGCCTTCATGTATTCGATCGTAAGTACAATAAAGGTAAGTTGTGATTGCATACTTCAGGAATGAATCACCAATTGTTTCCAGCCGTTCCAAATTAATACCATCATTTGCATTTGACATAGTGAGTGCCTGTAAAAGCACTGCTGGAGAAGGACCAGAGTGCCCATTCAGATCTGGCTGGAAATCAAAGCTGAATTTTATACCGAGGTCGTCATCATCCAGTTGAGGGAATCCTGATAAAGAGTTGAAAGCAGATGGTGGAGGGCTGATTTCAAGGTCATTCAAGTTACTATTCAAAATGTATTCAAGTGCTGGAAGTTTCTTATCGTAAGTGTCATTTTGGACATTAGCATTTTGCTCAGAGCTTGCTTTAACCAGAATGTATGGTTTATCACTTGACACATACCGCCCATCAGAATAAACAGTCTCAATATTTTTCTCAATGATTTGCTCAAACTTTTTTAAACTGCTATCATCTGGGCACTCATCTCCAGTTTCATACCACTCCCAAGGCTCTTCTTCCATGATCTGGAAGATAGACAGTTTCGAGTTTCCTTCCCTTCCCTCATCTTCAACTGCCTCAGCTGTGTTGTCAGGCTTGTACTCAATGCGCAGTCCACCTCCACCTCCTCCTCCATCATAGCTGCTGCCATCATCATCATCTTCATCATCATCTGTCAGGTCACTGTAAGAGTCCGAGTCAGGGGCAGCACAAGGCTCAGGTTGAAATATGGTTCTGGACTGATGGGAAGGAATCCAGTTTGTTGAGGAGCTGAAGCGAGCATTGTTTGCTCCTCGCGTTCGCACTTGCTCTGGTTCATCCTGAGGAAAAAGAGAGAGAGAGATAGAGATAGAAGAAAATATTTGGAAGGGGAATAACCAAGATCAAGTACAGACCTGATTGGTTGGAATGGGTGATCCCCAGCCAGTCCCTGGTGCACTTGTTCCCCAGCCACTACCACCCATGTCTGGCATGTTTTGCAGCATTGTCACGTTACCAGGCAGAGCCGCATTCGGATCAAAATAGTCAATATCTGGTTCAGAGGGATTTGAAGCCATTTCGTTGGACCAAGTTCCAATGTCAATCCAAGGGCTTTCCATTTTCTTCCTTTCCTCCTCACTTCCTTCAGGTGTTCCCCCTTTATCTGGTTTTGGCATCTTTTCTGAAGGATTTTCAGGATCTAATGGAAGTTTGACAGAACATTCCTGGCTGTTATCTGTATCTGTGTCTTTGTCTTTAACAGATTCTTCTCTAGCTTTGATTTCTCTGGACTTTTTCAAGACATCAGCAAGTGTCCATCCAAAGTTCAAAGGTCTCCACTCAAAACCTTACAAGAAAATAAATATTTTATGTTAAAAAATGAATATTAACAACATAAAGTTAAAATATTTGGCAAAAGCAATTTTTTTGATGCTAACCTGAGGGCAGCTCCAGAGAACCTAAACCAATATCAAGTGCAACTTGACGACGCAGTTGGTCAGCTAAAAGTAAAGCGTTTATCCTGTATAAGATACAAGGTAAGCACACTGCTTTGCGCCATAGGGAAGCAGGGAAAGGATGAACTGTGCACAATTCAGGAACCAAAATCTGTTTTTGTTCTAGATTTTCTCGTTTAGCTCGTTTTGTTTCTTCACTGCTAGTGGGCAGCGCTACACCTTTTCTGTTCACATATCTGAGAATAAAATAAGGATTTAAAAAAATATTAAACAGAATATTTAACTTAAAAACAGGACCGCAGTACTAAAGATATTATTACCTGGGAGTCAAAAAGTTTAATCTTGCTGATGTATGGTCAACATCTAGAAGAGGCTGTTCTCGATTCTGAATGGTTAATCCATACTTCTTGAAATAATAGTTTTCAAAAGAATGATAATTTTCAGAACTAGGAAATGATGACTTAGGATTGAGCTGGTAACAAATTTCAGCAACATAGAAGTACTGGAAAACAGAAACAAAAATAGCCATTGCCACATACAAAAATATATAGATACTGTATTTTCAATTTAAAAACAGAGTTTAAGTTCACACCTGGGGTTGATCTTGGTTGCGGTACCAAGGCATAACAACAGCATCTTGGTATTTGAATGCCTCAAACATAAAATCTTTGCGGTTTTCTTCTGACACAGGTTTTGGACTCAGATTTCTTCTGTCATAAATGCGGTCCAAGAAGTCCCAGTCCACTACCGCTGTTGATTCCTTTGTCGCTGTGGATTATATTAAATTGAATAAAATACAATAGAGGTATGTACAAGATGACAGTAAGTGGCTATCGCTCATGCCCTCACCCTTTCTTGTTGGCACAATGAAAAAACTATTTTCTGCTGCATTTGGATCAAACATCATTAAATATTTCTGAAGGCGCAGTACATTTGTGAATGTGTAGTTGAGAAATGTGACAATTTTCTGTACATGAATGTCAGTTAATTCCACAGCCTCTGGGTTGAGTTCAAGACTGACAGAAACTTCCCCAGATCGGGTGAAAATAGGGAATGGGCAAACCTGAGAGCCAATTGCTAATTATTAAAAACAATGGGACAGTGCAGATGACAGGAGCAGAAAAAAATGAAGGCTACGAACCTTGGGAATAGGTTTCAGGGTTAAAATACCAAACCCTTGAGGACTATCCTCAGGTGCATAAATAGACCGTCCTCTAGTATTCTGTTCATCTGGCAATGGACATGTCAAAACCATGCTAACATTGTACAGCAATGCTTTGGACCCAGCCACAGGCCTACAATCACTGAGGGCTTCTGCAACCTGAAATGATTACAGCAATGAGAAAAAACATCAAAATTTTTTACATAAGCAGTTTTTCTTTTTCAGATTGTTAGAAATATAACTCATACCCTTTTGTAATAATACTGCCGACGTTTGGTTGTGCCTGGGCGAGGCTCATTGGAATCCCATGAAATTGAAGCTTCTTCAATTTCTTCTGGTGCCAAAACAATACCCCCATTGGCCTCATCATTAGTCAGTCGGAAACTTTCCTTTCCGATTGGCATCAAGTTATCATCCAGTTCCATGGCTGCATGGAGAACTCGCACAGTCTTCAGAGCTGTCAGACGCTGGGACAATATTTTGTTCGGCACTGCTGGACCCTACGGAATAAAAACATTTTGTACAATGAGTTACAGCATGATGATCCCTATTGTACAGAAAATGTCCAAAAAGTTACCGTAATGTTCTGCTTCACTGGAGAATTGATTGGCAGTCGTAATGTGCAGCTATATAATGTTGTTCCATCATTTGTAGAACTTTGGTTTATGGTATACAAGGGGGTGAGTTTGGTGAAAGTGTCACTAGGCAATTTGGCACAATACCGATTTATAAGAGATATAGCATTAGCAAGAGTAGCACATGAATTTTTTTCTGTAGAACCAGAGGGAGAAAAAGTTTCTACAACTGAAGTGTATAAATCAGCTTCTTTTTCCTCCTCAGATGAAGACTCACGATTCATGCACTTTTTCAACAACACCTGATTAAAGGAAAAGCATAAAAATAGAATGTACCAACATCTGAAAGTAAAACAAAAGATTTCCTAAAAACAGAGAAAAACATTTTTTTTTATGCTATACCTGTTCAATACCCATAAACTCTGCAAGTTGACGAACAAACAACTGAGAGTTGGCTTTTTCAATCAACAATATGAAATGAGCATCAGCTGCCCTTGCACGTCCCTTGCAATGAACATAAGATCTGTATGACTGGGGTTCATCAAAGCGTACCACAAGGTTACACCTTGGCAGCTCCATGCCCTCCTCCAGGACTGATGTGGCGATGAGTAGATTACATTCGTGCATGCGAAACCTACAACAAACATGGACTTCTTTATGGAAAAGTTGAGGTACATAAATTTCTGTGTCGCCTATAAGGGGCTATCTTATACCTTTTCAACACCTCTTCTTGTTTTCGATGTTCCTGCTCAGCATCTCGTGGTTCTGTTACAGGATCAGCAGTTTTCTCTACCGTATACTGAACTCCAAGATAATTCAATTTCTCATCATGCCTTCGAACTTCCTACAAAGTATAGAGAAATCAAAAATTAATATGACAGTAAGTAAACAAATGTACCATGCTGTATTTCTTTCCCCTCTTGAGTCTTACATTCAGCAAATAAAAAAGAATTTTAGCTGTCAGATGGCTCCGAACAAATATTATTCCACACAGAATATCAGGGTCCATGGGATCAAAAGGCCCCCTTCGGGATCCATCAGCATTTCCTTTACGAGGATACCTGTTTCAACAAAGTGGTTTTGATTGCCTTGTTCATACTAAAAAAAGGAGGTAGGAAGAAAAAAAAACAAGTTCCAGTACCTTGATCCTCGGCCTCGGCCTCTTCCCCGTAAAGGGCGTGTCGATGCTGCAAAATGATTTTATTACTATAATGATCTGAAGGCCACACGACAAAAGTATCTCAATTTCTCATAATTGTACATACCTCTGACAGTCTGCTTAGGGATGACACTAACTTCTGGTGGTACTTCCTTCATTTCTGCTTTAGGTTCAGATTCTGAAGGTGGTTTAGTTTCTTCTGGGGGTTTAGCTTCCTCTAGTGGTCTAGGTTCTTCTAGAGGTGAGGGTTTCTCATCTGATGAAGTTCCAGCTTGAGCAGCTGAATCTGAGTTGTCTGTTGGGTTCTTTTCTTGTGTGCCTTGTGTGCCTTCTATTGCTTTATTTTTGAGGGCAGAGCCTTCAGAAGGTGTTCCAGCTTCTTCCACTTCTGGCTGAGGTGGTCTAAACTGCTTCAGCACCTCTAGAAGCCTCACCACCTTAGGTGAACAAAACTTATAAATTTTATCTTGATCATCATGTCGTTGAAATTCATACTCACAAATAGCTCTAGAATAACGAGAAAATAGTATTAACAACCAAAAAATTGAGGCATGCATCCCAAAATCTGCAGCTTAAACAAGAAAATTGTTTGAGACTCACCTTATTTTTATCATTACAGATGAAACCATACACAATAACAGATAATGACGTTCATATGGAGTTTTTATTTTCAATTTCTCAATTTGAACAAGGTAGATTAAAGCTGCACGGTCTGCACAATATGGTCCTAAAATAATAAAATAAAAATAAAAATAATATTGCTGCACCCAGAAGTTGTTCTGATTCATTGACATCAATGCAGACACAAAATTAACTTACCCAAAGTCCTCAAAATTTCTAAAAACTCCTTCATTATACTTAGTGGATCTATCTTAGGGTCTGGTACCCCTTGCAGGTCTTCTCGAAACTCTTCATCATAAATCTCAAAAGGATCATACCTATGATCATTGAGAAAAAAGAGGGCTTCTTCAATTTGCTGAGAAAGTTGACTGTCAATGTCTCCGGGCTCATGAAGAGCACACTCCAACACCCGTTCAGTAGGATGTGTGCTGAACCTAAAAGATTAACAATAAAATATGGTTTCTATACACAAACTACAGTAACAGGTTAAAGCATTACAAACCTCAAGAGGGAAACTATTTCACTAGCAGTTTCAGCAGATGAGTGTAATGCTGTTTCTAAGCGATTCATTTCCCATTCCAGCTTGCTAGGATTACATCCAGACCTGAAGAGTTGTGGTGTAAACCCTAACACTCTTGGTTTGCTTTCATTCAGTTCTCTATATGCCTTCATTACCTAGTAAAAGAGAAAATTTATAAAATAGGATAATGAAGTGAAGATGACATATCACTGAAATATCATCATGTAACGTGACACACTTACTTGTTGTAATGGATTATTCGCCTGCACAACTAGCTGGCATTGGTCTATTATAAGCAAATTCACGCTTGCAAGGTCCAAAACACCTATATTCACAGCATTGGCACATATATCAGGTGTCATCACTAGAACCTTCAAAGAAAATTTGGCAACATTAAACATCAATTTTCATTTCAATATAAATTGCATTCTGAAAGAGTACTAAACATTACCTGTTTATTGGAAGATTGTTGCTGAAATGTGGTAGGGTCCCATTCAGTAAACCATTGTACCGAGAGATCAGTAAGGTATTGCAAGTATGATGCCATAAAGGTCACAACTGAAGGTGTGTGGGCCAAGTATATGGTACATTTTTGTTTTCTACACAAAAATTAAATTGATGAGCATCAACATAAACTGACATAAACTAGACACAGATTATTGAACAACCAAAAAATAAATAACAAGGAAATCCTCCTTACTTGCGAATCTGGATGGCACATTCTACTATAAGTTTAGAGGCAATAAATACTTTGGCGGCCCCGGTCCCAAGGCAGATGATAATGTTACGATCTTGAGCATTATCCAGAAGTTCCACCTTGGTAAATTATAGCGTATTTCATTAAAGCGGCAGTTATTTCTTTAAATTTCAAAACAGGGATGTTAATGATGTATTTACCTGGTACTCTCGAGGGGTAAACGATTTAGTGTGGACATCATTTAAATAATAAGCCATCGGCTTAGCTGAAATGAAATAAATAAAAATTATGTTACTCGAAAGATATCAAGAGAATGCAAATGATGCTAAAGGGTTATCAAAGAATGTTGTCAGTTTATTCAGTTGGCAGTTTCGAGGCAAAAATGACAAAGAGATGAATAAAGGAACAATTAATGGTAGAGAGGAGATGCAAATCTTTTAACAAGGAGTATGGCCAGCAAGTTGAAATTTTTTTTTGGACGAGTTTACACTGGTCTTGACATCTATTTAGTTGATGAAGAAATTTGTTTACATTATTTACGTATTGTATTGGACCGAACGAGGTTAAGGATTGCACTAAGAAGTACTTTCACGTTACTAATTCAATGGAAGAGGTGAACCTTTCGAACGATTTAGCTAAACACTTGGGCATTTGCTAGTCCCAACAGCAGAAAGGCTATGAAAGGATTTATTTCATGCAAAGGGGCGAAAAAAGAACCTGTCGGATGTGTTGTTTTGAGTGTACAGACGAGCATCCAATGATACCGGGCGAAGGTTTACAGCGGACTGAAATAAATATACACAGAGCCTAACCAATTTTCCGTGCTCACTGAGAGTCTTTCCGATCGCAGCCGAGAAAGCAAAAACAAGTAGGAATCAATGTTTACTTTAAGTTTGAAGGAAAATTTCACAATTTGCAAATACGGCAGGAGAGCCGTGCCGTAATATAGCCATTAATTTGGGATTTCAATCACAATACTTCTACAGGGCGGTGGGGAACACGCTAGTGCCAACTTAAAGAACCCAGAGTTTCGGTCGCCCTACAAATACCTCATCTGTGATCAAAAGAAGTCAATTAAATTTATTTTGCTTTTTTTAAAAAAATATTCCGCGTGAAATTGTGTGAACAATGAATCCCCATTCTTATAAAAATCGTAAACAGAAAAAAAAATTGATTTTGTGACTGGTCGCTTTTGGTTGGTGTAATTTTCATGAGAACGAAGAGCGTAGGCAGGAACGGACCCACACACTCAAGCAGACGAAACGAAGTTCCAAGTTGAAGTGAACCATTAAATCAACAAAGAATCGAGAAAATAACTCACAGGGCGCGTAAAGAGTTGGTAGGACAACGGTATTAAACATGCAGCTTTCGGCGCACAGCCGAATCCTTGCTTCGACGGGGCATTTGGCGAACAGGAGCCGGGCCCTTGTGTCGTCTGCTAGCGGAGCAAGCGGACGCGCGACCAAACAAGCATGGAACATCGTGACATCCGTGACAATTCAAACGTCTGCTTTCCATAGTGCTCGGGTAAGCATGATGAGTTCGTCTGTTGTATTTCCCTACATCGAAGTAGAAAGTAAGTTTATTTCAATCACTTGATTAGAATGGCCAGCATTATTCTCACGGACAATGCATGCCCATCTATGGACGTTCTGGCGAGCTTTCTCCACTTATTTGAATCTAACCTCGTCGTTTTGACGAGTTTCGTCTTAATATGCGAGATCGTCTGTTCAGCTTTTGTGTTCCGCGACAAACATTTCGGGAGTGCACTTCACAATGTAAGCATGAATTATGATCATTTTGTTTGGTACCGTGCCAGCGTGTGCACACTTTTCAAGTCATCCCTTCGAACGGTGGGCTTTCATCGACCAGCTCTCACGGAACGGCTTCTAAATTTAGCGCGTTCAGAATGGGGTTAAATTCGTCCCTCCTGTGCTATATGCACCGCTGGTGCACTCGTCGCTACCGAAAGTCGCTGCGGCATGATTTTCTGGCTGGCCTTCTTTTCTTTAAGCCCCCATTTTTAACCAAAGTGAGAGAGGCGATTTCGTCTATCAGGTGCTATTTACGCGGGCGCCGAGGGGCACCGGTTACCAACGAGTGTATCACGAGTGCTGTCAGGGTGGCCATCAGGCGGGCGGGCGCTATCAGCGCTAATGGGATGTCGCGAGATCGCGAGTTCGCGAGGCAGGTGCCTTGTCTCTGACGATGACATCACGGTTTCCAGGGCGGGTCTTCGCGGGCTGCGTTTGGCGCTTGGACTTCCCTGGCTACGCGCCGTTACCTCCCGCCAAATCGATTTCCCGTTTTGGCGCCAAGTCACTCTAACGGCCCAACGGCTTCTCTGTCTGCAGGTGGCCTGTCTGCCAAACTTGCAGTCCCGCATCAAGGAGTACACCAAGTACTACGTCGGCCCCAACCGGTAAGCCTGTCCCGACCACGACATGCAGCCATTGCAACAGCCCAGGCCTCGCACGACGGATGAATGTTTGATTCATGGACGGCTGTCTCTCTCCTCTCTCTGCGTGCCGCTCATCCCGAGGGGCACAACTTCAACTCACTACTTGACTTATTCAAGAGACATATGCGTTTGGACGAATAGCGAGATTGCAGCAGCACCGCAGTTCTCTGCCCAATTGCACACGATAATTGTGTCGCCGTGTGAGAAGTTAGTCTGGTATCAGGTGCTTCTAGGGCACCGTGCGGCGTCGTCAGTGCTCTATGTTCCATGTTTAGTCTGGGTTCAAGAAGACGGGCTTATCGTCGTCGGGCCCACCTTCGTCCCCGCCCGACGGCGTCGCCTCGGCATCGCCTCGGCGCGAGCAGCGGCATTGCAATCTTTGATGATACAGTTCCGCTCTATCGACCCCCTGCCGGCAGCAGAGCCGTGTAGAGCCCCGAAGCCCTCCCTATGCCGCCTCTTTGCATCCTGCCGGCTCGGCCGGCCATGGCCTTGTTATCAGCCTGTGGCCGAGCCCGCCAAGCGTCACGCCCTCGCACGCGCACGGGACGCCCCATGAGTGCGAGAGAGCGGGATGAGCCTGCTGTGACGGCCTGGCACGCTGGCACCTACACGCGACGACGGGTTGACCGCCGCAGCGGCGAGCAGCGTAGCGTCGCGGTCAGAGCCGCCCGGCTGGGTTAATTATGGATCTTATAATGGCCAATGCTTGGTCTCCAATTTTGGCAGTAGTCATGTGTGCAGGGGAAGAGACTTTGGGGGGGGGGGGGAGGCCAAGGCGTCCGCCGCCTGAACTTGTGCTACGGCGAGCCATGTCACCCCCACCCCCTTTTTTAAAACTTTCTTCGCGACCCTCTTAATCTTGGGCTGTATGGTGGAAGGTCGATCCTCGAAAGTAGTGTCTCTATTCTACTCTAGATTGGTAGTGTCTCAACTCTGTGCTTTGTTTGTGTGCACCCTGCAGCCAGGTCCCCAGTAGAGGCTATTCCTTCATCCACGATGTCAGCTACATGGTGTAAGTACCTTCCGGTGAACCGCTTTCGCTTTATACCTGTCCAACTCTTCCAACAAAAAAAGCTCTGCATTCTGTAGAATAGAACAATAACTAGAAGACACAAATTGCCTAGAAACGTTTATTCACTAGTATTCTTTTTATTGCCTTTCAATTGCCTGTAGCCAATCTTGCGGACAGGGCGTAATCATTCTCAGCTCCCCTTTTTCTTCGTCTTCTTTTTTTGTGGGCGTTCTTTTCTTTATGGTCGCGGATTGGCAAGTTAATTAGCGGTCCGCTGTGGTGCGGCCCGCTGCAATGATAATTGATAGTAGCGCCTCTCGTGCGTCGAGGTAAACAAGAAGGAGTGGGGTGGAGCGGAGTGGAGCGCCTGCGAGGGTAGGCAATCCCGCCACACTGCCGAGTCGGCGTGGTGCCTACCGCGCAAAATAAAGATTCAGGAAAGAGGAAATTGGTTGGATGCTTGGAGTAATCGACTCTGCCTTGTGTCCAGGTCCAAGGACTCTGACGACATGCGGTCCAAGGCTGCCGAGGACGTCCTCTTTGACATGTTTAAGAATGAAGACAACGATCTCCTTCCGATCGGCAAATTCCTGGCCGTAAGTACAGTGGGCCGGGCTGGGGGGAAGGGGAGGGTCTCCCAAAACCAGGTCACTATACTGTCGGGGTGTTTCTGGTCCGGCTGGCAGGCGCTCCGTCAGACCGGCCTCCGCAAGAACGACCCCCGCCTCTCCGAGCTGAGCGAGAACCTCCGCGCGCTGCACCACAAGTCAGGCCACGAGGGCGGCTCGCCTGAGACGCAGAAGCTGGACCGGGAGACGTTCCGGAGGTGCGCCTTACAATGCATCGGCTGTTTTTTTTTTTTTCTTTTTTTTTCCCACCCGGATTCTCTAACAGTGTGCCCTCCTGCCTCAGAGTGATCCAGGCCAACATGATGCTCATCTCGAGGGCCTTCCGCCACCAGTTCGTCATCCCCGACTTCCCCAGCTTCACCAAGTACATCGAGGAGTTCTACTGGCGGTGCAAGGCCAACACGGAGGGCAAGGTGGGTGGCCTGGCGCCTGGCCTAGCGCCTCCACTGTAGTGGCGGCCTCCCTCGCCGGACGATCAGTTGTGTGCTCTACCAACCCTTGTCGTACAAACACGCCGACAGAAACGTTCCAAGTGTTGTTTGCAGAGGCACTGCGTAGATGCGACAAAACGCTTCCCCTCTTTCCGTCCGAGTTCCGCGGTGAGACGGGGATCGCCGTTCTCTAAGGCCGCTGCTTGATGTTCCGGTGTGTTGCCCCTCCGCAGGTTGCGAGCTACATCCCCCAGCTGTCGCGGATGAACCCCGACTACTGGGGCGTGAGCGTGTGCACCATCGACGGCCAGCGGTTCTCCATCGGTGACGTCACCGTACCCTTCACCCTCCAGTCCTGCAGGTGGCTTGCCCTTTTCTCTACCTGCACTGCACCACCCTGCCTTGCGCGTTGCGACTGCTTTGCTAACTCGCCCTTTTCTACCTTGCCTCAGCAAACCCTTGAACTACGCCATCGCCCTGGACAAGCTGGGCCCTGACGTGGTGCACTCCTATGTAGGGCAGGAACCTAGTGGCCGCAATTTCAACGAACTGATTCTTGATTACAATAGTAGGTGTTGCTCGCCATGGCTGGCTCTGTTTGAAGCTTGTGGAGTCTTAAGGATTTGGAAATAAAGGAAGGGAGTTAATGTGAATTTCTTCCACAGAGCGTCCTCACAACCCGATGATTAATGCTGGGGCCATTTTGGTCTGCTCTCTTCTGAAAACTCTCGTCAAACCAGAAATGACATTGGCAGAGAAATTTGATTACACGATGGACTATTTCAAGGTGCGTGCGGCCTTTTTTGGTAACACTTTTATTTAAACCCTATATGTTGACTTTAGAACATTTGCTATATATCCTTTGCTATATATTTCAACAGCGGTTGGCAGGTGGTGAACCCATTGGATTCAACAATGCAGTTTTCTTATCAGAAAGAGAGGCCGCTGACCGAAATTATGCCCTTGGCTTCTATATGAGGGAGCACAAGTGTTATCCAGAAAAAACAATTTTACGAGATTGTATGGATTTTTATTTCCAGGTATGATGCTTTCCGTTGTAGTTCATTCTTTCTTTCTAATAAGTTTTTGTTTTATTTTTTAAACTCTATATTCTTGTTTTCGTAGTGCTGTTCCATGGAAGCTGACTGTGAGAGTATGGCCGTGATGGCTGCGACTCTTGCAAACGGTGGCATCTGTCCAACAACTGAGGAAAAAGTTTTGAAGTCAGATTCTGTTCGAGATGTTTTGTCTCTCATGCACTCATGTGGCATGTATGATTACTCTGGACAGTTTGCATTCAAGGTAAGCATCCTTCTCGCTAGTAACCTTCACTTATCGCTTGGGTAAAAAATAAATATGACTCTGATTGTGGGACAGGTGGGTCTGCCAGCAAAATCTGGAGTCTGTGGAGGAATGTTAGTTGTGATCCCCAATGTTATGGGAATTTTCACATGGTCGCCTCCTCTGGATCCATTGGGCAACAGCTGTCGAGGAGTTCAGTTCTGTGAGGTAAGAATTTTGCCTTGAAAACGACAGTGCTGTTTTGTTTGGAATTACCTCTCACATGGCATCTCACATGACTTATTTTCTTTCTCAGGAACTTGTTCGAGAGTTCAACTTCCATCGTTATGACAATTTGAAGCATGCAGCAAACAAGCGTGATCCTAGACGTCATAAATATGAAACTAAAGGTTTAAGTATTGTAAACCTGCTTTTCTCAGCTGCAAGTGGAGATTTGGCAGCTCTTAGGAGGTATGGTATTTTTTTCTTCTACAATGAATTAGCTATTACATTTCCAATAATATTGACAATAAATTTGAACTTGTGCAGGCACAGACTCTCTGGTATGGACATGACTTTGTCCGATTATGACGGTCGGACAGCGCTGCACCTTGCTGCTGCTGAGGGCCACCAAAAATGTGTTGAATTTCTATTGGACCACTGCGGAGTTCCATTGCGCCCCAAAGACAGGTGAGATTTGCATGCACAGAAATATAGTATATCGTAAGTGTTCTAGCTTCCCCACTTGCAGTAAAATTTTTAACATTATCTATCCTGTTTTAGATGGGGCCACTACCCAATTGATGAAGCGCAAACCTTTGGACACACGCAAGTTGTAGAGTATATGAAAAAATACGAGGACGATTTGGAAGCTCAACAGAAGATCCAGCGTGAAGAAGAAGAGAAGAAGAACAATAAAGAAAAGCCACAAACATCTACTCTACCCATCTAAATGAAGTGCTTAAATGTAATTTTTTTACTTTCAGTCATACTAATGTTGGTTTTTTGCTGTGGGAAAACACTGTGCCTTTTGTTTCCTCCACCAAGTTTAAAGTTTTTGAAATGTACAATTAATTTATTGGTGGAGACAAAAACACCACAAACCGCCTCTGCAAGATTTTTTTTTTTTTTTTTTTTTTGACCAGGGTAAATGTTGTATACAATGATTATTTATTGCAATAATATGTAGTAATTTATTTTGGAGGCCTCTTTTAATCTTCCTGAGCAAAACACTATGGATTTTGCAAATTTTAATGTATCAGAAGCATTGTCTGATAGCATAATTATGTTTCCCCCTTACTTAAGTCTCACTTGGCTGTGAAAGACATTGCGTCGCTTTGACTGTAATTTCATTCACATGAAGATTATACTTATTAAGAAATCGTAATTTTGTGAGATGGATTGTGTTAAAATTTATTTGCCCTTTGTTGGTGTGAATAAGACCTATGTTTTGTTTTGTACTTAAGAGCTGTGTGAGGTTGAGCTAGAGGGGTAGCTTTATTTTGAAGTCTTTGCAAATTGACTTGTAGTATTAAAACCAAAGTGATTGTGAAACTGATTTCAATTTAACGTAGAGAATTGTTGCCTCTTTATTGTTATCTGTTGGTGCTTCAAATAGTCAATTTTTATGTGATATTCTTTGTGTTGTCACTGAAAATGCCTTGGTATCTTGAGGACAAGGATTCTTTGGGCAAAGACTGCTGTTGGAGTCTTGGAAAATTTTACCATTGTTGTCTTACCCTTTTTTGCAGCTACTTAATTTTATTTCTAGTCTCAATATTTCATGTGATACTCTGTTGGTCATTTATTGTTTTAGTTAAGTTTTGATTTTTAAAGTCAACCATTTTGTTGTTCAAAGAGGGAAATAGAGATACATTCCATACCCTGAAGTTTGGGAGAAACCATCCATTTGGCTTAAGAATGGTCTTTATTAAATAACCTTGTGTGCAATTGTGCTGCAAGTATTCTATTAAATGAGCTGTATTAAGAATGAGATTTCTGGTGAGAAACATCAGCCAATATCCTTCCAGTATTAGCATGTAGAACACAGCTGTGTACTTACCAATAACATTGAAGCAGGACCTTCCACAACTATTTTTAAAGGACTTCTTTGAGATGAGAGTACAATAATTTTTTGATTCATTGTTACTCAGTTGACTGAATTCAGTATAGAAGAAAGTTTCAATTTTTCAGATGCAAAATCAGTTAAGAAACATAGTAAAAAATCTCTCTGTATGTAGAGCAAACAAGGGTTCCAGAATTTCCTCTAAGCAATTCTTTTATCAATCTTTTTGAAATTGAGTTGTTAGTGCTGTGTTGTTTTGGTCAATCATTAAGAGTTGATTTGAAGTTTCTTTTCTGTGTTTGTTTTGGAAAAATGTACATATCCTGTGTTTGCTTATCATCATCAAGTGTTCATTACTTAAATTCAAAGTATAGGCATGTCTTTGACTTAGTTTTAAAGTTCCAATTTCTACATGCTGTAGTGCTTCTCGTTCTATCTCATACTTACACGCTTAAAGGTATCTCAATGGTCAGCCACATTTGTAAACATTTTTTGTGACTATCACCACTTTTAGGAGAGTACAAAGGTTTTTTGCTTTTGTTTATAACATGTTTTTGGTCTTTGAGAGATTATCAAAGATCATCATCCTCTTTATCTCATGTTTGTTGGCGTTGGTTTATTGTATGTATTTATCCCTACCATCATAGCAATTAATTCAGTCAATTAAATGTCTAGGATGCGGCTTCTTTGCCGAAGATTGTCGGATATATGAAAGTTAATTCTTTGTATCCATCCATCCTTATATTAAGAAATACATGAGTGTTTTAAAGTTACTTCTTGTCAGACTAGATTCTGGCATGGATTGATAGTGATTGAAAGACAATAAGCTGGTAAATCCATGATAATGCATAAATATACAATAAGGATTTACCAGCGGTATCGTTCGATTCTGCTATTTTAAGTGGTTGTATTTATACTATTACACCGTGAAGCATTCTATGATTGCGAAGCGGGTCAACTTATGTTTTTCATGTACATGTTCACTGAATGTTCCTTAAACCATACTGAAATATATCATCGTAAACTTCTCTATGTTTCCTTCCTACTTGAAGTACGGCGTCGTGCCCTCTTTTGGGACACATGCGCTAAACGGCCCTAATTTGGTGTGCATAGTGGATGGTTGGGAAAGTGGCGAGCAAACAGCGTTCCGCAAACAGTGTGCGTCCGAAGGCTGCCGGTCGCGCCCAGTGCGAGGCGAGGTTCGCGGCGCCACGACCATGGCCTCGAGGGAGCGCGTCCGCCGCGCCCTGCAGGTGGTGCGCGGGTACTGGGGGCAGAGCTCGCTGCACGGCCTGCGCCACATCGTCAAGGAGGGCTCGTCGCTCAAGGAGAGGTTAGGTTAGGTTAGGTGTCTCGTGTGGCGTGCACGCCGGCGCAATGCCTTGGACCTCACCCCACTGTCGTCCCGCCAGGGTGTTCTGGTTGGTGCTGGTGGCCGGGCTGGGCGCCAACATGAGCTTGCTGTGCGTCCGGCTGGTCCATGAGGACGCGGCCGTCACCGAGACCGTGCTCACCAACAGCGCCATCAGCATCGCGGACGAACCCTTCCCCTGCCTCGCCATCTGCCCCTCGCACCAGATCGACAGGCTGGCCGGCCTGCGCATCCTGAGGAAGTGAGTCGGCGCCCCACTTTGCGCTCCTTTGCCTTCCACTCGCACTGCCTCAGTGACTCTGTTCCTCCAGAGCCGTGGCCGACGCCAACAGGACGTACTTCTTCATGAGCGGACTGAACCGAGAGGACTGGCAGATCTTCGCACCCAACAAGACGTGGCTGCCGGGCGGGCCGCGCGACCAGATCCTGGACGAGCACCTCGAGAAGGTCCTGGTGGACCTGCACCGCTTGACGGACCCAGGCATCTCCAGCGCCCTGCCCCTCTTCACGGAGACCGCCGAGGTGCTGTTCGGACTCAACAGTCTCAACCTGTTCGACTTCATGAAGCGCGTGGGTAACGCAGGAAAAAAATGTGTACTTTAACTACAGCAGTCCTCAATGATCCGCTTGGAGTCTAACACTATCCGAGGGGGAAGCAACTACAGAAGCAAGTACGTTTTACAAAATTTCTTGGCGATCATATTTAACGAAAAATAAATTTAAAAAATGGAACTCTACACCCCCTCCCCAGTCTTAATGGGGAGGCCTCCTGCTTTACTTCGGTGTTCGGGATGGGAACCGGTGCTATCAGGTAACTGGGGTTAATCCGATCCAGCGACTTCGATATCGTACGCCGGGGGACCCAGTAGGACCCGAGCCGCCGACACGGCCCAACATGGGCAGAGTAGAGTAAGGCAGAGACGATAGAGAGACAGAGAAAGAAAGAAAGAGAGAGTAGTTTTGGGAGCTTTTGTTTGCGCAGGGTGGTCGGTACCAAATGTACCCCCGCTGTCCGGCGCTCCCAGACCCGAACATGCAGTCAGTGGGCCAGCTTCAAAGGACTTATCAACTCCATCCGACGAATCGGAATGGACCCACTCGCGACCAATTTCGAGTGGCTGGCTCGATCGGGGATCGAACCAGTGCCGAGGCCAATCCGCCGAAGCGGACTGCTTTTTAGACACCCGGGTGTAATGGCCTGGATTGAGCCTAGACCACTACACCACCCTGACTTGCACGTCTGCCGAGTGTTGGACGACGGGTTTGAGTCGCAGTGAGAGGAAGCCAGTCGAAAAATGAAAGGAAATTTGGGGATTCGATCCCCGGACTTTATGGTCGGGGTCGGACGCCTTAACGCCCTCAGCCGCCACGGCTCATGTCTGACGCCGATTGAAGCGGGTTCTTGACGTGACAATGAGCAGCGGTCAGAGAAAAAATGTTTCGGAGGAATAAGATTTGAACCACCGATCCTCATACCGGGAGTCTGACGCGTCCACACCTCCAGCCACCACGGCACTTGATAGTTCATGCGCAATGCTGTGGCTTTGAAGCACACTGGGAAGGGCAGTAAAAAATGCATTTTTCGTATTTTTTTTTTCAAAAAATCCTCAAAATTTCTAAAAAAAAATCAATAATTTTTTTTAAATTTTTCCATAAATTTTTTTATATTTTTCAGTAAAACTTTTCAAATTTTTTGACATTTAAATTTTTGGTGTACATGTATTTGGCCAGTTGTTTTCCCCTCGATATCGACACTACCCCTTGTTACGGCAGGCAATGAGCGGTTTCATGACGCACAGAGCCTTCAGATGGAGGCACCGTCAGACTTCAAGTGGCGTGACAGCACAGCGGCAGCGAGCGTGACTCGCACGTGGAGGGATCGGGGTTCAACTCCGGCCAGTATTGAAATATTTTGAAGTCTGCCGCTTTGACCTTCAAGGTGTTTCCATCTTGCCACACGTTCTTCCACTCCTGCCTCTGGAGGGGAATTCCCTTTGACTGCTGCAAGCACTTCAAGATGCGGCCCACGGACCTGGGCTTCTGCTACTTCTTCGACAACGCCGAGGCAGACCGCATGGTGTGGTCTGTATTTTTATTTTCCCCCTGGAGGCGGCTCTCCTCCGGCCTCCTTCCTTGAGATACCAGATACCAGGCGGACCAGTTCGACTTCGGTTCCAGCATGGAGTCGTTCCCGAGAGCGAGGAGCAGAGAGCGGCTTGTGTGGGCGTGCACCAGAAACTGTCGGTCTTCGGCCCGGGGTCCGGGCTCAGGATGTACCTGAGGACGGAGAGGAACCCCACCACCATCGCAGACAACGCATTCGTCGCCACCCTGGCCAGGGTTAGAGTCTTTTTTGCACTCCACGTGCTCTCCCAGTCGGTCCCACTGTGACTCCAAACCGCCTGCGAAGGCTGGAGTAGGCCACCCGCCGCACGGCCGCGCGCCGCGCGCACATTGCCTACCGCCAGTTGGTCGGGCGCTAAGCAAAAAGTCCCGAATTTTCGCGTACTGCCCGCACCAAATGGAAGAAAAGGCCCGTATGCTGAGATTTTATCTGTTTGTGACTGAGGTGAGCGTGGACCAGCAGTGCGTGGCGACGTCCGTGTCCATGGACGCCACGGTGTACGGCGTGCCGGCGGCCACGTACTCGCTGGGGCTGCACGTGCGGCGCGTCAAGGTGGACCGGCGCCTGGCCCAGCTGCGGCCCTCCGCCAGGAAGTGCCTCATGAGCGACGAGTGGCCCCGCGCCACGCCGCGCAACCGCAACAACTTCCCCAAGGCGTACTCGAACCTGGACTGCATCGTGCAGTGCCGCCGGCAGTACGTGCTCAACGCCTGCGGCTGCCTCGTCTACCCGCTCAGCCTGGGCGGTACGTGCCAACGCAGTACACCAGCCGGTGTCTCGGTGCGTGCATCGTGCTGACCGCTTGCTCTGCTGCAGACTCCACCGTGGCGTGCGCCTTCTCCAAGGTAGCCGAGTGCGTCGCCAACGTCTCGGGTATGCAGTGTAGGCATGCGCGTGAGATGGACTTGGCCCGCCTCGCCAACTCGCCCCTCTTCTTCTCCTCCACAGAGTCGTTCCGGTTCTTCCGGCCGCCGGCCGCCTCGCCCGGCTTCAGCGCCGAGGAGCAGGAGAAGGGCCTCGCGTGCAGCGACTGCCTGCCCAACTGCGACCGCACCACCTTCGACATCGACTTCCGGACGCCCGACCTGGCGCACGTGGGCCGCCTCAGCGACCCGGTGGCCCGCCTCGTCAACAGGACCCTGCTGGACGTCTTCTTCCCCGAGCCCAACTCGGCGGAGCGGTACACCGTGGCTCCCGCCCTGCCGCGCGGCCAGCTCCTGGGTTAGGTTACGTTAGGCTAGGTTAGGTTAGCATTTTTGTTGACTAGTATGACTCCAAAGCCGGAACCACTGCTAATCTGTCTTTTTGTGATATCTTTTTAGTGTCGATTGGCGCAGTGGCCAACCTGTTCCTCGGCATCAGCTTCCTCACCCTGTTAGAGGTCGTCGTTACGCTTGTCAAGTGTATCTTGATTCTGTTTGGGGATCCACGAGCAACGAAATAACCGACAAGTAATTGATATTTGTTTAAAAACATGTTTATTGCTAAAAGACATATTTTTTGAGGATAGATTTATCATACCGTTCCATTAGAGCATATGTTGGGGATCAATGGTTCCATACATATTTACATATACATTGCCATTGTGTACAAAACTGTACAAACATTTTTCTAATTCATGAACCTAAAACTTTCTATCACTTACAATGTATGAAATTCATTTATGAGCCAGAAAACACACTGGAAAGTGCAATTTGAATTTTCTATACATACTTCACACAAAGTATGAAATAATTTAGAACAATATTTAAATAGAAACCGCAATTAATTGGATATGGCGTTGTGCTTTGACGACAATTTGTTGTGTCATGACATTTCAGAAGACCTTTGTATATTCTTATTAACAGATGGAGGTGATCTTAAGAAAGGAGGGGTCTATATCATCTGACCTACCTAAAGTAGACTGACAAAAATTAAACCAATGATCTACTCTGGAAAGGAGGATAGGAAGGTGGCAAGGAAGGAGGGAAGGGAGGGGCATTCAAACAACAATCTGGCTAGATTTTTGTATGGGAAGAAAGTATAATGTCTGACTGACGTGTAGGCATAATGGTCATTACATTACAGTATAGTTTAGGTATGCAAAGTATCTGATATGAGTCTTCTAAGATTGTGGTTTGATATGTTCTTCCACTGCGAACGCTTGTTAGAACGCTTGATCACATGCATGCTACAAATTAAATAAGGCAGAAATACTTTGCTTAATGTAAACCTTAACCGAAGTATAAAAGGTCTTGGTAACATTGATTTCATTTGATGACCATAAAAATAGACTACCATTACTAAAATAAAAATATCATTATACCCTAATTTGTCTCCCTTCAATAGGGAGGTGACAAGATGAATATAGGAGTCATTTCTTTGACATCTAGAGAGGCAGAAATCGTTCATTTCTCTTCAACAATCTCCCCAATTTTTATTTCATGCATGAAGGCTAAAACATGAGCAATATCACAAGCCAACTGCATTTGGATTTAAAAGAAGTAAATAGAGAAAAAAAGAAAAGTACAAAAAAAAGCTAAAAAAAGAATACAAAAATGTAATAGAGTATGACTTTGTGCTAAGCTTGGAAATTTGATTCAATATGACGCCATCAAGATAGTAGATGGTCAGATATGCCTTGTAATTTTGTTTGGATTTGTAACTAATGTTTAGCTAAGGAAGTTACAGAGAAAATTGACAGCAGAAAATAGACATCTAGGTATTCAGTTCCACCTGACTGTTGTGCACGTCCCATGACAAGATAACTCCTTATTAAACTTCATAGAGAAAACAATATTTTTATGTCCCGCAAGGAACAAATGGCTACATTACACACTATCTTAAATTATTGAAAAAAAAAAAAAAAAACAATCAAACAAAAAGAAATTAGAGTCATAAACTCAACAAAAACAGAAGGTCAGTCTGTGAACATGGACAGCGGACCATGTTCTTTGCTACAAAATTAATAATCTAGGAAATAAGAGACGATGTGTTACTTGCCATGAGACAAACTAAGAAAAACAAACTAAGCTCTGGCACGAAAAAACGAACACAAATAAAACCTGTAGCAAAACATGGAATTCAAGAATTGATATGCGGGCTAGAGCTTTCCCATTTCTCTCACAACATTGACATGATAAAACATAATATCTTTAAATAAAGCAAGTTTCAGCTCATTGTCTTCAAAGTTACAACTCAAATGGTGATTCACAATGCTCAACTCTCTCGTCTTTCCTTCGAAAAGGATCAGGAACTTTTAAGTGCCCCAAATTATTTCAGAATTTAATTTGGGAGCACATCATGGATGGCAATACAGTGTACAACATGGAAATATACAATACAATATCACATTTTTCTTCCAGTACACCATGAAACAAAATGTGTGTTAATGAGCAAAAAACTAAACAGACACAAAAAAGATAAATTACATAGATAAAAAAGTTAAAATAGAAATGAAAATGCAAAATAAAGGACTAAGGACCTTAATAAGCTCATACATAAAACAAGTCTTATCACAAGTGCACCAAAGTGCATGGCTTACCCACAAAAGGATAATAAATGACACATAGTAAGGAAACATGTCACAAACGTACCTCACGGGGCACATAATCAACTCTCGCACATACCTCAGTCAACATTCATGGCACAATGGAAATAAGTTCAACAATAAAATTAAAAAGATAGAAATATTCACACTTTTGTTATTGAAATTTAACTAAACATGACACTTAGGGCTGGACTGCACAGACAAATTCAGGAAGAGATTTGCTGAGAAATTTGATTGATTGTAATTTCTTTTTGGTGACTGCTTTTTTAATTTGTTAGTCTCTATAAATTTGATTTGGGTTGCTGCATTTCTCTTCCCTTGATTGGCCTGTGCTGGACGGCAGCATTTTCTGATGTTGAAACTATCATACCTTCCAGTAATTGTTCCTCCTGTGAGTATTCTTTCAGAGAACTAGTACATGCAATATTCCTCTTAAATGTAGGATTGCAAAGGGCTGTGAACTGGGAGTCCAACAGTTGGCAGTTAGGCTGTGATGAAAATATTTGCTTTTACAGTTTAAAGGCTAATGGACTGATATGCAATGATTCAGATTCAGAATGACTCAATCCACAACCAGAGACAATTGGCAGAAGTTTGTAGAAAAGGTCAATCATCAGTGCTTTTCATAAATTTTAGAATGGACATGGAAGCTTATCATAGTACTTTACAGTTTCTCAAATTGATATGCACAAAGGAAGTCTCATCTCTTGAAACCACTAAGCCATCATGAGAGGAATGGAGTACTCAAATACCCTGTTTTCCTGACACATTAATATGGCAGTAAATTGCATCCTAATGAATTCCAATGAAAGTTTTCCAAAACAAATTGCAAACAAAGTTAGAAATACTTTGACTCCATGAAATGTAACAGTCTAATAACAGCAATTACAACCTACAATATGATGGGAATTTGCCTTGTTTGTAAGACTCACATGAAAACAATCAACATGAAAACGCATCAAATATTGTGAAACAAACACTGAATTATGGCAGCATTTTAAAAAATATTTGCGCTGCCTGTCAGCCGGTACTAGCTTCCCACAAGCTCCATTTGACGATACTTTTTTCTCATGTTTGACACTGGATCTTTAAATAAAACAGGATCCAAACGCATGTTGGACCTCAACAAAGGCATGTAGCCAAAGACAGCGGCAAAGGTGTTGAGACAGGTTTGACGCTGAATGAAGTGATCAGGGTCATTCCATGGAGATCTGCAACACATTGAATTATATGAGATTAGTCACAGAGTCAATTACGATTATGCTGGGTTATTATTTACAACTGCTGCTTCATTTACACACCTTGCTCCGCTCGCAGGCTGGTCCTTGTACTGTTTGCGCTGAGTCACTTTAATGGGAGGTCGTCGAGTTACATGGCTAACTAGAAAATTCATTAGAATATCTTCACAGTTCTGCGACTGCTCAACAGTCTTATGGAGCAATGGGCTTAGCCAATGCCAATACAAATAATTATAATATCGATGGTAAAAAGCTGCACCAGTTAGTACCATTGAATAGTCATTGGTCCATTTGGATGTATAGCCCCAAGAACCCTGTAAACAGAATGAGACAGAATGAAATAAAACTCGCAACTAGATTGGGGGCATGGCACAGGCACAGCCAGGCAGGGGTCAGTGGACTCACTTTGGCATCGTCCCAGTAGTGTGAGCGTGCTGGGTAGCCGATGATGCGGTCAGGGAACGACTTCCAGACTTGGAATGCGAAGTCCACCTCGTCCGTTGTGAGCAATGTGTCCTCGTCCAGAGACAGCACGGCCGCCGTCTGGATCAAGGGGTGGGGGTAGAACCGCTGCGAGATGCCCGCGCCGGCCGTCTTGGACCCGACCGTCCCTGCAAAGTGAGTGCAAAGTAAGGCAGGAGCATGGTAGAGCATTGATGCCAACTGGAAATTTCTGTACATTCAAAGTGTACATAAAAAAAGCACTGACGAGGGACGTCTGGATTTCAACCCAGAATCAGTGTTTCGAATTAATCTCATTAAAGAGGTACCTGGCGTTGTTTGCGGCTGCGTCTGGAGCTGCAGCACGTTGAGGGGGACGTGGCCGGGCATGGCGGGCCAGCGGGACCGGGGAGGGGGAGGCCGGTCGCCCGACCACAGCACCACCACCTGCACGGAAGGAACCAGTTTAATTTCTCACTTCGGTATCGTAGGGTTATAGCCCCTTGCACAGGCGAACCGGCTCACGCCAAGTCACCACGCAAAGGAAATACTAAGCTAAAAAAAACAAAAGAAAAAAAAAAGAAAAATGCACAAGATTTTGCTGAGCCTAAGCTTTGGTCTTCTTTAGCATGTCTGAGCCGAAAAAAGACCCACAAGGGCGACTGCCACAAGTTCAAATACCGGCGAAGCCATCGGCTTTTCCAGTCGGTTGAAAGCAAACGACTCACCCTGGAGACAAACTGGCTGCGGCCGACGTTCCGCAGCAGCCTGGCGAGGGCCGGCGCCGGGGTGGGCACGGCCTGGGGGAGGCCGCCGGGGGAGCGCGCGGCCGGCGCGAGCTGGCCGGCGTACACCACGGCCGTGAAGCGGTCGCCCTCGCCCGCGCCCGCGCCGTGGCCGCCGCCAAGCGCCACGCCAGAGCCCAAGGCGCCGCCCAGACGCTCCGAGTAGAACGGGAAGCGGTTCCACGAGTCGGCGAAGCGGGGCAGCGTCACCAAGCCGCCGGGCATCACGTTCCAGGCGAGGCCGTCGCGCACCGGCTGCCAGGGGATGCGCTCGCGGATCATCTGGAACAAGGACGGGCACGGCGGAGTCAGCGGGGCCGCGGCACGGACAGGCACGGCACGGGCTGGCGTCGTTTGAGAAAAAGAAGGGAAAGACGCTTGGCTGGTTGGCCAGTCCCGCGTGCTAGTCTCCGGCCCGAGGCGGCCTGGGCCTTGAGGGACCGAAGCCGCTCGCGGAAATAATAAGAGAGGAACGAAAAATTACTTTAACTAGAGCGAGAAAGAAAAAAAGAATCCTGACAAAAGTTACCTCCAGCGTCGTGAAAACGATCTTCTCGATGGAGGAGAAGTAGCGCTCCCACAGGATCTGCGTCTGCTGCCGCAGAGCCAGCACCTTGGACGGCGGCACGGAGCGCACCAGCTCGGGGACCTGCCAAGCAAACAGTATGGCATCAGTACAAGAAAACTCGCAGGATGGCCTCCGCTTCCACTGTGAGTGCGCCATTCAAACCGGTTAATGAAACTGCGTAACAACTGGCCGTGCGGGAACAACAATCCGCCACAGGGCAATGTCACCACCTCAACAGCCTCAAACCTCTCCAAACTGACTTTCCGCTCGGCTCAAAAAAAGTTTCCCGGCACGCAAGTTGGCTCAGCTGCCCCGAAATCAACCGGCATTTCCCTCAACTACTTTCCCCCTACTTCGCGAGCAGCGGAGCTCATCCTCAATTGGCTTACGTGCTCCACGCAGCTCCGGCGGGGTGATTTTTTTTCCCGCCCACTTAGAGAAGTAGGCCATTTTTATTCCGATGCCAGGATGTGTGTGGAGGCTGGCCATAGGGCTGACTGTAGGGCAGAGGAGTGCAGGGCCCTTTCCCCTTTCTTGCAGGTCGCCCTATTTTTCAGCCGCCCTTCGCGAGACAGGCCGGCAGGCCGGCGCACCGAGGCCGGTTACTCGAAAGCCACGATAGGGCACTCGAAAACAACGCCCTTTATAAAGACCTCCGCCCTGATTGGCCAGCAATCATCCGTCCTTTCCCCCTTGGGAGGCGCGGACCCTTTGGGCCGGTCCCTGGGGCAGGGCCAGCCCTACTCGGGGCCCTTTCACCACTGGGTCTTTCGCCCAGTGGTCTTATTATCTTATCACGGCACTCGTGTGAGAAGTCGTTAGCCAAGGGAAATATTTCATTTCGTGCGGCCCCTGCCTGCCCTGCCAGCATGCCCAAGCATGCCTTTGCGCAGCAGATATTTTTTTCTTGACACTGGAACGCGAACCGGCAGTTTTCTTTTCAATAAACAAGGAAGGGGCCGCCCGTAAATGCCGCCAGCGCAGTCTCAGGGAGGTGTAGGCTAGGCACTTCCAATCAAACGCGTGTATACCACGGACTCACTGCCGGAATTTTTTTTTTTTTTTTTTTGGACGATGAGGGGAAGGGGTGTGTGGAGAGGAGATTAAAATAAATATTCAAAATAAAAAATGGCAATGTTTCATGGTGCGACGAAAGCATGGGACGGCCAGTGTGTGGACCGGGGTGCCGCAAAAATAAATCTGTTGTGCGAAAACGAAATAAATGGCTGTAATTGCCGTGAGCAAATCCAATATCCGTCACTGGGCGGACAAGCCGCGCCCGCCCGGCGAGGTCAGGCGGCCAGGCCGCCGCGTCCGGCACCAGTGCGTCCACCCTTCCGGCCCGTCTTGTCGTGCTGCGCCACCCGATGAACCGAGCAAAACGAGGGGGAAAATTGTCTCGGCCATTGTTGAGACGGCGCGACGCGGGCGTGTGAGCGTGAGGGCGGGGTGCGTGTGTAGGTGTGTGTGCGTGCGACAATGAATGGGGCGGGCTCTCCGCCCGCGCGGCGCCCACAATGAGGCCGTGGGGATGCAGGGCCGTGGGGGGCCCGGCCGGCCGGCCGTGTCCGAGGCGGCCGCGATAAATTTCTCTTTTAATCCCGGTGCCCTTTCATTTCCGGCGGCGAGACAGCAGCGCGGCATTCAAAGGCACCTCAGCCGGCAGGCAGCCCGTCGGCCCGTCGGCAGCTGCCCTGCCTGCGGCGCCGCGGCGCTGCGGCGGACCGGGCGCCGCCAGCGGCACACCTGCGGCACACCTGCGGCCCATCCGCGGAGGGGAAGGAGGTCAGGTCGCGTCGCGCCCCGTCACACTCGTCAGTCACGCCGCGGCACGCTTCGGCGGCCGACGTGGCGTGACGAGTGTGACGTAGCGTGACGGCCGGACACAACCTGCCCCCTCCACTTCGCGTGACAGCTGACAATTATTGTGTTACTTCCTCGGCCTCGCAGGGCAGGGTTGAGCCATAAGTCGCCCCTCCACCCTCCAGCCTGGCTGGCTGCCTGGCTGCCTGCATGCCATCATCCGCGACCCGTCAAACCATGGTCAAACCAAAGGGGGCGAGTGGGACAGACAGAGACACCCGGAGTCTGCAGCGTTGTGTAACCACCCTTCCCTGCTGCAGCGTCACCAAGTCAAACGCCAAGCTTACGCAAAGCGAGTCCGAAGCGGACCTGGAGCCGCGCCTCGCAGCCAATCACAGCGGGGCAAGGTGGCAGCGCTGCTGGAAATAATTCAACCGCCGACTCGGAATAGTGTGCCGTCTCCATGGCGACCGGCGGCAGGGCGGGGCGACGAGGATCATCGGGGCGAGGGGCGGGGGCGGGGGCGGGGGGGCAGGAGCAAAACGCCAACACGCTCGGGGCGTGCCTCGCGACCCGACCGACGACCGTCCCTCTCCAGTTCGGTTGTGATACAGCGGCGGGTCTCTTGCGATGTTCCAGCCGCGTGGGCGGGGCGGGTGTCCGTGACATCTGCCGACCCAGGCGGCGCGTCGCGCGCCGCGCTGCGTAACTATTCCGCCGGCCGGCAGAGGGCGCCTTAAAGCCACACTGTTAAACTGCGACGCAAGTACGACGAGTCCAACGAAGCAGCGCCCGCCGCGCGCCGTACCCCGTGACTGTAATGCCGCGATAATAGCGCCCATCCAGCGTCTCAATAATGAATGCCGCTGGAAGGTATTGTCTGGTGTTCGCCAGCTCCAGGGGCACGCTGCCGGCAGGGCCTGGCCTGGCCTGGCCGTGCCGCACCGATCACAGTCTCGTCGCTGCAGGGCGTTGCGATAACCGGATTTCGGATTTCCAATTTTTGTCGTCTGAACGCGGCACCGCTTCGAGGGAGACGCACGGCACGGCCAGCGCGCCGCGTCAGCAACGAGTACCAAATGATGCACCCGCCGGGACAAGGGGGCGCCGGGATAAAGCAAGATAAGAATCACTTGATGAAAGTCCTGTGTGCGCAGCGTACACAAGGAGATCCAGCCGGCGGGATCGACCCGCCTGATCATGGGGATCAGGCTTCATCTCACGCCCAACGGGGAACCCGGGGTCGCCTGCCTGCCTGCCTTTATATTGCTCTCTCGGAAGGGCGTCGTTTTAGGGAAACCTTTCGTGCCGATTGTAAACACCGGTGGGTTGTGCATAAACCACATTATGTAAAATCAAGTTGTAACAAGTCTTACAGTCTCTCTTTCATTTTATTTTTTTTGGCTTTTGTTTTTAAAATTTCGTTGAGTACTGAGATGGAGTCGACCCCTTTTTTAGCCTGCGTGCACAGCAAAGTAGCGGGTTTGAAAGAAGGCAGTCACCTGCATGAAAAAAATAAAAATTAACTCCGGGGCTGGTATTTGAACCCGCGTCCATCATCATCCCACAGGGCCACGCGCGGGGAACGGGCCACGGCCGGCGGCCCACACCAACTTGCCGGAGCTTTAAATCTCTCCCGGAGCACCTGTGTACGGAAACTCGGCAAACTTATTCCAAACTTACTAGCAGAGAATTTCCATTGGCGCTGCCGAGTAACGACAGAGGGACCCGCTGCGAGGCTAGCCATTCATCGCCCACCCAACTTGCAAGCGTAGCGCAGCATAGCCGGATATATTTTACCGTTTACCAGCACTATAAACTAGGGCAGGACGTCAAAGGCACCTAAAAAGGGAGGCATTCTGGCAGGAAGGAAGAGAGGACGAAGCGGAACAAAGTAGGAGAGAGAAAGAGACGGCAAGACAGAAAGAGATTTGTCCTGACCGCGACAATACGCGATGGCGCCACCTGTTGCTGGCGTGTGAGTCGTTTGAGCGATTCCCTGCCCCTGTCGTCGAGGAGCCCGACTGGCCGACGCTCCTGATGATGGCGGCCGTAAACCGCTACACCGATAAAACCGTCCGCGGCCAGCGCCACTCCGGGCGGCTCTAAAAAGATGCTCCAGGTAACTCCGGAGAGCCTCGCTCGCTTCGCCGCCGGAGCCGGCAAACGGGACCCGTCCGCACATTGCCAGCGTTTTCCATCGCGATGATTGGTAATCATGCGATTCGCGGAGGTTTCGGAGGCAAGGTTTATTTTTTTCGGATCGTCCCCCCGATCCCACCCACCGACTCGACGAGAGTCGAACTCGGCAGGCAAATAACCGGCGTCGTTTTCTTCTCGTCTGGCGAGGCCGCGAGTCTGCGGCTTGCGTAAGAGCTTCCCGCAGTCTGTCTTGCGGTGCCGCGAGTCAACTGCAGCGGTGAACAAGCCAACTCCGGTCCGACTGCCTTCCCTTGTAGCGAGAATAGGATAAGTTAGAGCAGAGCCCACGCAAACACATGCCACCGCCCCCGCCGCCAGCACTGCCAAATTACCTCACCCATCAGCACGCGGCACACACACCAAACCCACCAGAAACCATCATTTTTCAACACACTAAATGTTTTTGTAGAAATTTGTACGTGGTGATGCATGATTTTAAACCTGCGTTTTGCATAAAATTGTACACGAATTGGCATAAATTTATGCATTTTCACGCACAATATTATGCCAATTCCCCGCATGCAGAAAATCGTGCAAGTAACACGTACGAAATAAATACTACATAGACACTTAGTGCGAAGTCAACAGCGCTGTTTGCCCTCTCTTCAAACCGCTTGAAACAGACACAGTAAAAAAGAGACGAGCGACACTTTTGACCCCGAGCTTCTGTCGGATGCTGACCTGCAGCAGCAGCCGCTCGTCCGCCCAGACGACGGCGCGGTTCCAGTCCACCACGTCGCCGAAGGGCAGCACCCAGCTGTTGGACAGCAGCACGGGCACGCAGCCGGCCTGCAGCGCCTCCAGGAAGCGGAACGAGCCGAGGCGCCGGCCGCGCGGCACCAGGCAGAACGTGGCGTTCTGCAGCAGCACCTCGTAGTCGTATCTGCAACACAACAGCATGGCGTCAGTGGGAGGCGGTGCTCGAGGGAGGCTGGCGCGGCCGGAGGGAGCAGCCTAACGGGAGGAGTGGATCGTCGCTAACCAGGGGCTCCCCTTTCTGTCCCACTCGATACTCCGCGCCTTTCCAGCGGAGACATTCCGACATTCATCGAGTGCGGGGACACCACAGTGCGGCCGCTGCGAGCGAGGCTAGCGAGGCTAGCGAGGCCCCGCCGCGGACGCCGCGGACCCTACTCAGACCTGCAGGGGCTTTAGGTGCCACACAATCGGTCCAACCATAACAATGGCCGGGGCGGCGCGGTCCTTGGGCATTACGTTAATGGTTCCATAACTGGCGCCGGCCAACCGATTCACAATACGGCCAGAAGGGATAGGGTGCTGCTGCAAGGGTCCTCGGTTTAACAACCCCGGCAGATGCTGCAGTCGTCCTTCGCGCCGTGCATCGCGTCCTCGATCAAGTTATTCAAATTCAAGAAGTTGAGGGGGGGAGGGGGGCTCGCGGCGGTCACGTGTCTGCAGGCCACTTGCCCACGACAGCGTCCAGCAGCAAGCCACGCGGCAAGCCGAGCAGCGGCAGTGCAATCAGCAGGGAGAAAGGGCGAGCCAGGCCGGCCGGGCTGCTTTGCAAATCAATTGAATAAACAGCGGGGGAAGAATTAATCCCGAGAAAAGCAAAAACAAAATCCCCGCGCGGCATGGCTCGAAAAAAACCCAACGAAACAGCCAAACTCCGTTCATACACGTAATTAAATTTTTGAAAAAATCCATACAAGAAAATACAATTGTTTTTTTCCACTGCGGTTTTTTTAAATGAGGAAATTAGCGGCAGTCGTTTCCTTTGACCGTATTTTGCACAATTATTCCCCAGCGTTTTTTTTCCGCTGTTTATGAGGCAAGTAACGGCCGTGGTTTTCTTCACCCTTCCTTCGCCTCGCAGCTCATCAGCGACCGACCTGGCTCGGCTCGGCCCCGTTCGGCTCGGCCCCGTTCGGCTCGGCTCCCATTTCGCAGCCATTTCCACGGCGCGGTCCGCTCTGCTCCGCAATTTCCCCGACACTACGTGTGCTTATGGAAATGCAGGTAAGCCTCGGACAGAGGCCGCGGCCGCAGGCAGGGGGCGCAGAAGCTCTTTCACTTAACCATTAATTGAATCTGAATCGCAATAAGGACCCGATGCTGGCGGCGCTGCACTGCCCCCTTAATAGGGCCCGCGGCCCGGTGCAGCTGGCTAGTGCTGGCTCGGCCCGGAGGCCGGCAGGGAGTTAATTGAAACCACTGAGGACGGGGACGACACTCCACGAGGCAGAGACCCTAGCCTCGCGTGAGGGGTCTCGACAGGGCCATCCAATGATCCAATGCACCCGCTTGTCGCGGCAAACGAGCGTGCGAACCGCGCAGAAAACACGCAAAGAGCGGCGGGCGACGCCAGGCAGCGAGCCCGCCGCGTTTTCTTCACGGTTTGGCGCCGCCTCTGGCCAGCGTGACAAAGACGCGGCACTTCCCCGCGCTGCCCGCCATTAAAAGAAGCGCTGCGCTCATTTCTTGCATGAGTTACCTCCTTGCAGCCCCGCGGCCAGGGCGGCGCCAGCGCGCCGATTCCAAACGGCCGTCTCTCTCGCGCGCCCCGACGGCCCGCCCCACGGCTGCGAGAGAGACAGAGCCAGAGCGGGCCGAGCCAAAAATGGCTCGGAACTGGCGGAGGCCGCTGGAGGACGGCCCGGAGCAGCCCCGAGCAGCCCGGGGCCGGCTCGGCCTTGTTTCCCTCTGCTGCTGATCTTCCCACTCCCCTGGCTCCTTCTTCGCACAATCAAAATGCAAATTCGCGCCACTGCCGGGCGCACCAACACCGCCGCGCGCGAACACCAAATCCTGCGCGTCTGGTCAAAGGACGCGAGACTGCGCGTCCAGACGACGCTCCGGTTGCCTCCTGGGAGACTAATGGAGCCATGATCGCCCACTGTGTAGCGGCCCAGCGGCAAGGTGTGGGGTTGGCTGCTGCTTTTCGGCCGTGGAATAATTCAATTGCTAAGACCCCACCGATAGCCAGCCGGGCCGGGCCGTGTATCGCCATAAACACCCGTACCCGCGACCAGTCCCACTGTGCGGTCTCGGGACAAGACGAATGGGCCTACAAGGGTGGCACTCCGTTACACCCTCCGCGCCGTCTTGCTGGAAAGGGGGGGGGGGGGAGGAGGATGGCCCGTTGCAGCCCACGCTCTGTGATTTACAGATTTGCATGTGGGAACACACAAGTAGCAGTGTGTATGCGGCGCGGTATAGGCTGCCGTGGTTTACTGCCGTGCCACGGGGGAAGGGGGAGAGAGAGGGAGCAAGGACACAAGAGCAGTACGTAGATGCAACCATTCCTTCCCGCGCGCTTATCGGCGAACGCGGGCCGGGCGCTAAGTCGCCCCGAGCGGAATGGATATAGCGAACGTGTTCACGCGACAACCGTCACCGGCAAGCGCTGCACACAGCAGGGACGGAGAGGGAGAGAGAGAGAGAGATTCGCAAAGATTGAATAGATTAAAGGTGCACAAATAAAACGTCCCTTTTCGGCGATTTGCCGGCGTTCCGTGCGGGGCGGGGGGCCGCGGCACGGACACGCGACGCGCATGCAAATTTCTCTGACCGACGAACTCACCGACCTTTCCTTTTTCAGGAGCGAGTGAGAGAGCGAATTAGAGAGAGAGAGAGAGAGAGAGAGAGAGAGAGAGAGAGAGAGAGAGAGAGAGAGAGAGAGAGAGAGAGAGAGAGAGAGAGAGAGAGAGAGAGAGAGAGATTAACGTCAAAAATGAATACAACCTCAAAGTAGAAAAAAAGTCATTAAAAACACGGGGAAAAAAGGCCGCGCGGGTGGGAAGTGGTCAAACAAAATAGCCTGGGCCTTAGTGACCTCAAACGGGTGAAAGAGAGAGAGAGGGAGGGGGAGGGGGCTCGCCCCGCGGCGATCATGCTAGCATTAGCCGGCCGGCCGGCGACAGCGACGGCAAAGACAGCGGCTAGACGGCCACCCCACCTGCGTGACCCGTCACAGATTTCTCGACCCGACTCCATTGACAGGGGCTCCTTCCGAGCGAACAGAGCACTCAGGGGGCGTTCCGGGGCTGCCGGGGAGACTAAAGCAATGTTCCGCATCAGTGAGCAGGGAGGCCCGCGGAACCAATTTTGATCTTCCGTCTGTTGGTGGAATTGATTTTCGCGTTGGATTCAACTAACGACCACGGTCGACACTCGACGCACGGCACGCTTCTTTGTTGCTGCACTTGAAAATGCTTGTTCCGGCCGGCGGCAAAAATTTCAAAATAATAGCGTGCCTCGGCTCGGCACCGCCCCGGCTTTTTGTCAGCCGATGGCAAGGCGATGTTGTGCTGCCGGCCGGGCCGGGCCGGGCTGGGGCGGCAGGGCGGCAGGGCGGCAGGGCAAGGCGGACTGACCCAGTAAAACACCGTCGTTTTTAGTAGCCCCCACCCCCTACCACCAGCAGGCAGCCAGGCGGCCAGGGCCCCGGGGCTTGACCTGCCCCACTAAGGAGCGAAGCTGTCCTGCCGCCAGTCAAGCAGGCAGCAGCCCGCCAATCCGACACACAAAGGCAACTTGAGCAAGTTAGCACACACTCTCACGCACCACACTCACCCATGCATTAGCCGCTCCTCCAGCCGTCCGTCTGTCTGTCCGTCCGCTGCCGCCTCACCGACGGACAGACGGACGGACCGGCCCTTTTTTTCGGAGGCAGCCCCGCGGAACAACGGCTTACTCTCCTGGCGCGCCAAGAGATGCAAAAGTCAAAGTCATGGAGCAGCGCGAGGCTCGGGCGGGCGGGTGTTGGGACTCAAGTTAGTTCTAAGCCAACAAGGGCTGCAGGGACACTGCAAGGCTCTATCGACAGGACAAACAGCGCCAAAAAGCGCGCCAAAAGTCACAAAGCCCGATTCGGATAAATAACTCTGGGGCGGGATCGAGCAAGGGAGGGGGATTCTAGGGACGCAGAGGGGCGATGATGCGGCGACGGACATCGAAAAGCATCCGCCTCGCAGAGCCCTTCCAAACGGAAATACAGAATGGTGGGGGCAAAGGTTGGAGCAGGGTCTCGCTTGTCCGTCCGTGTGTCTGCTGCACTTTGCGGCACTAGTGGATCTGCCGGGGGCGCCAAAGCGCGTTGAATATTTGAGTCGGCGAGAATAAGTCCCAGAGGCCACGGCGCGCACGGCGCGCCCCGACGCGGTCAGGAGGCTGCATGCATGCATGCCCCGGTGTAAACTAAAAGCGGTGGGAAGTCGAGCAAGGAAGGAGAAGGATGGAACACGGAGGCGCAGCGCAGCAGTACGCAGCGACGCGTATACAGCCCGGTGTGCAGGCCGACCCGCGGGGCGAGGGTGCGCTGCGGCCTGCCTACCCGACGCACTACAGGGGCTCCACCGCGCAGCATCGCGCAGCGTCGCGCAGCACCACCGCATCCGGGCCATTTGCTTCTGACCCACGGACAGCCATCTGACAAGGCCATCTGACAACGCGCCCGCTCCCGCGTCTGGCGGCGGCAGCGCCCCCCGTAACATAATCCCTGAAGGTTTGGCGGCCCCGCTTCAGGCCGCTTCCACCATGCTCCCTATTACCCTCTTCGACCGGCCACCGTTTCTAAAAAGATCACCTATGATGACGACTCCACATCAAAATTGTTCATCCAATTAAACAAAATTTAAAAATAAAAAAAAAAAAAAAACCAGCTAAATTTTTGCGGAATTGATTTTAATTTTATGTTTGCGGTGTCCTCGTCTAGCGGCGCGGCGTGTGGGTCAAAGCGCGCGACAAGATGACACACTCCATGGAGCTCTCCTGGAGCGACTAACATTCCGCGACGCCCCAGGGACGGTCCAGGGACCAGCCAGGGACCGTGTCGACATTTATGACCTACGCTGCGCTCGGGGCACTCGGCACGAGTGTCACACCGGCAGCGATCGCCTCACCCGCCATCACAGGCTGGCAATTTTTTTTCTTCATTTTTTATTTCCCTTTTTTGTGTTTTTACGGACAGCCGTTTGGTCAGCTCCTTTTTCCATCATTCTGTCGACCGTCTCTCTCTCTCTCTCTCTCTCTCTCTCTCTCTCTCTCTCTCTCTCTCTCTCTCTCTCTCTCTCTCTCTCTCTCTCTCTCTCTCTCTCTCTCTCTCTCTGTCTCTCTCTCTCTCTCTCTCGATCCGTCCGCAGATCTGCAAGTGCATTATGCATGTCGTGACTGACAGCGCGCCCGGCCTCCATTTACCGCAAATACTGTCAATATTCACACAGGGTCCGAAGGAGCGTTCAGCGCGCCACGTGTCCACCCGTCTGTCTGTCTATCTGTCTGTCTGTCTGTCCGTCCGCCCGGTGGTCCATCTGCTTGTCCGCCGGCCGGACAGACTCTGCTAACTATTCAGCCCAGCGGTGAGGACGGCGGCTGGGATTCCATTGCTCCAGACGGCGGAAAAGTAGAATGTGAAAATAAAGCGTAAGAATTTGAATGATGTCCCGCGCGCGGGGCGGGAAGAGCCGAGGAGGGGTGCGGTGAGAAGGGACGGCTAAACTTTTCGGGGCGGGGGGAGGGCGAGGGGGAGGCGTGCGATAGGACGGTTGCCTCGGCTCGCCGACAATCAAAACTGACTACGTCATGATAAGAGTTTTTAAAAATTACAATTAAATTTCCATCTAATTTTATTTTAATTTTTTTTTCTAAAAAAAATATTTTTTAGAAAGTTGCTATTTGATTGTTGTATTAAATTAGTGTACACTGGGGCGCGCCTCCCTCCAGGTCGCCTTGGCTCGGCCTCTGCATTATACAAAGGGGCGATAATCTCGTTAAACTCGAATCCCCAATCATCACTCTTTCATGGCCTAATAGCGGCGGCGCTTTGAGGACCTAACCGGCGGGCCATCAACTGTGCAGCAAAGGCACCGCCAGGCACCGCCAGCGCTGCGCCCCGTCTCTCTCGCAATTGCGGGGCGTCCCGCGGGGGTGCGAGAGAGACGGAGCGACCAAGCAGTGTTCGGCGGCAGGCCATAATGCGACGCCGGAAACAGGGTTAGCGGACCAAATTGGCGCGCCACGAAAAAGCGGCACCGATGGCTCAACTCCCCGCTGCAGCAGGCTGCCTCGCTCGCACCCAACGCAGTGCGAGAGAGGCAGATCGATGCCGAGTTTATCTGGAGCCTGCCGGGCTTCGCGCGCCGTTTTCTCCACCTTCAGTAACAAACGATTAAACCAACAACGAAAAGAGAAAAGAGACGGTAACGTCCAATTGATGTGCGTGACACTCAGGCCAGGCCATCATTGACATACTGAGCCGCATCTATTCACAAGATTGATGCTTTTTTCCCCGCCTCAACGTTTGACCGCAGAGGAGAGAGAGGACGGATTAAAAAAAAAAACAAAGCCGGTACTAACGAAATTAAAAAGAGAGGAGGGACATTGGCGCGCGTGGCGGCCGGCCGTATCGGGACACGTCCATCACTGCCGCTGCAAGCGCTGCGACGCCAAACGGTTATGAGCTCCGTCCTCCAGGCCAGAAAAAAGGGGGAAAAGTGTGACCGATACTGCGCGGACGACGGACGCAACAAGTCAACGACGTTGCGCAAAAGGGGAGCAAATAGGAGAGCCAGTCACCGCTATCGCTGCGGCCGGCCCGCCTTGCAGTGCGTCATCGCCCAGGTGCATCGTCGGCAATTGGGAAAAAAAAGAAGAAAAAAATCAAAATAAAGGGAAAACAGCAAGGATTAAAAAAGAGTGTGACAAAACAGGGGCGGTGCAGCAGCGCAGCCATCCATTACGCCGAGGGTCGGTGATGCGGCGACGCTGGCGCGCCTAGCGGCCAAAGCACGAAGCTTACAGTTTTTCCAGGGGCCCTGGGGCCCGGATAAAGGGCGACGAAGGGACAGTCAGCGCCGGACCCTTCGTCCTGGTGGGCAAAGGGTGGCCGAGGGTCCAAGGACCACCGCATTACATTTGTCATTCCGAAGGGGAAGGAGTGGATAATTCGCGGCAAATGTCGCCATCAACACGAGGAGGCACTGTCAAAAAAAGTTCAATCGCGTCGACTAAAATTTAGACGGTGAGTACCCTACAGTCAACCAAAATGTTTTTTTTTTTTTTTTTTTTAAATTTATTTTTTTACGGAGGGAAGAGCTGCTGCGTGCCCACCCAGAGCGTCCACGCATGAGTCACACACCCCTTATTTCATCCACCCCAAGGCAGTCCTCACCATCGCGGCGCGAAGACCAAACTGCGTCAAATGCCTCCGAGTTTGACAACTGTTTCTGCCTGCGGTCTGCTGGCCGCTGCCCCGCTGGCAGACAGAGGCTGGCCCGCCGTCGCTTCAGGGCCAGGGCGCTTGCCAAAACAGGGCGGGTGAACGCGTGGGAAAATAATGGGACGCGAGCCCCCTAGCCTCGCTAGAGGCCCCGCTGGCCTCCCGGGGTCGGCGTGCACCTCGCAAACGCCGCGCGCCGGGCGAGACGCGCTATGTAGTTAGGCCCTCCGGGCACCATTTATTCGCTAAGCCAGAAGTGGCAAGGAGAGGAGGAGGGAGGGCTCTGTTTTTGCGCAAGGCGATGAACCCCACCAGGACCACGCTGATGTTGGCCTCCAAGGCCGCGCTCACGTCATCCAGGGCGGCCCACCCGCACCTGCCACAAGTGTACCATCGGGCCGAAAAAAAGTAATTTATGAGCCGCGAAACCGCCTGCGAAGGGCATAATTTATTTGAGCCGTTCCGGAGGCTAGCCACAAGTATCGGCGGTGCGGACTCGTCCGTCTGGCCCTGCCTGCCCTGCCGCAAGGCGCTGTAAAAATCAGTCACCCGGACGCGGCGCGGGGAGGGAGGGGAGCGAATGGGGGCTGACTTTTTGAGAAGTTGCTCTTCTTGCAAAGTGGCACGAAGCGGCGCGAAGTGGCGGCGGCCGGGAAACGGCAGCTGCAGCAGCGCCGGCCGGGGCAAGCAGAGCTTCAAGTTGAAGACGCCGCGACGTCCTCGCAGTTATCTCCAACTCACGGACAAGGAAACAAACCGCGGCGCGCTGCTGCTGCTGCTGCGCCTGCCTGCCTGCCCGCCTCGGCCCCGCCGCCACGGCTGGCAGACAGATGTGGCAGTTCCCCTGAAACTCGTATTACTTCATGGAAACTCGGGAAAACACTTTCTCCCCCTGAGTAGGTAAACGAGGGTCACCGCGCGTCGCGGCGTCGTCGTGGCGTCGCAGAGGGGCGGCGGTGGAGGGATGGGGCTAGCAAGCCTCGGCACGCCATGATTATCCAGCCAGATAAAAACACGGCCAGCTCCAGGGACCGACAAGGACGGACGCCTCGCCTCTCATCAGATCGCACAAATAACACATGTAGCGGCGCGGAACAAGTTGCCAAGTGGGAGGGCCACGCACCTGCCCCTCGGCCGGGGCGGCGGGGGCGGCGGGGGCGGCGGGGGCGGCGGGGGCCTCTGGGGGCTCGGAACGAGTCGGAGCGCTCGGGAAGGGAGTTGAGAACAAGCAAGCCTGGGACCGGCACGTGAAATTGTGAAGGGCAGGTCTGGGGCACGGCGTAAGGGCTAGGGCGGGGCAGCAGGGCCAAAGACCAGGAGTCTGAGTGATACATTCGAGCGCGGGCCCCGGGGGGTCACTTCTGTCAAAGTGCAGCAGAATCCGACGTCTTCCATACAGGAAGCTGATGAATACGAGGGCCTTGAAGGCATGGCGGTGCGCGCCGGCTTGCGGTGGCGGGCCGTGGTGGCAGGCTAAGGTTGCGGCCCATGCTGGCGGGCCATGGGCGAGGTGGCGCGGGCCCGAGGGATGTTCCTGCCGCCATAACTCTTGCAGCCTATGCCAGCCCTGGGCCGGGCGGGGCGGGGCGGGGCGGGGCGGGGCCGCGCCACACGCACACGCTCATTGGCCCTCGCGCCCCTGGTGTCCGAGCAACTAACGCCCACCACGACCTTGGCGGGACGCCCTTTGCCTTGCGGGAAGCGCCGTGAAAAGAATGGAGAGAAAGCAAGAAAGAGTTGACATCGGAAGAGCGGGAGGGAGTGAGACAGAGTGGGCGTGTATGCGGACAGCATTAGCATATCGATGCCAAATTAACGCGCAGGGAAAGTTTGTGGAGTCAGCCACAGCTCAGAGACACAGGACACAGGTGAATATTAATTGGGGCTGGAAGGGGGTGAGGGATGCGCGACGTCGGCTTTGTCACACACACACACACACACACACACAGAGAGAGAGAGAGAGAGAGAGAGAGAGAGAGAGAGAGAGAGAGAGAGGCAGATATGGCCGTGGTAGCCGTCCACACGGCGTCGCGGCGCTGACGCGGGTCTCTGTTCGTCTTCCTGCGATGGAAGGGGTGGGGCCGCGGCAACGACCGGCCAGTGTCATTATGCGGCGTCGATTAATATTCGAAGCGTGTTTGGCCTGCAGCTGGCTTTGCTGACGAATACATTATCGGGATCATCTTGCGAGAATAAAACGGTCTCGGATATAGAAACAAAAACAAAACAACACGAAAAAAAGGGAGGGGAGGGTGGGGTGGGGGGGAGTTCGCAAGCCAATGTGAAGCACTGCCGAGTGGGTCAGCAGACTGACTCTGTCCCGCTGTCAGTCCTTGGACCCGCATAGGGATAGCATACCGGTATTACATATTTAGGTATTTTTAATAGGTTTTAAACCGAGTAAAATACTGAAAAATACCGGTATTAACAGTAAAATACCAAGAGATTCAGATATCCCGGTTCATAACCGGGCTTAAAACCGTGTAATACCGAAAAATACCGACCAATAAAATACCGGAGCCATCCCTTGACGCGCACCGTGAGTGCAAGAGAGACAGCGCCGAGCAAGCCGGCCGCGATGCCTTCCAGGACGCACCTTATGGCACACTGCCGTTTTTTTCGGGCCTTCGGGGCCCTCGGTGATGAAGGAGAGTCAGACAGACCGCCCCCCTCCCCCACCGCTTGGCGCCTCGCCCTTTCCGGTAGCCGTCCTTGTTGTTGTTGTTGTTGTTGTTTCTCCGTTTTTGTCGCCGCCACTCCGCTTCTTGCGATCCTGCAGGGCCTGCTGGGCCTGCGGGTCGGGCGACAGGTCCCCGAAGACAAGTACATTACCAGCGCCTCGGCGGCCACGACTCTCGGCTCCCAACACCACCACCACCACCAACAACAACAACAGCAGTACATAACGCGAGCGCCCCCAACTTACCATGCAAATGATCAGCAATTAAAGACGTGTCGGCGTTTCCCTGGCCGGAATGACTGCCGATACGGTGTACTGTGGTAGCTGCACCACCGAGAATGACGTGTGCAGTGCGTTTCCAGTATCCACTTTGCGGCCCGAGCGGCCAGGCATTGAATATGCAAGCGGGCAGCTTGCGCGCAGTCGCGCGGCCAGCCCTCCGAAAATTGCTCCTAAACACTTCGAGATCCGCCAGGCCAGCTACCTGGCTTGGCTTATCGCCTTAACGGCCGGTAAAGGAAAATTAAAACATAAAAAAAAAGATTCTTTTTACGTTTACTTTTTTTTTTTTTTTTTTTTTTTGCTACAATCGCTGTTTTTTTTTCCTCTGCTAGGTAATGCGGCCACACGATTGAACGAACCACTACACGGCGCTGCTGCCACCCGCGCCCGCAGATCCGCCATATTTAGATTCACATTCACGGCATTCACTCTAGCTGGGCTAAAAGCAATGTGCCTCATCAAGCACGAACCTAAACAACACAAAATGATAAACAGACCCCGCTTCCCACCCCCGTCACCTGTCTGTCTGTGTGTCTGTCTGTCCGTCTGTCTGCGTCAGGCTTGTCACTAAGACCACACACCCATTTTTTCAAGAGTGAAGCCCGTTTCCATCTGGATGGTCAAAAGCCAAAGGAACCCTCTACGCTCGAACACCCCGAATGCCTCCAGGCTGGCACCTCGTGAGCCTCGGACGTTGTGGTCGCCGTGCCGACCGAGTCCGGCGCTACGCAGCCACAGTCTGCGAACAGTGTGTCGCGTGCTGAAGACAAGGGGTGGGGGTGGGAAGCCAGGGCTGGGATAGGTGCGGTTATCTGTTATCGCAGTCCGACCCCGGCGGCAGGCGGCTCTGTTTCACACAATTTTGGCACGATCCTTGCTCGGATGGCTTCTAGTGGGGGGCCGAGGGGGCTGGGGTGCCACCGCAGGGCGGTAGCGGGGCTCGCCGTGCGAGTAGGCTTAAGTGTGGAGACATGTACACCCAGGGCACGGCCGGGGGCACGGCCCGGGGCCCCCGCCGCCCCGCCGAGGAGGCCGGGGTCTGCCGACCCCCGGGGGGCATGCTCACCCTACACACCTTGTCGACCCCGCGCGGCGCGGCGCCAAGCCAAGCGAGGGCGTGTGCGCGGACACGGTGCTGTAAATACACGCACACACGCGCGCTCGCGTCCAGTCTCAGCCTTTTCTGGTGCGTGCTGAGCGGCCAAGCGCGAGGGTCGAGTCCTTTGGCGGTGACGAAGCAGGGCGTGGCGTGCCGATGAGACTCTCGGACGCGGACGTGACGTGCCCACTGTGCCGTGCCCCGCCCGTGACACTGTGGCCCCTAAAGCCTCTTAGCAAAGCCCATGCATGCAAACGAGGGATCGAAAATCGCAAGTTTCGGTCTGGGGTGGTGATGGTGGTACGTAACAGGCGGAACTTATCATCGAAAAAAAAACCAACCAATTTTCAATGACTTACACCAAACCAAAACGTGAGGCTCAGGAATTTTTTCGAAAGTGTTTACAGCATGAGAGAGCTCGGTGCGCTCCGATTGCGAGACGCCAGCGTGGGGCGGTCTATAGCCCGGCAGTGCGGGGGCGCAGGGCCGAGCGGGGTGACGGATGGGGCAACCTCGATATTCTTTTGATTGGCGTGCCAATAAGGGGGGAAGCGGTCCCAATCCGAATGGGGGGGGGGGCGTCTCGGAGAAGCGCGGCCCCACAGGTCGACGCCCGCCAAGGTGGCCTTCACTCAATCCATCAACAATACTTCTTGCTCCGAATCTATTTCTTAACTTGGCCGACCTGCACTGCCGTGCGTGGTGCTTGCGCTGCTGATCTCCAAAAGCCACCGCCTTGCTGGCGAAAACAAACTGTTGCTTTTTAACCAGCGGGGTACTTTCGCCAGGGCAAGCGAGTAGCGTGGGAGTAACACCCCCAACCGCCTCCTCCCACTTCCTAAATTTTAATCTTCGTTCTCCATCGCGGGTGCGTCCCACCACGCCCCGCCCCGCAGCTCGCGGCCAGCAGAAAGGTTGCAGCTTTGCTCGGGGCAAACAGGGCAAACAGGGCAATAATAAGGAAATGACGACAAGAATGCCAACCGCGGCGCCACGCAGCCCCTGCGGCCTCCCTGGGAGGGAGGCGGCGGCGGTCGGCTAGATTGGCAGCACTGCCGTGGCGTTGCCGAATACCATTAGGCAGCCGAAGGGAGGGGCGCTGCTTGGCGGCGACGGAGAGGGCGCCGTGGGATGACCAGGGCCCCCAAGGGGCCCGAGGGGGAACGGATCCCCACGACGGCGCATCCTGGTCGTCCTGGCGTCGAGTCCGACCGGGTGTCAAAATAAATAAACTCCCTTTCACTAAGGGAGACTGGCGCCGGAATTCAGATTTGAATCATGGCCGCGGGAAAAGGCGCCGGAGCAGCACGACACCGCATCCTGCTGCTACAAACGCCTCGGTATATTTCCAAAAATAATTGGAAAAAGGAAAAAAAAAAGAAAAAGGTGAAGTGGAAGAAGCAGAAAAAAAAAAATCTTGCTGCGAGGAAAACGAAGCAACGCGGCGGCCTGGCTGGGATCTGTCATCACCTGCAACAAGGGAAGCACGGCCTTCAGCGAGGAGCCTGCGGGGCACGCCGCACGCCGCCGTCACCGGGATTATTATTACTACCGCTATCTCCGGGGGAAAAGCAGAGACGGCTTTCAGCGGCAAAAGGGACGTGGAATTCGTGATCGTCCCGGAAATGTCCTGCCCCGTACTCACGGACACACACACACAAACGCGCGCGCGTTATATCAAAGCATTCCGGCAGCGTGGGGACTGCAGGGCGAGCCAAAGTATTAAAGTCACAGACCGTGGCCGGCCGTCTGGCCTGCACCGGGGCGGGGCGGGGCGGGGCGGGCGGGCGGACCACTCGCGGGAGGACACATGTCGGACCTGGCTCGGACAGAAAAAAGTGAGTTCCTAATCTGGAAACATTAGCATCACTGGAATGCTCTCAGATAATCCCAGAGCAATCCATCATAGTGATGCAAATGTTCTCAGATTAAGAACTCGTTGTTTTCAGTGCGCTGTCCGACTCCCATATTCTGTCATTACAACATTACAACCCCCTCCAGTGCGACAGAGACGACCCCATTTAATATTGCTCCAGCAGCTCGCATGCCAGTCCGCATTGAGAACGCTGGCAGCTGCCGCCGTGCCGCCGCAGCGGGGAAAAAAAATAATAAAAAATCACCAACGCAGTCGGTGCATGCTCCCGGTTCAAAGCCACGCCGTTTTGCGCATTACGTTCCGTCCGGCAAGCCTTGAAGAGCCTAGTGCCGGTTTCATTGTTCGCTTCCTCCGTCCCTAGACGCACAGCCAATGCCGCACTGATCCGATTAGTCGGCTTAGTCGCCGGGCGAGTATAGTCAATCCCCCGCGAGGCCGCGACAACGGACTTTACTTTATTAGCCGGGAAGGAAAGTGGCAGAAGCGGAAGAACAGCGGAAAAACAAGGACAGCAAAAAAACGGACAGAGAAAAGAGAGAGAAAAAAAAAGCGGAAAAGGAAATTGAAAGAGAGCATGGAAAAATAGAGCGAGATAAAAGCGGAAGCTGAGGCATAACAGAGGAACGGAAAGAGGATGAAATGGGCGGGAAAGAGGCGAGGCAAGCGAGACGGAAGGGGCAAGAGAGGCACACAAAGCAAAAGGGACACGGGGTGACACTTCTTAACCATCCCACGGCTCGGCGAGGGTCGCCAGAGCAGTAATTAAAGCATCTTTCTCTGTCCGAGTGCGTTACCCTTTCCGGCCGTCCCCGTTTGTCCTAACTAGGGCCGCCATTCCTCACATCGCGCCTCGCCGCGGCCGCCTCGCGCAGACAAGGGATAAACCCTTTGGGCGGCCCAGGGTCGAGCTGTTGGGCCTACACCGGCAAATCGCCTACAAATTGCTCGCGACGCGACGAACACACACCGATTCCGCGCTACCTCTCTCCCTCCCTCCCTCTCTCTCTCTCTCTCTCTCTCTCTCTCTCTCTCTCTCTCTCTCTCTCTCTCTCTCTCTCTCTCTCTCTCTCTCTCTCTCTCTCGTGTGCAGACCATAAGCAGGCCGGCGTGGAGCCATCCTGAAGAGTCGCGCCTTCTCTCGCGCGCACAGTGGGCCAGACAGAGACAGAGCGACGACGCGACTGCTGCGGGCAGCCTGGGGCAGCCTAGGGCAGCCCGAGGGGCAGCCCCGCTTTCACTCAGCATTCACAATAAACGTCAGGGCCTGCGAGTTATGATGCCGGGTCGGCCGGCGAGGTCAAGGGACAGGCAGGACCTCAGGTGGCCCTGGAGGAATCTCCCTGGAGGAATCTCCCTCCAGCAAGGGAGCCCGAGTCACATTGTCAGTCGTCGCACGGGCCCCGTCGTGCCCCCGAGGTGGTCATCGCTCAACGGACCCCTTCCCTTAATCCACTAACCCCCCCCCCCCCCCGCCCCTGGGTGACACATTCAATGATTTGGGACGCCCCCGTCAGCCCGCGTCCGTCGTGCTCCCCTAAAAGCCGCGCGCGATGTAGAGTCAGATGCCGCCGTGATGGCCAACAACACCAATCAACGGACTCGCCCTTTCCCAGCGGCAGAGTGGCCGCCGTCCGTGTCCGAGGCGTCCCGACGACGCGGGGGTCCCGAGGGACGCCGGGCTGCCGAACCGAACCACTCTCGTCGTCCCGGCCGAACCGGGCCGAGGAGTGGATTACCGCCCTGACGGCAGAATCATTTTTTACCTGTCGACCCTACCCACCCACCCCCCCACCCCCGACGGCCAGCAGGGCCGGCTCGGCCTGCACCCCAAAACCTATTCGTCGCGATTTTTCCTTTCGCGTCCACCCCGTTGACGGCGCTCTCTGGGGAGGCGGCGCTGCTGCTGCTGCCGCTGCCGGGCGGTGGGCAGCAGACGGCGGCGGCCATCAGCAGGGTGGCCCGGATAGTGACGGCTCGAGTCTATAACGCCACCGATTTCCCGCCAAAGTTCGACTAAAGACCGTTCTTTTTTTTTTTTTTTTTTTTTTTTTTTTTTTTTTTTTTATTTCCTGCCGAAAGTCGGGAGCCAGTCGTCCGGCGCGCGAACAAGCAGGAAGCAGGGGAGACAGAATAAAGAAACGATTTACAGCCAGAACACGCCGACATAAAAGGCGGCCCGGATATCAGATCATGCCGGCTAATCAATTTGCCCTTATCTGATGTATGGGACCACGGCCGGGTAAAGAGAGCCGGCATTTCTCATACTAATGCCGCGCTTTCCCTTGCTGCCGACGTCGTAAAGCAGCTGACCGCCAGCGCGGCCCGCTCCAAGGAGTCGCTCGGTCTCCGTCGCGCTCGCGGGCCGTTCCGGAGGGCTGCGAGAGAGACAGCGCGACCAAACGACTCCTCGCTCGGCAGCCCGGACTGCGGTATCAAACGACATTGAGCCACTTCGGACTGGGCAGTGTGCTCCAGGTCGCTCTGCACATGATGGCGATAGCGCGCACGCGGCCATGACGACGCCGCCGACACCCGGGACTCGGGCCGCACCCCAGTGGCCGCGCGGACGAGGAGGACAAGACTTGCCTCTTTTACGGCCTCGTCAAACGGGACCTACTTTTTACGCACCGAGCGGCCGAGGAGCTGGACTTGCAGTGCCATGCTCGAATTAAGCATGTACTACCCCGCGCGGTTAAAAAAAAAAAGGACAAAAACGTTTCAACAGAAAAAAAAAACGTAGGACAGAGGGAAAAAAAGCATAGCTTTTGGGCGAATGATATTCGGGTGGGCGATCGCCGAACCACGGGCGAACCGACGCGACCGGTCGGCCTGTGATCGCCTCGCTTCGCTCCGGGGTTTAGCACCACCGCGATTTCAGCCCGCTGCCTCGGTTCCGGTCCGCGGGCGCGCGGCCGGGCGCCACGCCGCGGGGCGGCCACACCGCAAAACGACACACCGACCGCACGGCGCCCAGACCGCAGCGCCGCGCAGAGACCGGAGGGAGCAGCACCTCTCGAACAGTGGGCCAGCAGCCGGGGGCGATGCCGGCGACGCTCCGGCATTCATCTATTTTCCCAAAATACACAACAACGTATCCTATGGATGTCAGGGCACTGTGATGGCGCGTGGCTGACCGCGGGGTCTGGCGGACGATCCCACAGCGCGCGGCGGCCGGCCAGCCAGCCAGCCAGCCAGCCAGCCAGCCAGCCAGCCTGCCAGCCAGCCGCGGCGACCGAGATGGACTCGATGGCATTCCCCGTGCTTGCGCGGGTATTTCGTAAAACGCAGCGCGGGGTTGGAGGCGGCGCTCGCTTTTGAATGAAGTAAGGTTGGAGCCGCTCCGCGAGCACCGCTTTGGGTCCGCCCTCCGCGTCCCCGAGACGCAGCGAAAAGCCACGGCACGACGGGTAGCGGTGCCTGCACGCCGTGCTGCCCACCCCGCGGACGCCGGGCTGAGCCAAGAATAACAGACTCCGAATCACCGCGAATAACTCTTTCGAGCGCCCCTAATCTTAATGAAATCGCCATCGATCTCCGAGGGTCATCGCGATCGCGGGGCGGGGCGGGGCGAGGCGCTGATGGGGAGGTCGATGCCTGCTCCAGTTGACTACTTCCGCGACAATCGGCTGCGCCCGTGTGAAAAGAATCGCCGGCAGACAGACAGACAGACAGACAGACGGGATGATGAAGCGCGGCGCGCTGACGGCCAAAGGGTTGTGCGGCGTCGCGCTGCCCTGCCCTTAATCAAACAGACACGACGCGCGCGGGGAGGAAAAAAAAGATCGAAGGCAAGAAAGAGAGAAAAGGAAAAGAAATGAAAATGAATAAAAAAGTGAGCGCGCGCGCGCGCTGCGCCAAGATTGATGGCAACGGTTCGGCGACGGTGTACCTTTGCCCTTGGGGGCCGCGCGGGGCCCACCTAGGGCCCACCAAGGACCCGCCGAGGGCCGCGAGACGTGTGGAACGCCACCCTAAATAACTGCGTCCCCAGGGGGCCGCCGCACGCCGCACCTGCCGGATGCGGACGGGTGGGAATGATTAGAACTTCCCCCTCCGCGCCACGGCTGAACGCACCGTGCGGCCCTCCCCCCACCTTCGCCCCCGCTCTACTGCCGCCATTTTTGCCTGCGAAATCAAATAACTGGTTGTGTTAATTACCACCGGCAGGGGCCTGGTCGGCGCGGAGGGAAAAGGGAGGGGGGTGGCGCGCCTTAGCAACGCCCCTTTGGCCCAGCCTGGCCCACCCGGGCCCCTTATCACCAATCGAACGCGTAATAGGGTCTGATGAGCGATTCCGTGCGATACGCCGCCAGGCCGCCGGGGGGGGGGGGGGGGAGAGGGAAACGTACATAGCCTGGCTGGCTAGCGTGGCGCATGCCACTGCCAGCCAGACAACACCACTGCAATCATTGTGTGGGTCTCGACTCCAATGCCTCCGATCACAACTCGACATTAACACACACACATACACACGTGACGTCACAGGGCGGTGCAGGTCACTTAAATTTTCATGGTGGACATGTGGAGCGACGCGTCATCCAGGGACCCCCGTGAGTGCGAGAGAGACAGCAGCGCCAGTGGCAGGGCGCGCGGACGACGACCGCGCCGCGTCTTTCCCCTCTTCCCCACTAGTTGAATTCATCGGCAAAAAAATAAAAAAATAGCCGCAAACAACAACAGCAAGCAACGTCATGCGGCGCCACAGACAACAGCGCCGCGACAGCAACAACAACACAGCGGGCCGGACGGGGGCACCCAGCAGGACTCGGCACGCTTCAACGCAAAGCGAAAAAAAATGTTGACAGGACGATCGAAGCAGGACACGAAGGGCGGAAGATCGAAGCAGAGGGTCCAACCCGCCAAGACACGCGGCAGGACACCAAGGATGCACGGAGGATGCACGCGGTCCGCCAAGGCCCTGCAGAGGTCGGCCCAGCACTAAAGTACAGGCGGCCCCAGAGACTGCCGTGCGCCGGGCCCAGACTCATGGCATAGCCCTAGCCTCATGGCTCCAGCCTGGCCGCCGGCCTGCGAGGCGCATCAAGAACTTTACTGCGGGCATAAACCAGCCATGGGAAAGTGTGTGTGTGTGTGTGTGTGTGTGTGTGTGTGTGTGTGTGTGTGTGTGTGTGTGTGTGTGTGTGAGTGGCCTCCACGCACCGCGGGGAACAATGATCCAGTCCACATAAGTCCACAAGTCTGCATGGAAGTCCACATGACGACGCCCCCCCTCCCCCCCAAGTTCACAAGGGCCACAACGACGCGGACAGGGCCAAGCCAGCGAGGCCGAAAGGGCGCAGGCTTGGAAGCAAACGAGTGCGGCTTGCGTGTGCGAGGCGGGAGCGATGAGTCGCTGCGCCAAACGGCGAGTTCATTAGTGGGAAAGCTCCGGCCGGCTTTGTGGAGCAGCGCGGCCTCTTCGACGCTGTGCGACGCCGCGCGACGCTGTGCGACGCCGCGCCGTCGCGGCGACAAGATCCGCAACAAAGGACTCCTCACTCTCGCTAAGTCCGCACGGCGCCGAAAGCGGCTCCAATCGAGAATTGATGAATTTAGAGCTCGTTAACGGGCGGCGCGGCGCACGACAGCGCAGTGGACGCCCGCCCAGATTTTATATAAATTACTGCTAAAGAAGCGATTGCAGCGGAGCTAAAAAAAAAATAAATAGAGGAAGAAGGGGAGACGAAAAAAAAATGGAGTGCGTGTGGTACTTGCTCCGACGCGACGGAGGAAGACAAACGAATCTTAAATCCCCTCGGAGGCGTCTGCTCCGGCCAGAGCCAAGTCCCTCGTTAAAAAGGCAAAGCAGCGCGGAACGGATTGGCCGTCACACTGACTGTGTTTGGTGAAGCAATAGAATCAATGGGGGGAGGGGGAGTGCATTAATAAGGAATAAACAACAACGACAAAACCGGGAACATTAAACATGAGATGCAGCAGACATGAAGACCCATCGTGGACGAATCGGGAATTGTGAGCAGATCGCAGGTGACATTGTCGGAAGCACCGAGATAGATCGAGGAGGTTGAGTAGCGCCTGGCAGAAGCAGGAAAGAGAGCAGCTCAGTTAAAAAACAAAATAAAAGAGCATGAGGCAACATTTTCAGAATAAAATTCCATGCGACCGCGGCGACAGCGAGTCAAAGAACGATAACGCTACTATAATAAATTGCTAATGACCGGGAAAAGCACGGAGCCGATAAAACTGGTGACGAGGCACGGTGCGAGGGGCGGGCCCGACCGGGAGAGGGAGGGGGTGGGGGAGAAATACACGGCCCGGCCGAGCTCATCATAATCCCCCTTCAATTCAGAATCCGGGCGGAAAAGTTAGTAGCCCTCCTTTCGGCATTCCGACCGCGTGGCTGCGTGTTTGGCGGCGAAGCGGTCCCGGCGGCAGCCATCGGCGGATGAAGGGACCAATCAAAGAGGAGGACACCTCCGCTCCCAGAGCACCGCTGCAGAACACGCAACGCCGCCTGGACGCCCCGCCACTCGCTCGCTAATGACGCAGCGAGCGGTGCGGAGCTGGCGATGCAAGCAGATTCGATTCGGCGACACAGGCGGCCGACGGGCTGGCCACCAATGTGGGGCTGATTGCGAGCGCTGGGACTAGACCAACGGAGCACTGCGTGTACCGGAGACAGACACTCCCCGGAGCACAGCCGGACTGCTAAAAAAAGCTCTACTACACTGTACACTGAAGGGGGGCACGCGCGGGAAGGAAAACACACTTTCACTTTTCTTTTTCCAGAGGCGTGTCCTGGCGGCAGGGTTAAAGAGAGCCCCCCGGCGTGCGTAACTGCGCATCATTCCGAAATAAACCAAGCCATGCCTCATCGAGCAGGTGGCCCCCCTCCCCGGTCCCAACGGCCAATCGCGAGCCAGCTGGGGTAACGGCCGGCTGTTAATAATCAGCTCGGATGCAAAGTGTGCTGCGCCCTTCGCAAAAAATAAACGACGGGGGAAAAAAGGAAAGCCCAGAAATTAATCTCTGTTTTTTTTTTGTTTTTTTTTTTCCGGGTCGCGCGTAGAGTGTCAACGGCGTGCAGCGCGGGCCATCTGTTTCGCGAGGAGAAGGGGGTGGGGGAGCGGGGTGGGGGAGCGGAGTGGAGACAGCCAGCCGCAAGGGATGGCCCGGCTGATAAACAGCGCCTTTGTCCGCTCGGTGGGCGTGATTCGCGCCGTGTGATTCCAGCGCCACAAACTGGCCGCGACGAGGCTGTTGCCGCTCCGCCTCCCGTCGCCACTGATAGGCCACCGCCTTCCCGCACCGACAAACCTCTCGCGGCCGACTGCAGCGCCATCTTTGCGGCGGAGGAAAAAAAAGCTCTCCTCCCGCGACAGATAAACGAACACTTTGTCAAGCAACACACCGTTTCCATTAAAGCCCCTCCTCCTCCTCCTCCTCCTCCTCCTCGCCCCTCAGCCGAGCGACTCCAAGGGAGTCGGCGTCTCGTCGCTCTGTCTTTCTCGCACTCGCGGGGCATGCCGTGTGGGTGCGAGAGAGACAGAGCGAGGCTCTCCGCTCGACTGCCCGGAGCGCGCGCGCATCTGCGTCGCGGCGGGGTCCTTCCGGGCGGCTGGCCCGGATCACGACGGGACCTCTCTCTCTCTCTCTCTCTCTCTCTCTCTCTCTCTCTCTCTCTCTCTCTCTCTCTCTCTCTCTCTCTGGCGACCCGGAGGAGACAAACCAGACAAACCGAGCGATATCGGCAAAGGAGGGCCGCGGCGGCCCGAAGATCGGCCGCATGGCTTTGATGCGGAGGCAGCGGCCCGCGCCGTGCTGCTGTTGTTCAGGACTAAGAGGGTTGTGCTTTCTGCCGGCCCGGTGGGGGGGGGGGGCTGGGAGATATTGGGCGGCCTGAATGGACGAAGGGAGCGTGCGAGTGAGGGGAGGAGGGGGGGGGGAAGGAAACCGGACCGATACTTTGTGTCAATATTTGCAGTGCGCGGCCACGGGCCACCATTCGGCCCTTGAGGGCCCCACTGCGGGCCGCCGGGCCCACTGTGCCGGGCCCCACATGGCCCTCCCCGGCCGGCCGCGCGGGCCTAGGCACGGCGGGGCACAGCGGGGCACAGCCTGCACGCACACCCATTCCGTGCATCGCTTCTGTCGCGCTGTCTCTCTCGCACCTTACGACGAGACCTGGCTGCACTCACGGCTGCAGCGCGACGCCACTGCCTGGTCCGCTCACCTGCAACGAGAAAGAGAGAGGAATCAATAATGACTTGCAGTGGGGGGCGAAAAAGAGAGAAAGGTCGCAAGGGCGATGTCCTCTCCTCACACGGCGTGAGCGCCGACACCTCGCCGGCCCCGCTTTGCAAGGCAGATAGGAAAGCCAAAGGGTGCCTAGTGGATTGAGGCGCAGACTGTCCTCCCTTCAGGGCCTTGGGGCGAGGCCTGCAGGGCTGCAGGCCAGGGCGTCAGGCCAGGGCGGCACCTTTCACACAGGGATTCCCCACTCTTTTCACCCCGAGCCTCTCTCTTCCGGACATTTAAATACAAAACGAAAACCCGATCCGGCACCATTTCCATCGTAAAAGATCCCGGCCCGTATCACGACGCGCGGAGGGCGGGGTGGGGTGGGGGTGTCCGTGCAGCACATCCCAAGGGATGACTAGCGGCGCATCCCTAAAACGACTCCGTCGTCACTCTCCGCGAGTTGCCGCCCGCTTCCCTTTTGAGCGGGAGATGGGGAATTCAAGCTACTGCAGTCAAAGGGGCAGCGCCACTGCGGGGGTCAAAGCAGCGCCCCTCGCGGTGATGCTTCCGATGCTGCTGCGGGCGGGTATACGGTGCGACCCAGTCACCAGGTGAAAACAAGCCGGGCGGGGCGGGGCGGGGCGCGCCATGAATCAAATCCCCCCCGCCCGGGGGGTGTACCCAGCCCGCCTCATGCACCGACCTGGCCGATGGGCTCACGGCGATCCCGGTCCGACCCGATCCCGACACGTGCGGGGCATGGCGATGAAGAATTGTTTGATGTGGGCCGCCTCTGCCTCCCCCTGCCCTGGGTTCCGGGTTCGAATCCCCGCGGCGCGCTGCTCCCTTTGCAATGCTTTTATTTTCGGAGCCGGGCCAGCGGCAGCCAGCGGCAGCAGCCGAGAAGCCTGATTCCGAACACGGCTCGTCTCTCTCACACTCCTTGCGGTGCGTAGTGCGAGAGAGACAGCGCGACAGCCTGCAACGCGGAGAAGGGCGCTTCATTCAATCGCACTGCAGCCATTCCGGGCCGCAATGCACGACTCGAGCTTCGCAGCTTCGCAGCTCGGCGGCGACCGGGGCGCTATCTGGCGGCCCCGCGGTGAGTTAGCGCCTGATAAGGCCATCGACGCCCCGGAGGCCCTGGGGCCGCCGGCGGGGGCCACACTGGGATGCTCGGGCCGCGCTCGCCGATGCGATGCGTACCATTCGATAAGGCGTCACCGCGGCGCCCGCCGCCGTCCTCCTGGAGGGTCCAGGGCGCGCCTTCGCCGTCCCCCTGGAGGTTACAGGCTCTGGAGCATCACTTAGCACCCCAGTCCCGGGCCACGCAGGAAAAACGAGCTCATCGCAGGCGCGGGAAAGGGCCAATGGCGAAGGACGCGCCGAGCACGACACTCTGAAGCACGCCCCGGAACGCCACGGAACGCCCTTGAGCCTCCCGGAACGCCCTCACGAACGCCGCAGCGCCGATTCAGTGCAGCAGCCTTTTTAATGAGCGGGGCAAAATGGCTGTTTGACGGAATCCTGCTAGTTGTGCGGCGGAATGTGCGAGGCGCGCAAACAAGTTACAAAACTATCGCGGCTTAATTTAGCGACGCTCCTTGTTAAATACAGTGCCGCACTGCTCCGGCGTTCTTTACATTTGCGAGCGAGCGAGGAGACAGCGCCCAGGCTTGCGGGAAAAAAGCCAAATGGAAGGGCGAAGAAAAAAAAAAAAAAAAAAAAAAAAACAGAAAAAGAGGGAGAAAACGGAGGGAGGAAGCGAGGTGTGCAAACAAGTCCAGAGGGCATACAGTACACCAAGACGGGGAGGACACAGCCAGGTGGAGGACGAGCGGACCACCACGGCCGCCTTGATTCCCACAACGCGGCAAGGTGCTCCTCCGTGCCCACCACGCCCCGGCAGGTGGGACCTGCCTTGGGAACGGCCAACGCGTCAAATAAAGCGCACCAATTTTTATTTAAAAAAAATAAATTAAAATTCATGCATAGTAAAATAAAAATCTTTTTCTTTTTCTTCTTCAAATTAATCAAAACGCTGGTTGGTGGCCTAGGCCCGCGGCACACACAGTGCAGTGGGTAGCCTCCTCCCAGGGGCGCTGGCGGTGCAGTTGCCTATAACGAGGCTGGCCGTGGGGCTCCAGGCGGTCCCCGGATCACAGGGCCTCCCGGGTGCGCCTTGGAGTAAGCGCTGCGAAATAAAGTGGACGGGGATTTGGCGCGGATTTCAAGGCTTCTGGGGTTCGGCTTCAGGCTGCAACCAGTGCACGCGTGTGAGTGGGACAGTGGGTACGGGGAGGAGGCACCTGGCCGCCGCGCGCGGACACTCTCTCTCTCTCTCTCTCTCTCTCTCTCTCTCTCTCTCTCTCTCTCTCTCTCTCTCACTCTATCACACACACACACACACACACACACACACACACACACACACACACACACACGAAGACACTACAAAGGGAGCGAAACCGCTTTTCATCTCGGCCGGAAAGAAAATGATCCGCGGCACATCCTCCTTATCCTCCTGCCCAGCAGCGGCCGCGAGAGCGGGAGACTTCCGTCCTCGACTTGGAACACCACAGCAAGAGGAGAGAGTCCCACAGACACAGGTACGGGTAGGAAAAAAAAAAAACACAAAAAAAAAACGCCGAAAAGAAAAAAAAAGTACAAAAAAAGCAAGGGACGCGTAAATAAACAAAATAAAGGACCGTCCGCTGGGGCGCCCCTTCTCACTCTCCAGATCGGGTTCACTGCTTCGCTGCCTCCTCCTCCTTCCTGGCGTGAAAGATGTTTTGCAAGACAGTCAATAACTCACCTTGCCATCGCATGACAATAAACTCCTCCAGGCACGCGAGCCCTTCCAGCCCTCCATTCTCCAGGCCCTCCAGCCCTTGCAAGGGCCCGCGGCCTCTCCGGGGTGCCGCCCACAGAGCGCTGGACACTCACAACTCACGGCCTGTTCAGCCAAATCATAACTTAGAGACACGGGGTCTTCCAATAACCTTTTCTCCTGTCTCGCGACGTTTCCTTCGACTAGACCTGCTCTACGGTAATACTGGTAGATGCACCTCTCTCAGAGAATATTATGCCCTTCTTCCTTGGGCTGCGCTGGGTAAATGTTTGAGACGGAGCGTCCGTGGTGTGTGTGTGTGTGTGTGTGTGTGTGTGTGTGTGTGTGTGTGTGTGTGTGTGTGTGTGTGTGTGTGTGTGTGTGTGTGTGTGTGTGTGAAGGGAGGTGGGTAAGGTGGCTTTGCTGGACTGCTCCGACTGCCCCCTCGCACCATTGGGCCCTGTTCCAGCAGGAGCTCGCAAAACCTCCAGGACCTTCCAGGACCTTCCAGGACCTTCCAGGACCTTTCCATGGCCAGGATTATACTGCCCTCTGGACCTGTTTGATGCCCCTTCTGACCTTAAAGTTGAAAAAAGGATAAGAAAAAAAAAGAGCAAGCAGTGTTTGAACGCGCATTACTGGGTACTGTACACCACGCCGTGCGGTCCAGCACCGCACTGCAGTGTGTGGCCAAGTGACACAAATGAGAAGTGACATTCGATATGTAGTGCTGCGTAAGGTATCGAGGACGTGTCCCCCGGGCCTTCCCCCTCTACACGTCCGCGGCGTCCCACTGCCCATTGCGGTGACAGCTCGCAGCGCCTCCGGGCGGGGCCCCACTCGGCCGGTCGCTAGAGCCTTAGCGCTGCCATTTTTATTTCACCACGCCCAGCAAATCGCTGAAGGCCCGGACGGGCTGGGTAGAGGATGTTGTCCCTTTAAAGGTCGATGACGCGACACCAGAACGGGCGCAGTGAAACGAGGCCGTGTTTGTTCGCGTTTTTTTTTTACCAGTGTAGGTACACACAGTCCGGAGGAGGAACACAGCAAAGAGAGGCCGGGCCTCGCGACACGCGACGGCAAGCTTGGCGGCAACTTTTTCTGACGTGTGTCGGTGTGCTCCATGAGTGTCTGTCTCTCAGCGCCGCAGACGACGCGTCCCCCTGCCACGCACGCGGAAGGGACTCGCATTGCTTGTTAAGGAGGGCCGGCCCTTATTCCTGCCCTCCGCTCACCTGACCGGCAAGCCTTAACGGCCCTTCCCCTCCCACGCCCACAAAGGCCCGTTACTTTGACACGACGCCATCATAACGGCGAAAAAAGGGGGCCTTTGCGTCACGAGCCGGCAGACAAACCATTTACGCGCAAGCAAGCCCGCGGCGACTAGACCGCCTCATGCATAATTCTCGTAATCTCCAACTTGAATTCGGCCTTCGACAACAATGACGCCCGCCGCACAATACAGTTCAAACAGTGTAGTTTGCAGCGCAAGGACTGCAAGGACAAGGACCCCCTTCGAGTTGCGTGTAGCACTACACTCAAGTCAAGCCCGCCGCCAAAACCACCCTCCGCAGAAAGACCAAATTAAACGCTAAAAAAAATAAAAAAAAGGAGCTTGATTTGCGCGCGCGTTCTTTGAACAATTTGCTTGGCGTCACGCGGCCTCGGCCTTGACGCCGTGTTCATCACGGCCGTGTTCACGGGGGTGTTCTGCTGACAGGACCATTTGCTTGCTGCGTCACGCGGCGCCGCGACAGCAAAATCTTAATCCCCCTGGGGACGTCACCCCGGCAGGCCCGGCCCGGTAGAGCGCCGCAAATCGCCGCCCCCACCCCCGCCCCTTAGAGGGCCCTTCACGCACGTCAGGGGCGGGGCCGGGCGAGGCGGCCTAGCCGCAGGTGAGGTGATTTTTCTAGCGCCTCGAGTCGCTCACCGCGGGACGCACATCTTTCGGCAGTACAGCCTCTTCGGCAGACAAGTCGGACGACGCGCCGCCAGGCCGAGGCAGAGCCAGCGGACAAAGTTGACGGAAGTGCGGACCGTCGCATGTCGGACAACGGCGGCGTCCGCCTCGGCTGGCCGCTGTTAGGCCACCGCCATGTATAAATGATGCCACAGCACACCGTTTAGGCGAACCCTTCCGGACGACATGAAGGCCCAGATCCGCGGGGTCGACAGCCCGGCGGCCGCGGCGCCCCTCAATGCGCCGAACCAGTGCGCCCCGCCGGCGCCCACAAGTTCCCCGAGGCCCTTAGCGCGGGTCAGCCGTGGGGCGGATCCCCTCGCCTCAGTCCGGACAACTTTATTCATTTTGGCGACGAGGGGTTGGCGCACCTGCTGCTGGACGACGCCGCCGCGCCGCCTGCACCGCCGCCGATGGTGTGTAAGGTTAGGTTAGGTTAGGTTGGCGCACCTGCTGCTTGACGACGCCGCCGCGCCGCCTGCACCGCCGCGGATGGGGTGTTCCCCGCGGTGTACCTGAGCCAAGGGTTGAATATACACACACGCGCCGGGCTGCAGCAGCGAGCCGACGACAATGACAAAGCAGCCGGGTCCACGGCCCCAAAGAGGCGGAGGGGAGGGGAAGAGAAAGCAGTGCTGCAAACACCCCAGAAAACTCCGTCGTGCCGCATTACTCGCGCGTCCAGACCGGGGCGGGGCGGGGCGGGGCGGGGCGGGGCGGGCCAGACCCGCCAGGCATTCACAAACTATGGCAAGGACAAGGGGCGGACGAGGGGGCGGGGGTGCATACAATGAGCCGTTCAACGCAGTGCGTTGCTGCAGGGCAGCATGTGTAAAGGCGGAAGCGGTGTAAATGCGTCCCTGAGCGTGTGTGTGTGTGTGTGTGTGTGTGTGTGTGTGTAAGTGTGTGTGTGTGAAGCCCACTCGCGAGTAGGCCGTCCACACCGAGCCCAGAAATAAAGCGACAGATAATGACTTTGCCGGAACGGAGGGAGAACCTGTTAGCTGAATTCAGCCCAACATTTTTCACTTCCCTCCATGTATGTGCTCTCTACTTTTTATCCGGCCCTGCCTCTCAAGGTCGCCGCATTCATAATCGTGTCCTTTATTCAGATTCAACTGGATATTATACAGTACCACCCACGTAACACGGAATGGACTGACCACTGCTCAAGCCACTACCCCGCTCCGGTCTATAATAGTAGGAGCCAAAGACGAGGCCAACGTTAAAATCAGTAGCGCGGGTGTGCATGGCCGGCTCGCTCACCAACTCTGAGAGTGAAACAGGCAACACTTTGTTCTGCAGTGTCCCTTCTACAAGAGTAGCCACCCTAACGGGGCAGTCCGCTTGGGCGCGCATCAAAACTACAGTGCCGCGGTCGGACAGTAGACCGTGGTGGGCGCGCTCTCGTCGCTCTGTCTCTCTCGCACTCACGGGGCGGCCCGCGTGAGTGCGAGTGAGACGGCGAGTCGGCGCCGGTCTGCGGGCTGGCTGGCTGGATCCACCGCCAACTTGCCGGGCCTCAGAGCAATGCGGCACGCAACGCAACGCACTGGCCGTCACCAGATCAACTGCCCGCACGGCGCCACGGCCAGGCAGCCCCGGGCAGGGCTCCGGGCAGGGCCCCGCCCCGGGAGAGTCATCCTAGTGTCAGCGACCGCCGCCCTACGCGTGTCACCGCGTGTCAAACAGAGTTTCTGAAACGCCACGAACTTGGAAACCTACTTGCAAAACAACAGAAATAAAGTAATAACAACTTTAAAAAAAAAAACAAAAAAAATCGCGAAAGCAGCCGTACTTCAAAAAAAAAAAAAAAGAAGGAAAGCCTGATTCCACAAAAATCGAATTGAAATATTTTTTCAAGTGCTGAACTTGTCCTTCTGGAGCAGCAATCAAAACGCACTTGGGGGTCGGGCGAGCGGCGCGGCCCCAACACCGCCGTGTGGGAGTGCAAGCACTAAGCTAACGTTGTTCCTCGCGCACTGACGGTGCCTGGGAAGGCCCGCACCTGGGATGCCGGCCGACGATGCTACCCGCTTTGACGGCAACGCCCACCTCACTGGGCCAGGGCCTCGCGGCCCGCCGTGCCACCCATGCAAAGCGGGGCATGCAGGAAATGGATGGGTTAGCGCCCGTCGAAAAAACGTCGGCAGCAAGTCAATCAATCACAGTGGCCCTTCTTGCCGAGGCCCCGCACGGCCCTTAGAGCCCCACACGCCGCGCGGAGGGCCACACTGGCCGCACACCTCGCCTTCTGCTGTTCTTCGCCCTCTGCCCGCACTCGACGACAGGTACCAAAAAAAAAAAAAAAAAAAAAAAAAAAGGACAAGGAGCACCTTTTTCGTCGTTCCTTCTCGGCGACCGACGCGGTGTGGGTCGGCCACACCCAGAAAACTGTCTTCTAGTTTCTTGATCTTTTCAAGAATATATTCTTGATTCGACACATTTTTTCTTGGACCCAGAAAAAATGTGTCGAATCAAGAATATATTCTTGAAAAGATCAAGAAACTAGAAGACAGTTTTCTGGGTGCAGGCTCCTTGGGGCAGGCCCGGGCAGGCCGGCAGGGACAAGGAAATTTACTTCAAACACATCACTTCGACGACGCCAGGCCTTCACTCTGCCGAGGCACAACGGGCGGGGCGGGGCGGGCGAGGCCCTCGCCGGCAGCTCAAATATTTACCTGCTGATTACAGCGCTGTCCTGCCGCGCCGTGTCGCGCCGTGCCACGCCGTACCGAGCTGTGCCGCGCCGCCCGATGCGCCGCTTTGGAAACAAGCGGCCCAGGCTGTGATTATTTGCGAGAGGACGTGTCACGGCCCAACGGCACCGCAGTCGCTGTTCGACGAAACAACAAAAACGAGAGGGGAACAAAAAAGCCGGGCCGGTGGACAGGGAGCGGACAGTGCGGCATCGCTTTACGCGGTGGAATAATTAACCAGGCCGAAGCCTCCCTCTCCCTCCTCCCGAGGGCGTCTAAGTGCTTCCGGGCCGTGGCTGGCCGTGGCAGCGGGCGCTGTCCCAACGAAGGCTTGTCGCTATGTCTCTCTCTCTCGCACCTGTGCGGGACGCGGCCGGGAGTGTGACAGAGAGCGAGCCTGGCAGGCGGACGGGGTGGACAGGCGTTACCTTGAAGCGGCCGTCAGAGCGCGCTCCGAGTCATCGCCCGGCGGCCAGTCAGTGCGGCGCGCGTGCCGCAGCGCGGTGAAAGTGACGCGTGGACGCAAATCACTCCCCTGGCGCGCCAGCACAGCCTGCCGAAAATGAGTTGGTCCCACAGTGCGAGTGCGACAGAGACAGAGCGACGCAGCCTGCTGGCCGCACCGCATCGACCACAGTCATGACGCGAGTGCGCACGCACACGCACGCCAAGGCCAGAACTCGACTGGCCGGGGCGCCTCCACTGCGCACCCCCGCCCATTCCTCCAATCAAACGCAAACACGAGTGACAGCCGCGACGCCGAGCGGCGTTGCGTTCCACTTTTACGGTGCGAATCGATGGTCACTAGTCTAAGTGGCCGGCCGAGGTTGACCACGCCCACCGCGTCACTGCCTGCGGAACAGGTGAAGGGAGAAGCAAAGGCCTGCCGGCTGGCCTGCAGCAGCGCCGCACGCGTCGCTCCGCACATCTTTTTGTTTCCTCCTTGCCTTTCGCATCGGATTCTATTTCGCAGCCAATATTTCTCGTTGCCGCCACTGCAGAACGGAACGGACTGATAGATGGACGCGGTCAGTGGACTAGAACGTCAAGATAGCGGGGCCAATGTAGTGCGAGTAACGCCGCACAACGCACGCCGATCACAGTGGCGTGACGCGTTGCAGGAATAACGTTGTCGGACCTGCAGGAAGGAGAGGACTGAGACAGCCGGAGACGGGCTGAGGGCTGCCGAGGAAATGTAAAGTCACTCTCAACTGGAGGTTGCCATCACTTTGCACGATCACACTATTATTGCCCCTCGCTCGCCGTGCGGCCGGTCTCCAGACCGAGGCGACAGCTGCCGGAGCGTTGAGGCGACTGGAGCCAGCTGGAGTACATCTGGAGACCGGCTGGAGAAGGCGTGGCCGGTGGTTTAAGTTGGCGGCGTATACACGGAGCGGCGACCACACCGAGCCGCCACCCGATGAGCAAAGCATTTGACGCGGCCACTGACGTCCGGAGACCGAGCGGGGAGGGGCCGGCTGGTGGTCTGCCAGCTCCGCCAGGCCGTCAGGCCGTCAGGCCGACAGGCAGGCAGGCAGAGGCACGGCCGGAACACGGAGCGCGGTGTCCGGAAATCAGAAAGCGGACCTCTGGGCACCGCAGGGCCGTGCGCCCCGCCCCGCCCCGCCCCGCCCCGCCCCGCCCCGCCCCGCCCCGCCCCGCCACCAAACCGAACAACAATGTTGGATGCTCGACACAGGAGGAAAAATCGGGGAGCAAAGAGAAACACCCCAAACACCACTGCCAGTAGTGGTGTATGATCTGCTGAAAAAAATTTGTAAAAAAAATAAAATTGGAACGAAATCTTAAAAAAAAAAGATGAGGCAAGACCTTTGTGAATGTGAAACCAACATCCTGGCCGGTAGTCTACAAACACCGTCCTGTCCGCTTGAATGCCATTCTGCACGCGAGTCAATTTTCCCGCACTTACCGACGGGCGGGTCCCGGCTCGACGCCCCCAGCGTCCACACACGCCAGCCAAACTCACCGGCAAAATAGCAAAGTTTCCGCATCAAACTAACCTGCGCCGTTTTGGGGACGCGCCGGCGCTCTTGTTCATGGGTATCGACGGGTGGGGGGCCGTGGATGGAGATTGATGTGCTGCTTTCAGAGCCGCCCCGTTCCGCCCCACTCCGCCCCGCCGCGCATGGCGCCGCCGAAACATCTTCATACACGTCAACGCGGCACTTGATCGCTAAATTATTCACGCCAACTGACGGACCACCGCCGACCTGCGGCACCGTGCTTCTTTACTTTGTTCCGTGACTTGGCTGGCGGGCAGAGCGCCGTGCCGGGTAGCCAGGCCCGCCGCGGCGCCGTGCTCCGCGCATTGCCTATGCCGCGCAACGCAGGCGCTCCGAGACTCGTTTCCCGTGCACACCTTGCAAGACTACTCACTCAAAGCTGCCGATTAAGCAGGGCGACGAGAGACAAATTTCCAGGTGGAATTTTAAGCTGGGGGGCGTTCGTTGAGGCGGGGCGGCGGGGGCTCCGCGCGTTGGAGTGCGTCACTCCGCGTCTGCAGACGAAGACGAAGGGGGACTTTGGCGCGTAGCAGCGCGTAAGCCACCTTGTGATGGCGTTCCCCTCCCCCAGCCCGCTTCCCCCGTGTTCAATCACGAACGGGATCCGCGGCGTTACGGCGGGCCGCGGGGGCGTCCGGTTCCCACCATTACCCAATCCGTAAAGCCGCGGCCCGGCGCAGCGCGAGGTAGCGCGCGCGTGCGTGCGTGCGTGCGTGCGACGTGCGTGCGTGCGTGCGTGCCGGAGGAGTAGAGTGGCACGCCGTCAGAAAGAAGACCGCGACGCGTCGCCATTAAGGTACAGTGTCGCGTTCCCACGGGAAAAATCCTCGGCCGCTTCAGCCATGGTAGTCACTATTCCTGAGGGGGATTTTCAACCACACAAAGGAGGCCATTTTAACCACGAGTAGGTTGAGAAATCACTCCGGGGTGTGGTTGAGGTGAAAAAGGAATTTTCCAGGTGCACACCTCAGCACTTCCGGTCCAACGCCTCGACTCGGACTGCGGAGCGGCGTTGCGGGATCTGCTGCCCGCGCCTTGCACCCCGCGCCCCACGCGTCAAGGAGGAGCCATCCGGCAAACGAGGCGTTTAGAGACCAACGGACCACACCACCTATCCAGTCAGGTGCTCACAGGCCACCCACTCGTCCGACTCCAGCTCATGTCTCTCTCTCTCTCTCTCTCTCTCTCTCTCTCTCTCTCTCTCTCTCTCTCTCTCTCTCTCTCTCTCTCTCTCTCTCTCTCTCTCTCTCTCTCCCTCGGCAGCGTAATAAAAGAGGCGCCAATCGTCTCGGCGAGCGAGTGCGCGCGTTTGCCGAAGGAGCAGAAGCGGCATCGCCTCGCAGTGTATTGGTATTTAAAATTTATTGCAGCGAATCGCTGAGTATCAATCACGGCCATGGCGCCTCAGAGAGCACCCGGGGCGGGCCTCGCCCTCGGCGGAGCCAGCCACCCTCACATGCAGCCATCGTAAATCGCATACCTCCTTTTCAAGGGCTCGGCCTGTCTCTCTCTCTCTCTCTCTCTCTCTCTCTCTCTCTCTCTCTCTCTCTCTCTCTCTCTCTCTCTCTCATACATGCACGCACGCCCCGCTGCGAATCGACACGGATCCATGTCCGAACCTTTCTCCATGGAGGCAGCACAAAACACTCACACGCACGACCTCACAAGCAAAGTCGCATTCACACACACACACACACACCTCTCTCTCTCTCTCTCTCTCTCTCTCTCTCTCTCTCTCTCTCTCTCTCTCTCTCTCTCTCTCTCTCTCTCTCTCTCGTCCATTTTTCTGCATAGTGCGCATTTGTTTTTCACGTGCTTGTCATCGGGCACGCCCACCGCACAATCACACACATTATTTTGATATGTCCGCGCGCCGCCAATGGGGTATCGATGGGAAGTATCAGCGGACGTGGCCAGAAACTGGAGAGGGAGGGGGGGGAGTACTACCCACCCACGCTGCGGTCTCGCCGCGCACTAAATCTCTCCCCAAAACACCTGAACGCCGGCGTAGCAGTCTCTAATGGCTGACGTTGATGGAAAAGTGGAAGAGCGGGCGCCGTGTGTGTGTGCGTGTGTGTGTGTTTGTAGATATGTGTGTGAGAGAGTATCACGCGTGGCTGGCGGACACGCAGTGTAGTAAACCCCTAACTGCTGCCCTGTCGTGCACTGCGTGGTGCCAGCAGTAGTGCATGGTGCATGGGGGCGGCAACCCCTTCATTCTCCACTTTTACCCCGACGCACCCTGATCCACGTCCGCAATGCCTCGCCCATCATAAAACGGCAACGACCACACACACACACACACACACACACACACACACACACACACACACACACAGTATATGACACTGAGGCCAACAAAGACAGAAACAAAAACACGGCAGTCATTAACGTGACGACCCCACTCGTTTCACACACTGGTCACCGATCCCTCGCGCAAAGGCGGCCAGCCAGACCGGCAGGCTGGCGGCCAGGCAGGCTGGCAGCCCGGCAAGGCGAGGCGGCGGTGCAAGCAGCTGTCGCTCTGTCACGGGGCGGGCCAGGCGGGCCCGGCGGAGCCTGCCGCCAGGATCGCTCTGCTGGACCGGAAGGCCCCCATCCGCCGCAATAATGACGTGGAAAATGGTAGAAATTTCCGCACGACGGCCTTAATCGGGGATCGAACCCGGGACTGCGGAGCGCTGCCTCAGGCCGTGGAGGCTGCGGTTGCCGCCGACGCACAGCACCCGCCCGCCGGCCTGGAGCCCTTGGGGAGGGGGGGCTCAGATCACCGCACCTCGTTCCAACCGCCACTGTTTCAATCCATGAATTTCTTTTGTCGTTTTCTTTGCATTTCTAACTGATGGATGGGACTTATGGTCTGAGACACGAAAAAAAAAAACAGCTTGCACCACTGCAGTGCTCAAGTCGAACCCCGCAGCAAGCAGCTCATCAGGCACGGGAAACATCACCGAGCTAATTAATACCGGGGGAAGGGGGGGGGGGGTGGTGTGAGAGAGAGAGATGCAGTGGCCGACGAACTAAACAACGGGACATTTTGGTGCAGATACCCAATTAGTCATCAGGCTTTCGAACGTCGTCCCTCGTTCTAAAACGTTTAGTTGAACAGACAAAACTTTTTTTTTTGGATTTAACTCTTAGTTCAACACGTTGCCTCTATTTGAAGGGCCAAGGGGTGGAATTGGTAAGAAATCTATCTGCCGGCTAACTTTCCAACGCATCGGGGACAGTCGCTCTCTCTCTCTCTCTCTCTCTCTCTCTCTCTCTCTCTCTCTCTCTCTCTCTCTCTCTCTCTCTCTCTCTCTCTCTCTCTCTCTCTCTCTCTCTCGCCTCTCGTCCCGCACCCACTTCATTAAGGTTAGATTAATGGCGGAATCAGGCGGAGGACGGCGAGGGCGGTGAAACGAAAGTTAACGAATGGATGGAGAGAGAGAGAGAAAAGGAAATCAGTGAGGGGGCCAAATTGGTCTGAATGCTAGTATGCACTGCACAACTGCACGTGCGACCTTTTTATTTTGCAGCCGACGGGACGACTCGATCGCGACGTCCAGGCATCGAGACGAGTCAACGGGCCCCGCGTGCAAATATGTGAAAGCGTGCACGTGCCTTCAACGCTGGTAAATAACAATCATTCCCCTCCTAAACTTGAGTCACGAAGCGGGCGGCGCGGTTACCACACGCAATCCAGGCGAGAATAATGAAATCACAAAACAAATAAAAACGGCGAAACATCTTTTCACAAATTTTTCCCGTCCGTCTACTTTCTATTCCGGTAAAGCAGGAACAAAAGGCATGAGGAGATTTAATCAGACCGAGGCATACGGCATGAAGCATTTTCCTCGCTCCGTCCGAAATGAATTCCGCGGGACGCAACGCATTATCATCGTTATTATCCATCGGCCAATGAGAGCATTGTTCGCGTCGGCATCTTGACGTCCAAAAAGCGCCGGCCAGAAAACGCGGCATACGGAGTCAACGCCCCGGGTTCGAATCCCCGTCGCGTCACGCGCACTTTTCTTCTAGATCGAATCACTCTGGAGGCGGCAACGGCTTCGGCGCGCCAAATAACTAGAGACACAGCAAGCAGTCTGCGCCTTCCTTCGATTGGTGCGCCGCGCCCACCTTGCCGTGACGTTGCCGATTGGGGTTGGCGAGGCAAGGCGACGCGACTTCGCTCATCAACTCCGATTGTGGAGCCTGGCAAGTTCCCCCCGGCCCTGCCGGGCCCTGCCGGGCCATTCCGAAGAATCGTTGGGTCGCTCTGTCTCTGCCGCACCCTCACGCCCCACGAGTGCGACACAGACGGAGCGGCCGAGCGATTCTTCAGTCCGCTGGGGCGTGGGCCGGATAATAACCCGCACACCTCAGTCGCTCTGTCTCCCTCGCACCCACGGCACGGCCCCGCGGCACGGCCCACTGGCAGCGACGGAGACACGGGGGAAGGAACTAGACACTCCGGCCTGCAGTCCGGCAACAAGGCCAGTCGCTCCGAACGGCACGCCGGGCTGGACCGTGCCAAGCGGAAGCGTTAAAAGAAAAAGAGAGAGAGAGAGAGAGAGAGAGAGAGAGAGAGAGAGAGAGAGAGAGAGAGAGAGAGAGAGGGGGGGGGGGGCGGCGTGTCACTGAAGGCACAATGGCTCTTCATTGTTCCCACGCCTTCATAATCTGTCTGAAAATGAGCGCGAGAGGGAAGGGAAAGGAAAGAGTATTCAAGCATGCGACGCTTATGAGTGGATTATTCCCATCCGTCCCGCCCCTTCCCTGCAGCCTGTCGCGATGTCCGCGGCCGTCGGCTTGTCAACGCCCTGGCTGCGCCTGGCTGCACGTACTTTCGTTCCTTCGCTTTTTCACTCCTCGAGAAATGGAACTGGATTCCGGCGAGTACAGACATGTACGGAATGGGAACGCAGCGCGCGACTGGAGTGTTCTAAACGAAAAAAAAGGAGGACGGACAAAAAAGAAAACGAGGTTTTTCAGTGGACCGAGACTGCGCACGGACGCGCCTGGACGGTCGCCTCAATTGCTCAATTGAAATAAAAAAGAAAGTAATATTGCGGAGACTCGTGTTTGTCGGAGAGGCAATTACAGCGGTACATACTTTTCCCCGAAACTGTCTAAGTCCCGATAAGGACTCGGTGAATAAATAAGAGGACCGCAGGATCTCGCTGCTAAGACACTCCGCCACGCGAAATAAAAAAGAGAGCGGCAAAAAAAAGGACTAGAAGCAAGCAGTAAAAGAAGGATTCCAAGGGACGGATTTAATGGGCAGCGAGAAAGCAAAGAGGAGACGGGGATGAAATAATTTTCAAGGTAAGACGACGCGGGGAGTGCAAGGCGGACCGTAAGAAGCTCTCTCAAACAGACGCAGAAAAAGACAAAGATCCGTTTGGCCGTGTCCCGCTGACTTGGGAGTCACTTCAGCGGAGTGGCGGGGTGGGGCGGGGGCGGGGGCGGGGGGGGGGAGCAACCCACCATATTTAATTCGCAGGGATGGTCTCTCTCCCCCCACCTCCCCTCCCCCACCACAGCCATTGGCCCTGGGGCTTGCGATACCGTCTCCGCATGGCAATGAAGGCAGGTGTTGAGGGCGGTCCGCGAGGACACGGCAAGAAAGGAAGCGAAGGGACGCTAAGACCCACTGACTGCAATCCATCAGGAAGAAGCAACGCGGCCAGCGACGACAAAAAAAAAAAAATCCACACAAATTATTTAGCTGGAGAAAATTGGGACTGAAAGGGGGAGAGGGAGGGAAAAGGGGGGAAGCAGTGCAAAGCAGCAGTCCATGTTTCGACATCGTCACTGTCTCCCGTTACACCTGGCGACTCTTCGGGCGACAGCGGCGCTTGTTCGGCTGCTTCGCTGTCTCCCGTTCGCATGAAGCGTGCCGAAGAGAGGCAAAAAGGGCAGGGCTACAAAACGCGCGGACAGGTGAGTGAGTGAGTGTGTGTGTGTGTGTGTGTGTGTGTGTGTGTGTGTGTGTGCAGGTGGCGTGCGTCGTGTTACAGCAGAAACAATCACCACCGGGTGAGTGAGGAGTGAAGGACGCGAACTACTATGTTGCGCACACACACACACACACACACAGACTTGGTTATAGTTTCCGATGCGCGCAGGAGGGTCTCTACAGCGTCACCCCAAGCTACTATCGCCACGGTGACGAACGACAGTTGCAAATGGGGAGGGGCGGGCCCCTTGGCGGGGAGGGGAGGGGGGGGGAGTAGGTTACGCCGAGGTACCGCGGTGCACCGCGCCGGGGTGACATTCATTTGCGGAAGTGGCCGCACTCCATCGCGAGCAGGGCGTGCAGGGCTCGCCGTCCTAAAACTAGTCCCTCATCCACCTGGCGCGCCCTTGTAGGGCCCCAGTCTCGCAGAGGACAGCTGGGCCGGCCAATCCGGTTTATAAGCCCGGCGCCCCTCGGCCCTTGGCGCCGCCGTCGCGCCCTGCACGGGGCGGGCAGGCAGGGCTGGCAGGCAGGGCTCCGGCCGCCCTGCGACGCCCTGCACGGGGCGGGCAGGCAGGGCTGGCAGGCAGGGCTCCATCCGCCCTGCGACAGCCACGCCGTCCGAGACGCCGTCAGCGCCGGGGGACGCACAAGTGTCCCAAATTGCAGTGTGCCGAGCCGGTGGGAATCGCCGCACGCGACCGAAGAATAGAAAGGGCGGAGAAGAGAGAAAAAAAAGTCCTTAAAAAAGGCAGAAGCCTCCGGTATTTGAACCTACGACCTTTCCCCCCGGAGGCACACCTGGGCTTGGCCGACCTAGTCACCGAGAAATGTGGCGGAGGCGAGCGTGGCTACATTATTTACCACGCAGGCCTTCCTTTGCAGCAAGCGGCAGCAAGATACACAGCGAAAAGGAAACAAAATAACTGAGTCCTGCGAAACGACGGACGGCGAGCGCGTTTAAAACAATCCCGTTTTCTCGTTGACAGCCGCGACGTACTGCACCGCGAGGACGGCGTCACGCGACCTGCGCACGGCACGCCGAGAAGGAGTCGCCATTTTAAAAAGATTTTATTTTTGCTCTCTAAGAGTCGAATAGAAAGAAAAATATATTTTTTAAAATTGGCACACACGTGTACTGTGTCACACGCAGGGCGTAATAAGAGTGGCGGTGTAAGGGAAGGAAGGGGCGGGGCGGACCGGGGCACGGGCTGGCGTGAGCCTCAGCCGTGTCCTGGAAATTAAACCAGCCCAGTGGCGCTTACAGCCGCACGCGAAAGACGTTCGACACGTCACTGACATTTTTAAGTTTATTTTTCCTCCCCGAAGCTGCCTTGCGAAAACCTGCACTCCGTCGTCACCGAGTCCCCGTGGCGGCGTGGAGCCGGCCAGGACAGAGAGCCCTGATCGAAAAATTCCGGCACCCCGGCGATGCGTGGCCGCCCAGGCCGCTAAGCCTCCGCCCCGCCCCGCCGCGCACACGCACTTGGATCACATCAGTTTCTCATCCCCTCCCGCGCCGCGCCTTGCCGCACCCTTTGCCGTGACTTACGCCCCCATCGACGAGAGTTATCGCCGCGGGAAACCAGTCCACTTTTTCATGCTAAGCGTCATAAAGGGGCCGAGGCTGCTGATTGAAATGTCGCGCGGATCCCCGTGTCGCTGCGCAGCGCGCCGCCTGAAACATGGCCTTGTTCCCGGCCGCGAGGGACACCTTTCCAATTGAATCTCCCGCCTGCGCGCGCGCGCGTGTGTGTGTGTGTGTGTGGATAGACGTGCAGTGTTCATGTCTGCGTCGCCGTGGAATATGGATATCGAATGTAGATGTATGCGCACAGCAAAAAAAAAAGGTAGTTTTGAAAAATATTTTTTTAAATCTCTAACCTTGTGGTGATAGTTTCCATATCCGGCTCGGACGCGCGGTGTGTAAATCAAGCGCCTTGGGAGATCGCCCTCCGGATTGCCCTGGCCCCGCCGCCCCGCCGGCGAGGGAGCCTCGTGCTGGCGGAGAGGCGCGCTAGCTTCGGTGTTTCGAGTGACACCAAGGTAAGACATCATCCGAAAGAATGACATTTTTCTCTGTGTGTGTGTGCTGCCAATAATTCAGCCGCCACTCCCACCCGGCCGCGTCCTTGGCTCTTTCTCCAGGATCACCAGCGGCTGGCGATAAGAAGGCACCGATATGGTCGGTACACGGCGCGGCGCACAAAATGCAAAAAAGGGCTGGCCGCTGCATGTACTGCCTGCGTGACCGGGAGGGCGGCCGGACGGCCTTGGGGGTTCTTGGGGGTCCTTGGCAGGACATCGCCGTCCTGCATCCACTGGGAGCCCCCCGGCCGGCCAGCCTGCTTATCTGCGCGCAGATAATTGGAATTGGGATTCTATACGGAGCTGAGTCATCAGCGCACAAAGTCGGCGAGGATCAGCCAAAAGGGGGGGGGGGCCTCCACCTCATCCAATCAGACGTCACAAAAACTTGCCCCCCTGGCCGTCTTGTAATATCAAGGGATTAACAGGACAGGCAAGTCGTCGGTTGATCCGACAGTTCAGTGTGAAGTTGCTTCGTGGATTGAAAAGGGCCAAGGCATCCTCAACGTCAGCCACTCAGACCGCTGTTTCAAGAGACCTTTAGTTGCGGTTTCGTTTTTCAGCAGATGATACCTTTTCACTTCTCACACACACACATTGGTGCCTGGGCGGGATCGTGGCTGAAGCGAGGTGGGGCGCAGCCCACAGCCTGCGCGGACAGCGGCAACAATTTCAAAACTGAGGACACTAACCAGTGGCGGATCCGGAGTCAGCCCAAGGGACGGGCAACGTAGCAATTTTTGCCTACTTATCAGGCGGCTAGCTAGGGCTCAAGGGGGGGCAATTGTCCTTTTGCCCCCCCTCTGGATCCGCGCTTAACCACGCCGAGGCGTTGCGAGAGCGGAGTCAGCCTCGCTGGAGCCGCACCTGCAGCGGGACGACGACACATCACCAGGCTGCGTGACTGCCCCCGCTCCCCGGCAGGCTCCCTCCCAGCGGGGCGCTCTGTCTCCCTCGCACCCCGAGGCGGCGCGGGCCGTGAGTGCGGGAGGGACGGCAGCAGCAGCCTGCAGGCCACGGCCCGTGAGCGGGGGCCGCAGCAAACTCAATTTAACGCCGTCGCACAATACCTCATTAACCCCGAGCAGTGATTCACCCGCACTACTAGCATCGTCGCGCACCTCCCCCGCAGGTTAACGCTGCCGGAGGCGCCGAAAGAAAGCGGGAAAGCAGAAGGCGTCGTGGAAAATTAGCGACGCGCTTTCCCGCAATGTGGGGAGTGTAAGAGAATAGCCGGTTTCGGCGGCGGGGCGGCATTGCTCACTGCAGGGCGGCCCAAGGCCGACCCGACCCACCAATAAACACGGGACTTGCATTTAGCTCGGACGTCCGCTCGCCGGCCGTGACGCGCGCAGCCCGATTGTTTACCTGCAACACACGAAACGCAGCGTCACTCCTCAGTCACTCGGACAAACAACACCAGGAATAATAATTAGGGCCGTGGTGTCGACAGGGACGGAGCAGCCGCAGGAGAAGGGGTTGGGGGTTCGCTAGGAGAAGAGATGAAATAAAACAGAGGGGAACCTGGCGATGTGGAGCCAGTCCATCGGTGAGGAATAATACAACGAGGCCCCGAAACACGTGAAAGAATGATTTAAAAGACAGGAAAAGAACAGAAGTTGCCTTAACGGGAGTAAAGCCTTTGTCCACGCCGCCCAATCCGACGAACCGCGGCGCAGTCGAGTGCATCCGCACAGCACAATGGGACACTCGCCGGCTAGTTAGCGGTCCTCTTGTTGTTGTTGTTGTTGTTGTTGTTGTTGTTGTTGTTGTTCAGCACCGATTTACTTGATTTGCCGTGGAAATCGCGTCCCCTGCATAGCGGCCCAAGCGCAGCGTAGGAGTGTCCAAAATCAGTTCCCATGTCTTTCCGGACGAAAACATCGACAAAACCGAACCGAGCGGATCATTTCATGCGGTCGTTTGTTCGAACACGACCACAGAGAAGAAACGACAACAAAAAACAGCAGCAATGCTTACGTTTCAAAAGCAGCATCGACGAACGAACACTGCTCGCGGCATGTCTGCTCGATCACGACGCGTTAGCGGAAACAAAACAGACGTGATACCGACACCACTCAGCAGCCATCATGTCGTCCCGCCGTCGTAAACCCGAGGCAAAAGACAGCAAAAACCACCCACATCGAGTTCCACCACCCAATGCACGACCGCAGCAGTAAAAGTTAAACAATTTTCTGCCCCCGCATTTATTTTCCCTTGTTTACTGCCGACAGGCCCGCCAGCCAGTAACTTAATAGGAGCCTTAAAAAGGGGGACGCGGCCGACGAGCACGCCTCACATTTTAATTCGAGGGTTTGCGCCCTTCACACGGACGAATAAACCGAACCTGACGAAAGGCTGCTCTTCACTTTGGCGCCGAGGACACGCAAACCGCGCGGCGCGGCACTCCCCGTCCGGGAAGTGGCTGTCCTGACCGCGGCCCCCACCACCCCTTCCGCACCCACGCGACCACGCCCCCCGCAAGGCGTCTCGGGGGTGGGGGTTAAAAGTTTGCGATTCACCCCAAATTTGTTTGAGCTGCTTGTCCTGTGCGCTCACCTAGGCGCCAGTGCCTGCGCCGACTGGAGCGTCACTCCGTCGCACTCGCGGGCCGTGCCGTAGGGGTGCGAGAGAGACAGCGGTCCTTCGCTCGGCAAATGCCAGGCAAGCACGACGTGAGGAGAAAGCCGAGAAATAGGCTGCTCCGTCACCATTGTTATGGCTCGATAAAACACAACGGGAAGGGCTCTCGCTTCCGAAAAAAAAGGTAGCATCTAAACACTGACGTATTTCAGTCAGTATGCCAACGCAGATCCCAGAGTCGACTTGGAAAAATACAGTCGATTTCTTTTCTTCGCAGTACACCGCCGGAGCCGCGCACCTACACTGGCGGGGGGAGGGGAAAAAAGGGGCCGCCGTGAGCCGCGAACCACCAACAGGCCAAAGGCGGCGACGCCCAGAGAGGGATGTGCGCTCAACGTGTGCGCGGCGCATTGTAAGAGGTTTCCGGATTAACAAACCGCCGCGCAGCCGCCCCCTCCCCTCCCCCTCCCGGGATGGGATGGAATGGAACGGAGGGATTCAATGTGTCTGCAGACGACTCATTCCGCACTCACTGCGCCCTCTCTCTCTATCTCCGTCTCTCTGCGGCACGAGAGCGAGAGCGACGCCTGTTCGAAACGAGGCCGCGGTGATCCCGCCTCCTCGCCACACTCATAAATTGGGTCACGAGCCCCGCTGGGTTCCCCCGCGCCGACTCCCCGATCCGACTCGGTGCTCATTCGATCCGTCCGGGGAGATAGTTCCGGTAAAATAAGGCAACTATCCAAGAAGGAGCGGCGCGGCGGGGAGAGGGAGGCGCCCTTATTCGCAGCGCTGGAACTGGTGGCGCTGCGATTAGCCGCACTATTCGCAGCCGGTTTGGAATGGAATCTAGAGCAGTGAGCGGCGAACTTATTCGCGGCACGGTCGCCGCAGCCAGACTAACAGTGTAGCCACCTCACGCCTGCTGCTGGCTGCCAGCTCGCCTGCCTGACTGCCTGCCTGCCTGCCTGCCCCCCTTGTGCGGCTGTTTCCCCGTGAGCTGTGAAAAGCCTGTCGGGCTGAGACGACAAGCACCGAAAACCGCCGCGCAAGCAGTGGAGCGGCGGCGGCAGCGAGCCAGGCACGGCGAGCGATACGTCACGGAGAAGCACTCCATGCAGCCCCGCTTTCACCCCGGCACGGAAAATTTGAAAAGCCTAACGGGGAGGAAACGGCCGCGCGTTATTCGCACTCGAGGGCGAGAGAGAGAACGAGCGAAGCAGTGGGGGAGGGAGGAGAGGAAGTCAATCATTGGGGAGATGATTGAGGTACAAGTCAAGGAGCAAACAAGTGGCAAGGGCAGTGGCCGGCCGGCAGGGGCTGGCAGGCCTCAATAAGTCAGGTTCCCTCGGCGCCGCCCCGGGAGACGACGGCAGACGACACTGTAGCTGCGAATAGACGCACTGCCAATAATGACGGCCACACGGCCTCTGCCGGCATCCAGACACGCACGCGCACACGCGCCGCCGTTAAGGGCCGGTGAGGGGTCCGCGACCCCATGAAAGTTGATGGCCAGCCACCAATAAATTCTGTAGAATCCCGCGTCGTTGTGGCCGAGGTCTGGTCGACGCCGTGGAGGAGGCCGTGTGCCGTGGCAGCGGCGGAAGCGGAGAGGGACAGGGGCGTCGCGTGACGCCGCGCACCGCGCGGCCGAGGCCAATAAGTGGGCAAGCCTTCCGACGGGAAATTGAGAAGGGGCGCTGATAGCATCTCCATACTTATACGGAAAGGGAATCGAACCGCGGGGCGGGGCGCGGCGGGGCGCGGCCGAGCCGAGGCGGCGGTACGCCCATATAAGAAGGCGTTACCGCTCCGCACTCCACGGCCTCGGCCCCGGGGAGGGCTGCAGGCTCAAGATCACAGGGCAGGAAGAAAGGGCTGCCAAAGAAGTGGCGCGTTGCAAACCGATGCCGAAAATACATCCCAGGACTTGCATTATTGAGCCGCAGAGCGACGCGGAGGGAAGGTCATGGGCCAGGCGGGGCCGAACTCCGACGTGCACGACACCTTCTCCTCCGGCGAGGCGCCTCGTTGCAGCGCTACGTAAATAAGTTCCCGAAGAGTAGGGGGAGAGGGGCGATAGCGCGGGGCCAGCTTGCATCCGTGTGCGAGACAAAAGAAGGAGCAGGACATCTTCAACTTCTCGCCGAGTCTAGAGCCGAGTTAGGACGTGCGGGAAAAGATGGGGGGGGGGGACCCACACCAGCAGCCCGACACACATTCTTTTATTTATCCTGCTTTCAAAAATTCTTTCTTTAGCGACTCTGCAGCTCAAAACGTGTCCAGGATTTTGGCCACCTCAACGGTCTTCTGGATGAACTGTGCGCCTTGAGCGCCGCATGTAGACGAAAGTAGCGCCGGAGAGGAGAGAGGGGGGGGGGGGTAGGAAGTATTGAGGGTGTAGGCGGCGAGGGTGGGGGGCAAACATGACACGTGCAGCCTGCTCATTACCGCCAACACAACAGCAACGTTCAAAGGGAATCGCCGCTCGGGCTGGAGGGGAAAGGGGGGGGGGGGAAGAACGCCGCGGGGGTCGGAAAAGACAGCCGTATGCACAAAAGGTGTACAAAGGTGAAGACAGACAAAAAGCACGAAGAGGGAAAAAATTAAAGGCCTAATCAGGCAGGCCAGGCCGGCATGGCGCGACTCCGTAACGCCGCGCCTAACAGGGGCGTAAATATTAGGATATGCAACTTTGTCGGCGGGCGGACTACTGGGCTGCTCGCGTGGCCGCATGGCCGCGGCTAAGCCGCCCAACAGCTCGGGCCAGCCCCACTGGGGGCCCAGCAGGCCGGCCGGGCCAGGCACAGTGTGCAGAGCGGCCAGTTTACGCAGCCAAGACGGCGGCCCCTGAGCCCCACGCGGTTTTAAGCCGCTGGGACTTAACCGGGCCGCGCACTAACGCACAGTGTGCCGCCGTCTGTCTGTCTGTCCCACCCGTCCGCGCGACGGTCCGGCTACGGATTGGAAAAGCAGACGGAGCCAGCAAAGTGACTAGGACTCGATCGTTAGGGAGCCAAACTTGGCGAACTTGCATCGCATCTCAAGTAATTGGTGAAGGGGAATGCAAGAAGGGGGCAGGGGGGAGGGGGAGGGGGGAGGCGAGGCGGGGGCAAGGAAGCAAACGCAGTAGTAAAACCGGCTCCAATTATGCGGGGCCCTGAAAGCCGGCCGCTATAAATCCGCACTCGAAAGCCCCGCTGTCCGAAGCGCGCGCGCACACACACACGCTAAAATCATTTCGCGGGGCACGCCGAGCAATATATGGCAAACGGCGGTCCCTTCGCGGATTCCAATTTGAAAGAAACACAGACAGGGCGCGGGACGAATAGCAAAGCTTCACACAGCCAATTACGGCGACCCTCGCTCTATTTCATTCATGCCAAGCACCGGAAGTGATGTGTGCGCTTGTGTGTGTGTGTGTGTGTGTGAGAGAGAGTGTGTGTGTGTGTGTGTGTGTGTGTGTGTGTGTGTGTGTGTGAGGGTGCGAGGGCCTTGGGCGGTGTTGCTTTATCGTGACACACACACGCCAGCGCGCATTTAGCCGCAGCAGGGAGACGGGCAACTCCCCGGGCCGATAACCGATGCAGAGCACATAAGAGGCGCATGCGGACCTGGGGCGTGGCGGGGCGGGGCGGGGCGGGGCGTGGCGGGGCGGGGAGCGAAGCGCCGGCCACTGGGGAGCGGCAGCTCTATACCTTTCAGCGCCATCATTCTAGAGCAAACGGAGAAGTAAGGAGGAGGAGGAGGAGGAGGAGGAGAAGGATCAGACAGAGGAAAAAAAAATTAAATTCAATTATTTTTTTATTTATTTTTTAAAATTTTGAAGCGGAAGCAGTATTTTTACCAACTCCCCTTCCAGTGTGGTGTAGGTCACGCGACGGTCGGGATGCACGCGTAAGAGGGGGCGGGGGGGAGGGTTCGAACACCGGTGACAAATAAACACACACACACAGGCACACACGCACACAAACACACGCACAAAAGCAGGCGCGGGAACAAAAATAACGTACCGCTTCTAACGCAGCAGGGGAACTCTCGCCACAGGCCGCCCCACTCGCTCCAAGAGAAGGGCGCCCTGCCCCGGCCTGGCCGCCGCCACCGCCTGCACTGCGGATCCTTTGTGGCGCGCCCTCACACAGACAGGCACACACACACTCGCGAGAGGAAAGGGGCAAGTTTTGTTCTGGACAGAGTAGCCGACCCGCGCAGACGTCCCCTGATAACATAGTACAAAATACCCGCCCGCACCCACAACACTCACGAGGACACCATACTCCTCTCACCGCGCGGGCGGACTGCGCCCCAAACGAGAACCTGCTTCTGCCGTTGTTGTTTTTGTTGATGTTTTTGTCACAGTGGATCGTGGATCGTCCAGGCAGAGGGTGTGGATGTCGCCGACCGCAGCGCTCGCCGCCGCGAATTTGAGCACGTTCCCGCCGAGGCCGAGGCGGCCGTGAGGGGGCGCCACCGCCGGCGGCAGTGCCGCGCGCCGCGCCTTGCGGACGCCCCGTCCCCGCGCCGCCCTCACGGGGCGTCCCGCTGCGGTGCGAGGGAGACGACGCGGCACGGCTCGTCTGCAGACCCAACTCCTGCACGCCCTGACCTACTCCACGGGGCCGATTGCAGGGCGGTCCAGGTCGGCGAAAAAGCAGCGGCGTGCTCCAAGTGCACCGACGGACGGACATACAGACGGACGGACGGACGGACGGACAGACAGACCGACAGGGCCGGGCCCTGCACAAGAAGGGCGGCAAGAAGGACGGCAATAGCTTTGCGGCAGTCAAGCCGTAGATGCCAGCGACAGGCACCCGGTCACCTTACTGCTGGTGGACGGACTCTCGAGTGGCCCTGCAGGACCCGCTCACTCTGTGTGTGTGTGTGTGTGTGTGTGTGTGTGTGTGTGTGTGTGTGTGTGTGTGTGTGTGTGTGATGCGAGGCCCCGCCCCAACCGCACCGACCAGCCACTGTTGTGCGTTGACCATTCTTTCTCCACAGTGGCGGTGGTCCTCACATGCCCGGTGGTGTTCCGTCGTGGAGCAGGCGGGGGCGGCCTGCACGGGGCGAGCTGATTCTCCCCCCCCCCTTTCCCTCTCCAGAGCGGGGACAAGGGACGCGGAAGTGGCGGACTATTAGACGCTGTAGAATACGTGCGAAACAGTGGGCTGGATTCGCTGGGCTCATACGGACCACGGGGCTCAAGGCAGTCCATTTGAAACCGGACCAAAACAAAGCGGCGCGCCATTTCTCTTTTCGCCTCAGCCGACTTCACCGTGAATGTGGCGGTTGCGAAACCCCGTTTGTTTTCAAAGCACACCCTGCACCGTCAGGGGGAAAAAAAATCTAATCCAAACGAAAATGAGGTCGACGACGGTTCTAAGCTGATCGTGGCCGGGAGCTGGGCTTGCCGCTGGGGCGGCTTGGACTGGACGGGCCGGGATGGCTGGGGATTCACTGAATCAATGTTGGCCCGCACAGATAAGGCCAGAGTCAACACCGGGCTGCTCAGCGCCACGCCATTGATTTACTGGCACGCCGACACGCACACACACAACACACACACACACACACACACACACACACACACTCTCTCTCTCTCTCTCTCTCTCTCTCTCTCTCTCTCTCTCTCTCTCTCTCTGAAGCAGACTTGGGAACTGGGCCGTTTTAAAGCGAAGCGTCTCTCCGCACTGGTGGGGTGCCAGGACGCGGCTCGCATCACAGGGTGTCCGTCTGTCCGTCCCATGGGCCCTGGACGCCGTGAGGCTGAGGGCGCCACAGTGTGTTTGTCGAGGATAGGCATATGGCCGTCGGTGTGTGTGTGTTGTGTGTGTGTGTGTGTGTGTGTGTGTGTGTGTGGTGTGTGTGTGTGTGTGTGTGTGTGTGTGTGTGTGTGTGTGTGTGTGGGTGTGTGAGTGTGTTGGTGTCGGGGATACATATCGAGAGGAGGTCACTTGGTATTCCGGGCGCAGCTGCAACACCCAGGCCTTCCCCCCCCCTCCAGCGACACACACAAAGTCCTGACCATTGCAAGGGGCTGGCTTTCCTTGGTTTAACACAACAAGACGACACTACAGCACCGCAATGCCCTCCACTCCAAAAAGTAAAAAAATAAATAAAAATAAATAAAAAGCGCACCGAAAAAAAAGGAAAACGAGTGAGGGAGAAGGGTCGGGATATGGTGCGCCACTGCAAGATGTTGGTCGGTGACGCCCCATGCGGCGTGCCGCTGCATGCACCACTCCCCACTAATTGGGGAGGCAGTCGCACAGCGCCGCGTCGCGCCGTCCTTCGGAAAAATCGGGGAGCAGGGCGCAGCAGGCAGGCACTGCCAAAGCCAATAGGGCGACCGCGGCCGGCACAGTCGCCGCCTTTACAGCCAGGGTCGTCACACAGCGCGGCCACCCCGCCCCGCCCCGCCCCGCCCCGCCCCGCCTCGCCCCGCCTCGCCCCGGTCGCGGTCAGGCACTGGCTGGCGCAGCGAGCGTCACCGTGCACTGTAGAAAACATAATAAAAACTTTCACTTATTTGTCTGGAAAATCGTCTTGAGTTGAATAAATTTATCTTGGGCTGAAACAATGCTCTGGGGTTGAGTCAATGCTCCGGAGCGGGACCCCTCGGAGCCCCGCGAGGGCGCGGCGCTGGGGATGAGGCGACGCCACCAGATGGCTGTGGGGCCGCCTCTTATTGCGACCGTCTGCACCGCCTTGCCTCCTAATCGCCAAACTTGACTCGATCGCGGCGGCGCCTTGGCCCCAGCCGCCCAGTGCTCCACCCAGGGCTCCACTCACTCCACTCGCCCGGCCCGTTAATTGCCGCCCATCCCATTCACGTCACGTGATCCGCAAACCAGAATCCATCTCGCGGCAAGCGCGTGCGCCGGGCATGAATAAAACATGGCCAGCGCCGCCAGCGCACGGCCGCGCTTGAGATACAGGCGTGGCGGGAGGAGTATCAGATGCGAGTAAACGCTGGCAGCCGGTGTGCCAAACATATCCAGCGGGCTAGCCGCGCCTTGCCGCGCCTTGCCGCGCCCAGCACACTCACTCCGAAGCGTCGTTTCGTCGCTCTGTCACTCAAGGGCGCTCCGTAGGGTTGCGAGAGGGATGGAGCGCTTCTTCGGAATGGCTCCACTGCGTCAGGTTGGCGCTGTGCCGTGCCGTGCCGCGTCACATGCCGACCACATATTGCTGCCGCGCCGCGTCACAGGCCCAGCGCATCTCATCAGGCAAGCACGACCCGTCAAAAAACTCGAAACAACGCCTGGACCGTCTCGTATACTCGGTTACGTGATTAATCGATTGCTCGATTGTTGCACGACTCGCAAGCAAGGCTGCGCGGCGGTGGGTCGGCCAGGGCGCCTGCCAAGTCGAGGGCTGGCCGCGCCGCCGAACGCGCGCGTAGCGGGCTGGCCTACCCTCGACTTGGCAGGCGCCAAGGAGGCAGGACCCTGCCGTCGACGGCCGAGCTCTGAGTGCAGGCACCGAAGAAAGGTTGGCGTCGAGGATGAGCCCCCGCCGGCCTCGAGAAGCTCACGGGGCGGGGCGGGGTGAGGCGGGGCCGAGTGAGGGCGTCAAGGGTCCTCCAGGCGTGCGAGCCCCTCCCCTGGCGGCAAGGCAGCCCCGGCGCCCTGGGGTGTTGGCGGCGTGCCCGGCCTCAACAAGTACCTCCTTATAACCAATCAGGCCGCCCCATTGGCTACGCCTCGGCTGCGCCGCTTCACGGGCACTGCGGCGCGTCAGTCAATGCCTCCTCCCGGCCAACCGGCCGAGGAGTGCGTTGTCGCTCTGTCTCTCTCGCGCCTCTGCGGGACGCCCCACAGTGAGAGACAGACGCACTGACCGGAATCAAGCTGCTGCCCCGCCGACAAAGACGTGACTTACTGGCCGCGACCCACTGCGAGCCACAAGGCGCAGGATCTTCTGGGGTAGTGTGGGGTGGGGTGGGGTGGGGCGGGGCGGGGTGGGGCGGGGTGGTGCCAATGGCTGGCTCGCATGCGCCGCGGCCATCCGCGCAACCTGACATTAAATCTAATTGTACAACCCAATCGGACAAACAGTGGCGCCCCTGCCACTACGCTGCAGAGCAGCCGGCCGGCACTGGCTCACTCAATGGAGTGAGAACAAACCTCGTCCGCCCCTAAACCCCTCCAAGAAAAGAAAAAAAAGGCTCCGATTCGACAGGTTTGCCGTCCTATCAAACCGTTACACGATCGGACAAATACCTGGCGCGTCCAATCCATCAGCCAATCAGGCGCCAGTCAGCCCCCCCCCCCCCCTCCCCGGGTCTGTCAACGCGAGTGAAACCCGAATCGGCTGCCCATCAATCATAATGGACGGAGAGATACTTCCGCTGCCGCGCTGCACTGCCCTGCCGCCGCACAGTGGGCCAGGCCACGCCCTGAGGCATTGTTTGAGGAACGACATCAACGCAGCGACAGTGGCGCCGCACTGCTAATGACGCCCCTGGCGTTCAATGCACGCGAGGAGGCGGACATCAAAGCGTGTCTAACACCGCCAGCACGCACGCGGCGCACGCATTAGTACTGGCCAACAGATCGCAGGCTATTTTCAGCAGCGTCGTCTACGCCACACACACACACACACACACACACACACACACACACACACACACACACACACACACACACACACACACACACACACACACAAGCGGGCGCGCCTCGTTTCCCCCCCTAAAAGGCGTCTTACGCGAATTCCCTGACAGATAAGGAGATCGCGCGAAATCCGCTGCAGTAGAAAAGCCTTACTTGCCTGCTGTAAAATAAATTTCCGGCCACTCTTCGCCTCCTCCCCCCTCTCTTGCCACCGACACTCACACGCGGGCGGGCAGATAGACAGACAGACAGACAGACTCCGTGAGCAAGTGTCGCCGGAAATTCCTCCGCACCCCCTGCGGCCTAGGCCTAGGGGGTGCGGGCCCGGAGCCCCTCTCGGAGCGCGGCGCAAGAACAAGTCCAAGAAGACGCGGCGCTGGCCTAACTTGTTACCGAAAGGGCTGACCCACGTGGCTGGCTCCCTGGCTGGCTGCCTGGCTGGCTGGCTGCGGCGCGGACTGCAGGGCCATCTGTCATCGTTATTTTCCATACCCGGCTCGCCTTTTCCGATATTCGCGCGACAATGGTTCCTTTTTCTTTCCTCCGTCTGGCCGTCTAGGCGACAGGTGCCTGCCTGCCGTGCTGCTTTCGACAAAAAGACACACCCGAAGCAAAAAGGGATCAACTGCCTGCAACCGTTTTTTTTTTTTTTTTTTTTTTTTTTTTTAAATTAACAGGGGCGGAGTGTTGGTTCCGCGGTGGAGGTACCAGAGTAGGGCAGTGAGGAGACTGCGGATGCATGCACACCGAGGATGACACGTGACTTGTCGGTGACTTGTCGGTGACTTGTCGGTGACTTGTCGGTGACTTGTCGGTGACTTGTCGGTGACTTGTCGGTGACTTGTCGGTGACTTGTCGGTGACTTGTCGGTGACTTGTCGGTGACTTGTCGGTGACTTGTCCGTGACTTGTCGGTGACTTGTCGGTGACTTGTCGGTGACTTGTCGGTGACTTGGTGTCGCTGGCTAGCCGTGGCGTGCGAGGAGGGCTGCGTGCATTCTCACGAAACGCCAGTCGGCGACGCGTCCGAGATAAGAGGAAGCCAAATACGCCGATACCCAATTAGCTTCAATTCCAGTGATCACGAGAGGGGCGGCAATTCTAAAAATAAGAGTAATTCGATCCTCGCATAGAAGGTGGGTGGCTTTGTGGCAATGAAGGCCCCATCGCTCGTGAGCAAAAAAAAAAAAAAAAAAAAAATCCAAAGAGTCTAATTCTGGATTTCTGGGAATGACCCATTCCTCGCCCCTTTCAAACTTTGGGCCCGCCAGTCCAGTACATTCCACTTGGCTGCCGACCCGGCAGCTAGCCCTACGAATTCCCCACGCAGACTCCGGCGTGGTTGCGATATATTGACGAATTCCGGCAACACAGCAAAAACAAATAAATTATGAAAAATCTTGAAAAATGTAAATAAAAGGCGGCGGGCGATACTCGACGACTCGGCCCCGTCCAACCGGGAGTTCGGCTGTTCTCTTCTTCTTCGCCTCGTGAACAAAACCCAACTGCAACATACGTGTATTTTGTTCTTTATGTTGCTTTTTTATACTTCCCGGGCTCATTTTGTCCGCTCACCGGACTGGAAGCGGGCCGAGCACCGCCGACCGACCTTAACGACGAGGTAGCGGGGTCACCAGGCACCCTTCGCGAGAAACAGAGGAGAAAAAAATGAGCAAGGAAAAGAAAACAGGCGCGCGCCGACCAGCTAGATTCAAATCAAAGTCGAGTTCACCACCCAAAAAGAAAAATCGAAAAACACTGCAGGACCAAAGACCATTCTCCTTTAGGCCATTTCTAAGCATCGCAGCGGGTGTAATGGCTGCGATCTCCAACGCGCGCCACACCGAGCCTCATTCATCGACCGACGCAACACCAGCACGCCGTCACACACGGACAGCGCGCCGCTCAACTCACCGAGGAGCGCCGCCGACACCGGCCCTGCCTGCCTGCCTGCCTGTCCGGCCGCACCTGAGATGGGATGTACACTGCAGGGCGGCGCGGCCGACCCGACAGTCACTAGAGACAGAGGGCACTGATGATTTATAAATTGCCACCTCCCCTCCCTCCCACCCCGGGTGGGCCGTCCTCCAGATTAACGCCGTCAATCCGGCCATCGGGCTGGCACGGCGGCGGCCGGGTTCAGCGCCCTGCGGGCCAGCTGGGCCAGGGGGCCATGCAGGCAGTCGGCGTGCTGGCCGCTTTGCAAAACAATGCCCGCCTTTCGAGCCAGCACACTGATTCCGAAAGTCTCTCTCTCTCTCTCTCTCTCTCTCTCTCTCTCTCTCTCTCTCTCTCTCTCTCTCTCTCTCTCTCTCTCTCTCTCTCTCTCTCTCTCTCTCTCGCACTCGTAGAGCGTGCCGTGTCGGTGCGAGAGAGACGAAGCGACTCCCGGAACCAGTCTGCAGGCCGGCAGCCCGCGGCAGCCCGCCCAAGGACGGCCAAACCATTTGGCGCCAGCGGATTCCCACTTCCCCCGAGCCATGCATCGCGGCGAAAGGGGATCGCCCGGGGGAGGAGGGGAGGAGAGGGGCATTCGGAGCGGGCTCCGAGCGGGACAAGGGTAAGCTGCTGGTGGAGGTTTTACCTGCACAGGACACGGCAGCAGGCACACGGCATGGAACAAAAGGAGAGCCCCTTGCTCCAGCCCCTCTCTCTCTCTCTCTCTCTCTCTCTTTCTCACACACACGGCGGGGCCACGAGGCAGAGCGCCGTAAGCGTCGGGATAAAAATGCAAATATGAGCAGCAGCGGCCGAGGGTCGCCCTGCGCCCTAATGCACGGGATGCGCGCAACTAAGTAAATCCGGCCCAAAAAGAAAGAGCGAGGGACGAGCGGGAAAAAAGAGAGAGCAAGGGAGAGAGGAAAAGTGAAATGAAATGAAATGTGTGTGTCGTGTGCAGGGGGCCGGGCCCAAGGCCGGGCCAGGCAGAGACGAGGCGGGCAGGCTCCTCCACTTAATGCCTCGCCAGCCATTTAGACCGAAGCACATTATCCGACGTACCTCGCCGGGATTGCGGCGGGATTAATATAAATATGAGCAAAAGGAGACGAAGGGGGAGAAGGAGAAGGCAGAGGAGGATGCGAGACCAACTGGCGGGGGAGAGGACGTCCTGATGACAATGGCCTTTGCGCCATGTGTAGATGGGGTTGTTGGGGCTGGCCGGAGTGAAGTGGTGGGGGTGGGGGGGTGGGGGGCGGCGAATGAAAGGTTAACGGCGAACTATAAATCGGGCGTTGGAATGCCAGCCGGTCCAAGACAGGGCCGCGCCGCCGCGCTGCTCCTCCTTCGCTGGGACCGCCGCGGCGGCAGCCAGGACGGCGCCAACCAGGACGGCGGCAGCCATGACGGCGCCAACCAGGACGGCGCCAACCAGGACGGCGGCAGCCAGGACGGCGCCAACCAGGACGGCGCCAACCAGGACGGCGGCAGCCAGGACGACGCCAGCGTGGTGCACGGCGCCAGGTAGCGCCATTCCGAAGGCCGGTCGGTTCCGGGCGACACCCGGGACGCTAATTTTAACAAACTGCCCCATGCAGTTCTCAAACTTATTATTCCCGGCGAGGCGATTTACCCGGCGCTGCCCCCCGCGGGGCCTCGCCGCGGGGCCTCTGCAGGCAGGCCGGGGCCGCGGCGCCTCAGCAGGCAACACTGCAAGGGGATTGTACAGGATTTCCTTTAACATGTAGGCCCCCTCGGGGGGCCAAGCCCGAGCGAGCCGCCGTCCCGGGATGCTGTCCTGGGGCCGGGGGCTCCGAATCCCCAAAGGTACGCGCGGGAAAACTAAACACACGCCCCATAACGTCCGGCCGAGGCCCCGCCCTGGCCGAGGCTGTGGTCCGGAAAATAAACATCGGCCCGGTGATACGGACCCGAACGGCCCCGGCCAAAGATAATACACATGTATTGGTTTAGTTGGTTGAAAAATTACAGGCGCCGTATCGACTCTCCCTATAACGCAATAACAGCGCTCGCAGCGCACGGGACGTGCCGTGGCGGGGCGCATGCCAGGACCCCATTTGTCACTTCCTTTTTCAGACGGCCACACACACCATCGGCCTCCCTGCTTCCGCGTGCAAGCCGGACAGTCCCCAGCCCGAACAAGAAGGCAGGTCTGCAGTACGCGCGTTGGGGCGAGGCCCAGGGCGAGGCCCAGGGCGAGGCCAGCGAGGGGGATATGACGAATTATTCCCCAGGCCCCACAAGTGGCCTCCAGAGGACGGCCAACGGCGACCCTCCTTTTCCCTCCGACCGCCACCACAGCCGCCATCGCCACGCACCTGCCGCGCCAATTTCCGATCACTCTGCCGGCCGGCTGCACACGGCTGCACACGGCTGCCGCTGGCTGCCGCGGGCCGCCGCTAGGTGGCGCCCGACGCTGATAGAAACGGGCGGCGCCGCGATCGCCGAACGGGTAGATGGTATCAGGGCGCCGGGCCGTGAGCAATGCGCTGCAGGCCTGCACTATATTTGGCGGGCATTACATCGCCGGGCCGAGCGCATTGGACCGTGGGGCCCACCCGGCTGGGGGAGCAGCAGCAGCAGCAACACTTTCTTCGGGTCATTTTCCGCGCGAGCGTGGCCGCGGTCCACGGCCGGGACTGCCGTGTCCGCGACGCCCCGTCCGCGGGTATTGATGCTGTCAGTGAGGCCGAGCGCCGAGCCAGCCCCTGCCTACGCCCGGGAAATTACAGCCCCGTTTTATTTCCGATCAGGACATTGAATTGCTTTCAGTTTTTCCACGGTATTGGCAGTGACGGGCACTAACGTGAGCGGCGAGGCGTGGCGGGGCGAGATGGGGCGTCGACGGCGAACAAGAGCCTGCCAGCCTGCTGTGTTGCCGGAGCAGCAGCAGCATCAGAGTCCGCAGAGGGCGTCGCCGCGGTGCCCCGGTGCGGTAGGTCGTCGTCGGCGTGCTCGCGGGGCGCGCTGCCGAGCGGCGGCGGTGGGGCTGCGGGGGCGTCGCGAGGGCGTCGCGAGGGCGTCGCGAGGGCCAACGATTTATTGGAATAGCACGCCAAGCCAGCCGCTTGCCGTCCCATTGCGGGGATGGCACCCGCTCCGGGTCCCGGGCCGGGGGGCCCCGAAGGGGGGGGGGGGCGTCGAGGGCCGTGTATGCGAGGAGGCCGGCGATAACCGATACACTGGTAGAACCAAAGCCCACTGAACAAGCACGGTTCTCCGTTTCGCTGCTCGCGCCACTCTAAATACACAGAAGAATTTTTTATTTTTTTTTCGAAGTCTTAAAGCGTAGTTGCATGCTCTAATGAAATTTTGCCAGTGTCCAGGCCCTGGAATCCAGGGCACCCTGGCGGGGCACTCGTCGGCACGTCTCGGATTACCTCATCGAGGCCAGCGCCACCGCGCCATCCACGCACCTGCAAACAAAAACCAGGAGCGTTAGCGCCAACGCGACACTGCAGTAACTTTGGCGGGAATTTACGGCGGTGCTCGATCAGGATCGACAGCGCGGAACACGCAGGCAGGCAGGCAGGCAGGCAGGCAGGCAGCGCAAAGATCCCCAAGGATCCAAACTTGGCTCCCAAAGCCAATGCCGCGGCCCGCGCGTCAACAACAGACTGCTATGGCTCCCCAAAGCCGAGCCCGGCAGCACTGCGCCAAAAGTACCGGTATTTCACTTTGGCCACACACACCCAAAAAAAAAAAAAAAAAAAAAAAAAAAAAAAAAAAGTTTCGTACCGCCACCTTCCCGGCGGGGCTGAATGACAGCAAGACCGAAATTCTTCGTCAAGAATTTTAATCATTTTTCCGGGGTCCGAAATATCTCCAGTGGAAAGTGCGCCGCGGGCTGTTGGCTCTGGCGTGGCTCTGCGCGCGCGGCCGGCTGGCACCAGCAAAGTTTGGTCGGCGCAGTTTGAGCGCGGCGGCGGCGCGGCTTCTGGCCTCTCGCTCTGTCCGTTTGGGTGCGAGAGAGGCAGACTGCCGGCCGATGCGCCGGAGGCCTCGGAATCGAACGAACCGCGGCAAACAACGCCGATCGGTGGCTTCGCTCTCCTCCGAGAAACTATTGCCGCTTAACCAGCCTAACCAGCTTATCCAGGCGGCGGACAGTCTCCGCCAAAATGACACGGTGTGCCGACGGGCCGCGGCGGGGGCCTTACCCGTCATCATGGAGGCCGGCCCGGTCTGCGTCCAAACCAAACACTAGAAAATGATAGCGAATTACCGGCGGGCGAGCACCGTACTTAGAGGGCAGCGCGCCCCGCCCCGCCCCACCCCGCCCCGCCCCGGTCCAGAGCGAGGCACGCGACCCGGGGCACAAATTTCGCGATAAAAATCAGGACGCGGAGGAGGGAAAAAGGCAGCGGGAAATGATTAAGATTGCATCGGCAATAAAGTCGTGTACAGGAAAACGGCGGCGGCGGTGTGGTTCCGTCTAGCATACAGCATACAGGGTGCCATTCGGCCAAGGAAGGAGCGGCGGCAGCCCTGGCGAGTGTAGGCCGCACAAAAGGCAGCCCTCTCGGCCTGACCCAGAGACCCATAGATAATCGTCTCTCTCTCTCTCTCTCTCTCTCTCTCTCTCTCTCTCTCTCTCTCTCTCTCTCTCTCTCTCTCTCTCTCTCTCTCTCTCTCTCTCCCCCTCTCTTCCCAGGCCAAATCCGAACCAGCATCAAAAACCCCTCCGCCGGCCGATTCGAAGCGTGCCATTTTAATATCGGAAAAGCTGCGGCGACTGGCTGGCCAGCCATCGCCATCCCTCCACACAGATTGACAGCGCCGCGGACGGCCTATCCCTCTCGAGTGCCGCATTCCCAGCATACGGCGTCTATGCGGGAGGAAACTACAGGGGCGTTAAAAATGGCGGGAAACCGGCGGCGTCGCACCGAGACGTGTGCGCGATACAAGACAAAGGTGGGGCCCGGCGGGCGGGAGGGCAGGTTGATCCCGACTACACAAAGGCCCGGCCTGGTGGGGCCCGGCGAGGTGGGGCCCGTCTGGTGGGGGCCGGCCGGCCTGGTGGGGCGCCGAATTATAAATTCATTCCCATCCCCTGAAATGGCGCAGATTTGAAGCTGGTAAATAATAAAGCACGCGCGGGGCCGCGGGTGTGGGCGTTGCCGGGGTGCCGCGCGCTGCGACAAAAGAAACCGCCTCGGCAGCAAAGCAGCGCTGGCCTGGACCGGGGCGAGGGCGGCGGGGGCGGCGGGCTGCGGCACCAGCGGAGCGCTCTGGGCACTTCCAGACTTTAGCGACGCCGTCTTGGGAGCAGAGAGCAAACACCTGAGTAACCAGGACTAACAGTGTGGTGGCGGGGAGACGAGGGGGGCGGAGCTGGGGCCGCGGCCAGCGCCGAGCCGCTAAATTGACATGCGCCCGAAAATCGCGAGCACACAAGTTGTTTCTGCTGAGACTGTACACCCGCACCGGTGCGACTAACTTACACATGTCGGCGGCGCGGCACGCGAGGCAGCGGCCGCCCCATCCATTGCCGTGCGCGATGCGCGATCTAGATGCCATCATCAAGACACACGGCCAGGCACCCCCCTGGACACGCATTAATTCCCGTTAGATAAACTCGTTAAAATTAAACGTACCCCCGCGACCGCGGAGGCGGGGCACCACGGCGGCGACAAATCGTCCAGGGGGAGGGGTGGGGAGGTGGGAGTGGGGGAAGGGTGGGGGAGTGGGCGTGGAAACGACGAGGCGTTCCTGACTTGGCAAAGCTGAGTTAGTCGCTAGTGTTCGTGCTCTCCGAAACAAATCAAAAGCGGTTTTTTCCGCAAATTTTTTTTTTATGAAAAATGAAGTTGAAAAGACTTTATGAACATCAATACGCTCCAATACAATAATCATCACCATCAACAGCAACTAATGTCAGAAATTTTCGAAAAATGATGTTAAATATCATGTTGTTTTTTGTTGTTTTTTTTTAGTGCAAGTAAGTCCGGGCTGACGCTGGTTACGCGAGTCACAGACAGCGGCCACGTGCCGTCCTTCGGGCCGCCTTTCGGTTTGTGCCGAAGCGAATCCGGCACGCACGCACGACGTGAGGGTGATCGCCTCTCTCTCTCTCTCTCTCTCTCTCTCTCTCTCTCTCTCTCTCTCTCTCTCTCTCTCTCTCTCTCTCTCTCTCTCTCTCTCTCTCTCTCAAGCGCTGCGGGTGGGGAAGGGAAGGTATTCCCTTTTCATAAAGGTTTGCCGCCAACATTTTTCACATTTTCCGAGAAGCCTCAGGCGACGACGAAAACGAATCTGAGAAGCGAACCGTCGGCGGGTCAGACACGAGCAGACGACATTAACAATGCATTCAAAGCGACGCAAAGTAATCCGTAATTGTCACCCCCCCCCCCCGCGTCCCCCGACACACCTTCCCCTTTCACCGCGATGGCACTCACCCGCACCATAAATTAAAACCGGCAGCCAGAAAAGCATTCCTGCCCTCTCTCATTTTCCACCTCACCGTGCGGCGCGGCGGCCCGGGTGGCGCGGCGCATACGTGCGAGCGAGTGAGTGAGTAAGCGTGTGCGAGACAGACAGAAGTGTCAGCGAGTGCTGCACGGCTCTGCATGAGAAATGCCGGTCCAGATTCCGCCCGGCGTTGATGGAATTCAAAAAGAGCAGCGCGGCATGGCGAATGGGAAGAAAGAGGAGGAAAATGAGCGGAAGAAACGCGAAACGCGGCGGGCAGTCAGCCTCGAGACAGATGGAAGATTAATGACTTAAAAGACAAAGTGGCAGCAGCCAGATTCGTCGCCGCGTTGCCGCGGTCCACCCCGCCCCACCCCGCCCCACCCCGCCCCGCCCGGCCGCTTCGCGAAACCACTTGGCGACTACAAGTCTGTCGGCGTGACAAACTTGGCGCGTCGACTCGAAAAATCATTTTATGCTGTGAAGCTTTGAGGCGGCGCCCTGGCCGCCGCCCTGCTGTTCCGACTGCCAACGACACGTGTGTAGGGCGGGCCGTGTCGCCGTGTCCTCACCATCGCCTGCAACCCTTAGGGCGGGGCGGGGCGGGGTGGGGTCCCACCGGGCCCCACGGGAGGTAAATGTCAGCGCCCTTCAAGCGCGACCCCTACCGACAGTACGTGGAACTGGAGGCCCTGGCAGGGCACGGCGGCACGCCAAAGTCAAAAAGGAAGAACGCGTACGAGGCAACATTTTGCTGCAGGTAGAGACATTCCAGGGAAAATCTTTTTTTATTTTAAAAAAAAAATTATCAAATAATATAGGGTTGTAACTTTGAAAAAAAAATAATTCGGGATGAAGAAGCAGCTTGGAATTGGAGTGGTCCCAGTGGGCCGGCGGCGAAGTGCCGTGCAAGGTCGCTGCCAGCGCATCCCTGCCTCTGGCGGTGTGGCCGCCAATCCGACAATCAATAAACAAATCGGACAGCGACCGACGCGGGTGGAACCAGCGTCCGCAGGCAGCAAGCACGGCCTGGTCCCACAGACGGCGGCGCACAGACCGAGCAGGCGGCACCGACCGGTCAGACGGCGCGCGCTGCCACCAGATTTATCGATGACCCCCTCGGGGGCCTCGTCGGGGACGTTGGGCAGCAGGGGCGGCGAGCGGTGTCGCCACCGGGTCCGGCGGCACCTGCGCCCCGCCCAGCCACGGACATTAAGGGCCCCGGCCGCCCAATCGCAGTGGAGAGAGAGGGAGCGAGAGAGAGAGAGAGAGAGAGAGAGAGAGAGAGAGAGAGAGAGAGAGACAGACAGACAGACAGGCAGAGGCGGGAGGGAAAGAGCGCCGGGCAGGTAGGCCGCCGTAGCGCTGCGGCGCACGCGTGCCGTGGTGCTGCCTACCTCGCAGGCGGTATGCTGGCGGATGGCGGCTAGAATGACGGCCATGATGATGTGGACAGAAGGGGGCCAGGGCTGCGCGCCGTGGCGGACGCCTCACAAAGGTCATCGGCAAGGCCGCGGGGGGGAAGGAGGGGGCAGGTTGACACTTGCAGCCCTTCCAACCCTTACCGCCGCGGCCGCAATCGGTTCGGCGAGGAGATAAGCACGTCGAGGCCACGCCGACCGAATTAACGACAACTTCCATCAAAAGGTTAATTTTTCCATCTCCATATGCAGATTGCAAGGGACACGGGGCCTCGCGCCGCGCACCTAGTGCCCTTCATCCGTATTTAAGGACACCGACAGAGACACCCCCCACCACCCATCCGCCCCTACCATCGCCACCTTTCCCTCTCCAGCATTCAACCGCCGCCTCATTACAGTTACGACTGCACCACGTCAAAACATCTCCGGCCAGCGTTGTTAAAGTGAATTTCGGTGGACGCCACTCGAGCCCCATTCCCGAGGGGCTGGCTGCCGGGCTGGCTGCCGGGCTGGCTGCCAGGCTGGCTGCCGGGCTGGCCGCCGGGCTGGCTGCCGGGCAGGACCCCGCCGGAGGAAACCCCTGGCCTGCCTGCCTAGCCGGGACTACAGGCCCGCGCACGCGGTTCACTGCAATCTCTGGAAAATGGCAGGATTAAGATAGCCCCCGCCCCTCTCCCGGAAACCATGCCCTATGATTATACTGGGGCCAGTGCGCCGGGCCGGTGGGGGGCTAAAGGGGCGGGGGTCGTTCCGCGGTATTGTTATCTCCCCCCCTAACGGCTGCATCGTAGAGGAACATTTTTACAGGCCAAACCAGGCATCCCGGTTCGGGCCAGGCCGGCAGGGCCAACGGCAGAAGGGTTAGGCCGGACCGACGCCCCCGCCCCCTTACACAGAGAGAGAGAGAGAGAGAGAGAGAGAGAGAGAGAGAGAGAGAGTAAGAGGGCGAGCGCGTACGACGCAACGGCTATTTGTCAATGCCGCATTCCCTCTGCACTGTAACGTAGAGTGGCTTTCCAGCCACCCCGCGTCCCGTGACAAGGTCCGGCCAGCGAGACGGCGTGGACACAGTGGGCTATTCGGGGCCAGGATCAAGGACGGCCAACGCATCCAGGCGAACGAAATTAGGACGTGCGGCCCCGGAACGGCGACGATAAGTCGCCACGCACCGCCTGGAGTCCTGGAGGAGTCCTGGAGCTCGGCGGGCCCCTCGGACAACATGCAATTCCAGGGAGTGCCCCACTTTGCGGTGGCAGAGCCGGCGGGGTTGCGGGGGAGTGGCGGTGAAGCCAGACGTTTGGAAAAATGGGTTTCGGGGCCCCGAGGCGGCTGGGCGGCGGCGGCCCCGCGGCGTACGCACGCCTCGCATTCCACGAGCACGGCGCGTCTCAAATGAATCAAATGATTTGAAATGATGACCGGGACGCCAGAATGCACGCAGTTCTGAAGTAGTATACCAATGGTGGGTGGCGGGCCGAGGGGTGCTTGCCTTCCCAGCGGCCGTCACTCCGTCCCAAACGCTGCTCGTCACGCGGTCCCTCTCGCACGGCGGCCCCTGTGGGACGGGCACGGCTAACGAGGGGCCGCGCAGCACGCCAAAGTGTCAATGAGAAGACTCGAATCCGAGCAGCAAGCGCACCAAGTCTTGTTGTTTTATGTACTTTTTGTTGTTGTTTTTTTGTTTCTGTCGACACATTGCCCCGCCACCGTAATTGCTGGGGCGTTTCTCAGGGAAGACGCGGCGAGGGTAAGCGGCAGAACACACTCCTGTGTGGGGAGGGAGGGAGGGAGGGAGGGAGGGAGGGAGGGAGAGAGAGAGAGAGAGAGAGAGAGAGAGAGAGAGAGAGAGAGAGAGAGAGAGAGAGAGAGAGAGAGAGAGAGAGAGAGAGAGAGAGACGAACCCTGGCACAAATTTGCCTTGCCCTCATCAACGACAGAATCATCCCAAGAAAATACATAATTCGCCGTTTTTATTTATTTACTTGCCTCGCAACAGAGACGAGACGACACCCCGGCATAGAGCGGGCGGGTGATTCAGTCGGTCGCAAATTAATTATTTTCGTCTTGACGAGGCTGTCAGTGCAGCAGCGCCGCTCCGACGTTATAACGGTATAACCACGCGCGCACACATACAGAGACAATGCGCGCGCGCGCGTGCGTGAGTGTGTGTGTGCGCGCGCGTGTGAGTGTGAAAGCCGCCATGCCACTCCTGCAAGACAGCAATATGCAGGTCACGTCGGCTTTCAATTTACCGCCAATTTGCGGTTTGGCTGCATTGGCACGGCGACTCGCACGGCAGCGCAGGCCGAGGCCTTCACCTGGGGGCACCTGGAGGGAGGCCTCGCGACGATCCCTCCAAGCCGAGGCTTAATTGCCACTTGCCTCGCCGTCTGCGTGCAAAGTGTGGGTGCAGCGTCGCCGTGCGCCGCGCGATGCGTTTCCGGAGGCGCGTCTTCTGTCTGCTGCCCCCCCCCTCCCCAATTCCCCCCCACTCCCACCCGCAAACACTTGGCATGCATAGTGTAAGGAGCGGGGGAGGAGGGGGGTGATATTAACCCACCCCGAAACCCAAAACGGTCGGCCGTCCCCAAATAATATATCGACGAGCAATATCGCCGCATTATTACTGCGAATGTGTTCCCTGCGAAATGGAAAGGACTCGGTTTGGCCAGAAATTGGGGGCCGGGAGTGGGGGGGGGGGGGAGTGGGGGTAGGGGGGCGACGGCGGAATATGTTTCGTATTGGCACCAGGGCACAGCGACATGCAGTGCCATTCATTATGAAGAGAGGACAGATGAGGGGGCGGGGAAAGGAGGGGGTGCAAAGGGGAGGAGGGGGAGTGGGGGAGAAAACTAGGAGACGGCGCAAACGCATACACAGGCCGCCCGCCCCGGCTGGCTCCGTCCAATCTGCAAGTGACGTCATCATCAATTATTAGGCCTCCACGTGAAAAATAAATAGGCCGGGGCCCACGCCCATTATAGCCGGCCGGCCCCTTTGATAACTAATGGAAAACTATCTCCGCAGTAGAGTCCCGCCACGCGCAACAAGGTAGTCTCTCCGCCGCTATGAGAAACGTTTGACTACAGACGATCGGGCGGCATCAGTACGCCTCGCACGCGCCCAGGCCCGGCAGGCCCGGCCGGGTCGGCCCGTGCTCCGCGCAAGCGCGCACGCACGCACACACGCACGCACGCACGCGCACACCGGCTGCTGAAACAATAAGCCTCCATCCCTCTAATGCCGCGTCCGGCCGAATGAAGCGAGCGTCGCTAACCAAGATAACCGGGATAAGGGCGGGTAATCTCGTTGCGGCCATCGGCGGTGGCAGCCCGACGGGCAGACAGCCAGACAGCGGACAGACAGACAGACTAGGTTCATCCCGACCGGAGTAAAAAGGATTAAACCTGCCTTCATCCTCACAGCCAGATTTGCAGTGCTTGTTTGTGGAGGCTGCTGTGTCTGCCGAGGCGCAGACAGCGCTGGCGGCGACGTGTCGTTACTTCGGCGGGGCGCTCGTCGCCAATCATCGGGAAGCGTCGAAGAAAGTGCGAAAAAAAAAAAAAAACCTCCACCTGCCGAGCGAATCAGAGGAGTCGTCTCGTCGCTTTGTCGCCCTCCGCGGGCGGTGCGTGCGGGTGCGAGAGAGGCGGGGCTGTTGGTGCGTCACTGGGGCACTCCATCACAGGAGTGCCGACCAGCCGACTGTGGTGCGGCCCGGTAACAGTGTCGTGGCATCGCGGAGCATCAAGCCATCACGATAAAAGCACGTCATAAAAACCACGCGGAACACGGGGGGGAATGCCGCTCCGGCGACGGGAGTCGAACCCGCGTCACAGCGGAGCCTCTGAAACTGAAATGAGCACCGAGCCGATGCGTCCGGGGATGGGAAGGGGATCGGCTTGCGACTATTTTGGGCGATGCGAAAAATAGACGGGGTACGGTGTGGTGCCGGAAGCACTGACCCTCCAGGGCGGCCCTCGCCGTCTCTCTCGCGCTCCGAAGGGCAGAGACGGAGCGAGCCTTCGGAACCCGTCTGCGGGACGGAGGCGTGCTTGTCACTCCGAGCCGCACCACCGCGCCGCGATTAGAATCCCAAACCAGCCTTCATCGTCCTCCTCCACCACGACCTCGTCCGCGACGCCGGCAGCGACCGCCGTCACCGCGAACCGTGAGGAATGCACTCTGCACACGCGCGCGTCTCTCTCTCTCTCTCTCTCTCTCTCTCTCTCTCTCTCTCTCTCTCTCTCTCTCTCTCTCTCTCTCTCTCTCTCTCCCTTCCTCTCTCTCTCTCTCTCTCTCTGCGGGACGCCCGAGAGACAGCGCCGGGAGTGCCATACTCGGAATCCAAACTCCCTGCAAGGCGGGCTGCAGCACTGTGCACCCAGAAGGCGAGCAGAGGCCCTTTTGCTCCCCTGGAAACCCAATAATGAAGAGATTCTTTGGCGTGGCGGCGGCGCCCCGCCCCGCCCCGCCCCCCGCAGGCACGCCCCGCCGCGCCCCCGCAGCCCCGCAGCAGCGAGGCGCACAGATCCTCGAGGTAATTAGACGCCGCACTTGCAAGGCGCGGTGCAGCTGCATCTTGGAGTCAACAAAACAGTCCGAAAGCAGCGAAATTCACCTCGTTGCTTCTTGCTTCTCTCTGATAAAAAAAAAAAATCATCCTTTCATGCCGAAAATGTACTGAAACCTTGTACAGAATATCAGCAGTTGTCGACGGATAAATTATTGACCAGACATTTTCCGTTACTCGTTTTGCACTTTTTTCCCACCCGCGATTCCCCCGTGGGTGCATAGGACGAGGGCAGGCAGGCAGCCACTGTCCGCACTGAGGACACGAGAGAGACGGCGAGATGGAAAAGCCGCCGCAACGACCCGCTCCCCCGAGTGTGCGTGCGTGCGTGCGAGAGAGAGAGAGAGAGAGAGAGAGAGAGAGAGAGAGAGAGAGAGAGAGAGAGAGAGAGAGAGAGAGAGAGAGAGAGAGACGGGGAGATTGAAAAGCCAATCTCCGCCCACCTTTTTATTTCCCCCCGGGACGTGCGGCGCGACGCTGAAAATTTGGCCCAAGTCGCATAACGACTGGGGCGCCAGGCTTGCGGCAGCCCAGCCCAGCGCCAGCTGTTACCTTGCGGCACAAGTCGAACGGCCGGGGAGGGGGGCGGGGGGCATCGACTGCAGACCAGACCGCCAAACCGCGCGCGCAGCCGCTCCAGGCTTCGATGAGATCCTCCCCTGGGAGCTGTGCTGTGGTGCACTGGTGTTGACAGACAGACGGACCCTCAGCAGACGCACAGACAGACAGACAGGAGGGGAGCGATAACCGCGTGCAATGGCTGCTAGTCACGCGGCCGGGGCGAGGGCAGGCTTCCTTCACACCCTGCTTTACAGGCTGCGACACCTCCAGGCCCGCGCCGCCAAAAAGCCCGTTGTTATGTTATACACTCTGCCGACAGCACTGCCCACCAGCAGGCTGCCAGCTCGGGCGGGCGGCCGCACGCCTGCCTGTCGGCCGGGTCTGGCGGCTGCAAACAGCCCCGATGCATAATCCCAGGACTTCCGACAAGGACCCTGTCTGCCTAGGGATTACTCCGAGATGTGGGCAAAGGCCGTCCAGGACGTGGCCGAGGCCCTGCTGGCCGAGGCCGTGCCGAGGGTCCAGAATTAATAATATGGGCCGGGCGATTAAGGTGTGATGCCCCATAATTGGGGCGCGCGCTGCAAAACAGGCGGGTGGTGCAGCGGCACTGGGTCGCCCCCGTCGTGTCCCCGACGGCGACGCCCGCCCAGCCGAGCCCAGCGCAGGGTAGGCAGGGTAGGCGCCGCCGCCGCCAAGCCGGGTATTACCAACTTGAAAACAAATAATCCCCAGGCAGCGCCGCCGCCTTCTTTCCACCCGCGCAGGCGCAACTTTGGTTCGTTTGGGGACCAGCTGGAGGCTGGCTGGAGGCTGACTGGAGGCTGGCTGGAGCCGATCCGACTGCGGCGGCACCCCGGACCGAATCCAACACCGGCAATTTTTGAGCCGCAATTATTTTAGTTTCGTTGAATTTTCTGGTCAGAAAAAGGAGCTGGAGTCTAGCACACAAATCATGCTGTATTCTCATCACCTCCGCTGTTCTCATGGCCACCCCTTTCAAACCCAAAGCAATCCGGGGCCCGAATCTAAGCCAAACTAAAGTCAAACTGAATCGAAACTATAGAACTAGACTCGCCGGTCCACGGGGCCGAGCCCAGTAGCCAGCCAGCACGGGCGCCCCGGCCACGGTTCGGTGGTCTTGTAACAACCCGGTGGCCTTCTCATTCCAGTTAATCCATTTATTACCCCCCCCCCCCGCCCCATTCTCTCCTCCCCCTCCCTCCCCTCCAGCAGCCGATCGAGACGTGCGAAAGAGAGGCACGCCGCGCGCTACGCCCAACAGACCGCCATCAATTGAAATCACCGCAAAAATTTATCGGCATCAAACCGAGGCCGCTTCCTTCTTTTTTCCCTCCCTTTCTTTTATCATATTTTCGGTCCTTTTTTTTGCGGCCCAAGGCGCCCATTGTGTCCGGCCCATTGCATCGGCCGGCCCATCCGTCCTCGCGGCAACGCCGGCAACGCGAACAACGCCGCCACGCCGCCCAATCCGAAGCCAATTTTCTATTTATTTTCGACGCGGGCCAACAACTTGGCGGCGAGGCAGGTTCGGTGCGTTTGCCGGTTCGCCGGTCTGTGCCTACGCCATGCCGATCGGCGTTCTGTCGCTGTCTCTCTCGCTCCCCCAGAGCCACCTCATGAATGCGCACCCAGAAAAATTATTTCTTGAATCAAGTAAAATATTTTTCTTAATTAAAAATACTTGATTTAAGGTAAACTGAGTGTCAGATCAATAATAATAGGCTTTGCATTCATTCAACTCTAACCATATCAAGAACAGTTCTACTTCACTCAAAGCAAAACTTTACTTCGGCACATGACTTCAAAAAAATACTTGCATCAGGTAAATTTTACTTGATTCAAGAAAACATTTTTGTGGGTGAGACGGAGCGACTCTCAGCCCGCTGGCAGCCGCTGTCAATGGACGCGCGGCTAGCGGCCGCCGCGGCGCCCGAGTGCTTCGCGCAGCTCCGCCCAACAAGTCCGCGAGGAGAGACACGCGGCTTATGAAAACAAAACGAAAACCGGCAAAGTGTTGTTATTGTTGTTATTACTGACTGAGCACAATGCGGAGGAGGTTGGTTCCATCCACCCGGCTCCAAGCTGATTCTGAACAGTGGCTTCGCCGCTCCGTCTCCCTCTCACTCACAGGGCCTGCCGTAGGGGTGCGAGAGAGACAGCGCGATGAAAGAGCTGCGGCTGGAGGACGACAACAAGGTAAACTAACTGGCCGGACTCGACTCACCTGGCGTGCCTGGCGTGCCTGGCGTGCCTCCTAGGGCACAAAGACCCGGACAACACAAAGCCCCGATAAGCGGCTCACACAATAACAGTTTACAGCAAATTACATCTTGAAACGCCGCGGACAGACTTTGCGGCCGAGTCGGCCGGGACGAATTCAAAGTGGAGAGACGAACGACTTGACGGAAGCAAAGTAGCAAACAATGTCCTTTCCGGGGAGCCGTGGCCACCAGTGGCAGTGTCTTTCCGCAAGGAAGTAAACCAGGGGTCAGTGGACATCCGCTTTATAAGGGACCCGTTCCTCTGTTCAAAGGGCGAGCGCCAAAAGCATTCCTGGAATGTCAAAGTGTGAGCAGGGATAACAGGGGCGTCCTGCGGAGAGAGTCGGGGAGGGGGAGGGGGGCAGAGAGGAGCAGAGAGAAAGAGAGACAGAGAGCGAAATAGCGCGGAAAAGGAAAGCCGCATTAGGAACGAAGGCAGCAATGGGAATGACCTCCCCGGCTTACATAGCAGCTGTCAAATAACTATTCAGGGCAGAGCTGTCAAAAGCGCGGGCAAGGACCGGCTGCACTGTCAGACGGGTGTGCAGTGCACGAAGGGGCAGCCTGGCTCTGTACCGTAATGGGTACGCCCCGTCGGCCCGCCCGGGAGGAAGTGACGAGAAAACGAGACCCTCCGTTCAACCGGTCTCCCTTCGAAAAGGGTAATGTTGCCTTCATCGGCGTGCAGCATGCTTATGGACGCGACACACAATCACAACAAAGAGACTAGACCAGAACCAGCGCTGCTCTGGCACACTGTGGCGCTCGTTGAGTGGGTCACCGGGGCCACCGGGGCCACCCACACGCTAAATATCGCATACGTTTGACGGGCCGACGTCGGGTCGAAGGGCCGCGCCAATCAAAAGGCCTTTCATAAACATATCGGCTGCCAGTGTGTGTATCGTGTGCGCGCAGTGCCCGCGGGCCAGACAGACAGACTGATTGATTGCGGATAAGAGGCCCTGCGTCCACCGTGTGGCGTCAGCGCTCAGAGCACCAGGGAAGGCATGTTGGTGCGGGCCGTGCGGCTGCAGCAGCGAGCACCGGGGCTGCATGGCCGTCGTGATGTTCTCCAGCGCCAGAGTCTGAGAGGAATTCTCCAGAGTGGAGGGGAAGGCGTAGGGGAGGAGGTGGGCGCGTGGCGCGAGCAAAGTACAAAGTGGGTTTGAGGGCCCCTTGAGCCTTGCTCGCACATGTGATACGGTGGCATTTAGCGTGGCGGGGCGTGGCGGGGCGCATTGAACAATGGTGCCGGCATTGAGGGGCGACTGATTGCTGCCGCCACCAGGGGGCAGCACTTGGCGCTGGGGCGTGGCAAGGCGTAGCGTCAAGCACTTTGTAATGTCGCCAAATCACGCGGCGCGCGCGCACACACACACACACACACACACACATATACATACATATACACAGGCACACAGGTGCGCGCGCGCACGCGTCTCCCCCAATTTGCAGAGAACAATCGAAAACAGGCGGAAGAACATCAAACAACGCGCGCGACACGTTGCCAACACCAACGGCGCGGGGAAACATTACATGTTAAGGTAAAAAAATATTTTTTATTTTTATTTTTTTTTAAGAAAGGTTATTGGGTAGACAGAGTTTACTCTATGCGATAAATCAATTAATTGAAACACTAAATTGGGCTGCGGTGCCGCGCCGCCCCGCGGGTTTGGCGAAAAGTCGCGCTGATCTGGCTCACTGGCGGGGCGTACGTCAACAGCGCAGATTACTGAGCAATAAGGGCCAGTCAATGCCCGGCCAGGCAGTAGCCAGGCACTGCCGCCGCATTCCTTTATTATCTCTCGTTTTACGATTCCAGGGACATTGTACCAACACGGATCTGTACACACACATTCGGCTTTTGTCCGTTTTGGCCCCGTTTTTGTGAGCGAAAGGCATTCCCCACCCTCCTCCCTTTCGCGTACATACAAACACGCACCCACCCACCCAGACACACACAGTACGTACTCAAATACACAGAGTCAAACACCCACACACGCGCGGCTGCATTTATGAGTCTTTTTGTCGAGCCAAGACCATCAATAACCGGACGCGACGCGCTATCCCAGTTTTCGACAAGGATGAGGAATTCCCTGGCGCGGCACACAAAGGTCGCGCCGTCTCTCTCGCACCGCCCCGCCAGCGCCCCACCAGCGCGACGCTCTCCGGAGGCTGCAGTCGCAGAGGCACGCAAATTAACAGCGTTAGCAGAAACGACAGAAAATGCGGGGAGTCTCTCCTGTGTTGCCTTTTGAAAAGTAGCATGCAGCGCTGTAAAGCTGAAGCTTGAACCGCTTTCAAAAGGCGCGCTTCTCGTTGGCTGTGAAGGCAGCCCGGAGCGCAGCGTGCTCCATTAATCATGTCTCGTTAGCTTGAATTAATTCCACGTGCGCCAGCTTCTTTTTGTGTTGTTTTCGTCTTCCTTTCTTTTCGGCAGTGTATCTGTGTACACATGATGAGTATTGACCAACTCCACAACACATCGAGGACGCTCTGGCTGCCAATCTAGAGTGCCGCCCCGCCCCGCCCCGCCCCGCCCCGCCCCGCCCCGCCCCGCCATGCGATGCGCTGCTTTTGGGCTCGATGGCACGGCCGGCAGGCAGAGCCTTCGCTATTGCGAGGCCAACCGTCACGTGGTACCAGGCGAGGACGAATTTCCACGTCCCTCGAAAAGACAACAACAACATCAACACTAGCAGGCAATAACCTACTGGCCGGCTGGCGCGGCTGGCGGGGCTGGTTGGCGAGCGCGACCACCGCTTACTGGGACAGCAGTCACTTGCCGCAGGGCCCGGCCGCACGCCGCATTGCCGGACAAAACTTTTTCGGCTGCTACTCTTCCCGAGGGATCGCTCGCTCGACACTCTGGGCTGGCTGCTGCGCCTGCCTGCCCGCGCCAAGAAGCATCGCGCGACGGCACCCCCGCCGAGGCTGGCAGGCAGGTGCGCGCCAGGCACTCGGCGCGGGTACTCTGCGCCAGGAGGGGGGAAGGGTTCAATCAGCTTTGATGTCCATCACCCGACTAACAAGGCTGCGCGGAGCATGCTAATGGGGGCATCAAATCAAGACTGGTGGGGGGGGGGGGGCCTCGCGGGGGAGGCGGCGTGACGGTGAAAAAGACGCGCAAGCGGATTACCTGTGGAACAGCGGGCCGCAACGCACAGTGGGACGGAGCGGAGCGATCCGCAACGGGGAGCGGACAAGCTAAAGCGTCATCACGATCAAAAAAAAAAAACAAAAAAAAAACTTTGTTTGCAGCCTTTATGCTCCATTGGTGCCCTTCGGTTGTTGTTCGGTGACACAGCCCCGACGAGTGCGGCGCCGCGCCGGCCGCTCGGCCAGTGCCTTTTATTTTGACCCGTAATGGAGCTGTCAGAATGGCTCAGGATTTTCCCCCTTTTTTTTTACATGTATATATATAAGCTGCGCTGCTGCTCGCGCTGTGCAGACATTTTATGGAAGATTAGAATTGCCCACAGGGCAGCGGGGCGGCGCGCGCGGAACCGAACGATATAGAATGAAAACGCGCAGGGCGGGATGGGCGGCGAAAAAAGATATATGCCGGAGGAAAGAGCGAACTGAATATGAATAAGCTTTAAACGCCAACTGCGAAGTGGGCGTTGTCCTGCAGCCGCGTCGCCGCCGACGCGACCCTTGGGAGGTACATCCTGACCACGAGCGAGACATCCCTCACAGAATAAGTTGGAACGGCGACGAGTTTTAAGAGTTGCGAGGCGGAGAGAAAGCAGGGGAAAAAAACGAAACGAAAAAAAAAACTTTTCAACAACAACGAGAGAATGTCGCAAGGGCGAACCAAGGCCGGGCCACGGCGACACGGCAACCCCTGCCAAGGACAGGTTGAATAAGGTAAGTTGGGGAACGCGCTGCGCAAGTTGGCCTGCATTGACAAGCCTCGCAGCCTCGCAGCACAACGTCCCAATCGTAACCCAGCCTCTCAAGCGGGACGAAAAAATGGAACAATCATCCGTCTCTTTTCACAGTGGGTCCTTGACGGCCCACACATAAGCCCCGTTGACGCCCCCCCCCCTCCCCCGCAGGGAAAACCAGCCCGGCGAGGCACTGGCCTGGGGCGCCAGATAAGGGGATGGTCACGGCCGGCCGGCCGATACAGATTAATTCAGGCTGGCCATAAACCGGATATCCGGCTAGCCAAGACAAACAAATTCCTGAAAAGGGAAAAGGGCTCGGAAAAAAAAAGAGGAACTGGAGCCGGAAGGGACGGGGCCAAGTTAGAGACGGGGCGCCGAGTGAGACAAAGGAAACATTGGCACGGTTCGAGGTTCCAGCCGCCCTGGCATTGTCGAGGAGCGGGTTCCTGGTTCCGCCCAGGGGTTAAGAACAAAGGCGAGTTGCTTTTCAATACCACCACGCATGCAGATCGCCCAAAGTTTGGCTGTCATCAATGGCCACCAGGCAGGCGTGCCGGCAGCACTGCGCCGGACTCGCGAGGATTAATTTGGGGCGGCGGGGCGGCACCCCCCACCACCACCCCACACGTGGACACGACGACCCGGACCGAACTCCGGCCGACGCGGAGGACGGTAATTGTGTTGACCGCCAAGACAAGCCAAGACAGCGCAGCACGCCAGGCATTCGCTCGGCGACAGCGCTGCACCCCCCCCCCCTTTCCCTCCCCGCCGCGCTGCAGCCTTGCGCAAAGTGATATTTCGTCCCCTGGCGTCCAAACAAAAGGAAAGCCTGGTGTCGAGCTCGCCGGCCCGGGGGCGGCGGGGGATCGACTGGGATCATCCCCGGACCGTATACCCTTGGGTCGGCGGCCACCCCGCCCCGCCCCGCCCCGCCCCGCCCCGCCTCCGCTTTCTTCCCGCAGGCATCGCTGACCCGGCGCCCGGCTGACACAGGCCTCCACACCTCCTTCCCCTCAACTTTCACCTGGACACAGCGACGGGGGGCGCGCATCTCTCGAGGGGGATCGAGTATGTATACAGCTCAGCTCCCGGGGCACTCTGATGAACCTCTCAGCCTTATGAATACTGATGCCGCACACAGCCGCACGCACAGACTGCCGAAAGGACAGCGGACCTGCCACGCTACTCAATCTAATTTGACCTACTTCGGGCGGGCCTGGAGAGAGAGGACGAGGCGCGCGCGCGCGCACACACACACACACACACACACACACACACACACACACACACACACACACACGGTGAGTACAGTGCAGTGTACCGGGCGGTGGCTTCATTCCCACTTAGCATCCAAAGCGACCCTGCTCGCCCGGTCCATTTTGCGTGTCCGTTCGCTCACCAGGCCGTGGCGGGGCGGGCGGGGGCAGGTCGGAAAAGGCTGACCCCCCCAAAAGGCAAGGACGGGAGGGTCGAGGGCTCCATTGGCTCGACGCGCTGCCCTTCACTTTGTCTCGGATCAGATTCGAAGCGGCACCGCCGGACGGACCGAGCCGGGTTTTCAACCAACCGAAACCACACAGCAGCGCTCCAAGGAGGCACCGCAGAGGTCCACTCTCTTTTATCTCTCTCCCTCTCTCGACATGGAAAAAATAAAGAATTTTTTTTTTTTTCGGAGCGCGGGACTAAAGCAACTGCTGTAATTTTTTGCCTATATTTATATCTAAGCAATGATATACTATAAAATAAATCCGAAATAAAGGCGTAGATAATACTTCAGCCAGCTAGGCTGCAGCACTCCTTTACAGGGAGTCAAAAGAATATTCGTGAAAGCGCGTGATTCCGCTCCGCTCGCCGCCGCCTCACGCCACAGCCCTGACCGGCCGCTTGCCTTGCCCGGTGGCGAGCGCCGAGCCGGGACGGCTGGGACACGCACGAGCCGGCAGCGCCGCGCCTCCCCCTCCCCAGCGTCTCGCATTGTAGGCGCGGCAACGCCGCAGCCTCGCAGCGGCAGCGCCGAGCCAAGCGGCCGCAGCCCAGCCGGCCAGGCAGCACGAGCTCAGACACGCCGCTCCCCTCCCCGCCAGCGTCAGCGTGTGGCATTGTTGGCGGGAAGAAGAGACTTCAGTCGCCTCGCAAATCGAACTGGCAGGCCATAACAGTGAGTACCTGAGAGTTAGAGCTGCACATTTGAGAATAAAGCTTTTTGTTGGTTCGAAATAATGTTTGGAATCACCTCAAGAACGAGACCGTATCATATGCTTTCATGTTCTGGGCTTTTATAGAAACGTACGTATTTTTGTTTTGATTTTGCGTATGGTTTTTTTTTCTTTTTTTCTCTCTCTCTCTCTCTCTCGTGCGTGTTCAGCAGTGCGACTCGCTGACTGCGCCATGACTTTCCATCCCCGCGCAGTGGGTCTGCGCTGCGCTGCGCCACGCGCCTGGTCCACGCCGCCGCCACGCAGAGCGCGCTCGGGGTTGCCGGAGTGCGGGGAGACCGGGGAGAGAGAGGCAAACCGAACCGGACAGGCGGCAGAATGAGAGCCGGCCCGCGTCCGAGCCCGACGCCCGATCCGCACTTCGCTGACAACTCCAGCACCCCAGTGCACAGAGGGTCAGAAGACCGTAGAGGCGGCCAAAATTCTGGACGCGTTTTGAGCTCCAGAGTCGCAAAATGGGACTCGAATCGAACGTGTGACCCGACCAATCGGACTGCTCTCCGAACGAGGAGTCCATTGATGGGGCCACACGTTCGATTCGAATCCCATTTAGCGACTCTGGAGCTCAAAACGCGTCCGGGATTTTGGCCGCCTCAACGGTCTTCTGACCCACTGTGCAGTGTCCGCTCGAATCCGCGCCGCCCGACCGGCCGCAGCACTGTCAAAAGCCTAGAAGCGCCACTCTTAATGTCTTACAAAGAACGCAAGGGCGTGTGTGCACTCCGAAGCCGCCAAAGGGAATGGTTCGCGTTCCTTCCAATGCATCGACTATTTCGGTCCCGGGTCCCGGTCCCAGTGGGCCAGAAGCCCCGCCGCGGGCCGTTGCACGCAGCAAACTACACCGTTTCCTACACACACCGGCGCGGCGGTGCACACGCACCAGCCGATAACCTCTCCCAACTGAAATAACCTCATCGTCTCGCAGTCCATTTAACACGACGTAGGGCCGCCCACGCCTCGCTTCACTGACTGCTTGCCATCCAATGGGAACGCCCAACTAGCCTTGCCCGCTTGCTCTCTCGCGCCAATTTTGCGCGGACCCCGATTTATCCGAAGTGGAGGGGAAGCCGCTTCGCTTCGCCTCTTCCTCGGGGAGAGCCGAGGAGAGGGAGGGAGAGGCTACCGCGGATGGCGAAACGACTTTCAAATCAGACGTGCCCAAAAACAGTACACATCAAAAACGCGAAGAAAATGTATCTTAGGCCATTTTTAGCAGATGATACATGTAACATTAAGACAAGGAAATAATAATAATAATAGATAATGTATCAGCATGCTTGTACTCTCAAGCTGCGAGGCGCAGAGGTGTGAGTCAGAAGAATATCTCATACGGGGCTCGGTTCCGCTCGCGTGCTCGCCTCGCGCGTTCGCCCGACCCCCGAGCCGAGCGCCCGGAGCAACCGAGCCCAGCCGAGGCCGGGCATTGTCGCGAACCAATAAAGGGCGGCACCCCGGCGCCCCGCCGCCAGAGCACCGCGGACTGCGATACGAGGAGTACGAGGAGTACTCGCGTGCATCACTGACCAATAAACCATCGTAGTTCCCAGTTGCCTTCCTTGACCCCTGACTCGCCCCCTCTAACCCTCACCCACCACCCAGAGACACAACACTGGTTGTGTACAGTTTGGATAAACTTTAATATTTCAAATACAAACTTTTTTTTTTTCTTGATTTTAATTTTGTGCGCTTCGTTGTTGATGATGCGCGGGGTCTACGACGTTGAAATAGCGTTAGCAAAATATCGTGATTTAACGTGAAATGACTTGAAATAACGTGAAATAACTTGTTATTACGTTGAAGTAACGAGAAGTAACGTCGAAATATTTTTTTTAGAACGTTGAAATGACGTGAAATAACGTGAAATAATTTAAATTTGCAATGGACGGTGTACAAATTTTTTGAAGTTGTTTGCCCCTTGGCTCCGCTTGTTTTCCCGTGCGTAGATTTGAATGCAGGGATCGGCGTGCACATGAGGACGGCCCGGCTCGACGCCCGCTCCAGCAGCTCCTAGAGAAAAACTAACTTTGCCAAACTAGAGAGAGAGAGAGAGAGACGCGTGGCACCGCGGCTGGTTTAGCACGATGCGTCGCCCAACTTCTCCTATTGAAAAAGGAGGAAATGACAGCAGCTCGCGGCTCGGCATCGATAGGCGGACGACTGCAGCACGGCGAGGCTGCAGAATTTCGCGACCCAGCAGCACGAATCGGAGAGAAAAAGGGAGACAGGGTCAACTAAAATTAGCTCATGCACTGTAAAAATTTGCTATCTTTGAATTTTAAAAAATTTCATGGAAAACATTTTTATTTGAAATTGTCATCAAGTGAGGATCCAACTTTTCACAGTGCATGCGGGGGTACGGGGTTATGGTGAAATAAAAGTTGGCAGTGCAAGTTGGCGCGGCTGCCAGACTGCAGACAGCAGAGCGCACTGCACTCCATGCTCCGCCAGGCTCCCCGCTCCGCCCCACGCCCTCCAGCAACAGCTGATTCCGATCCAGACCAAGCCGCGCTTTCATGTGGATCACGCACAATAACGCAACGGCCGGGCCGCCCGCAGCGGCGGCGATGCAGCCCCGGCGACATGTTCTGGCTGCCCACCCCGCAGGCGCCTCGCGCCGCTTTCAACGTCCGCCGCCTTTTAGCTCCCTCCGCGGCGGCGGGAACACGTGTGGAGCGTCCTCCGGCCCGCATGCACGCCCTGGAGGCCCTGAGGGTCCACGGCGACGCGCGGAACCAGCGGCCGGACTGGAGTCTCAAGCTCGACTGGAGAAAGCCTCAGGGATTGGCTCGCCCGGACCAGCCTGTAGGCCGTCCTGTCCCGGCGTCGTTCAGGGCCTCTTTGGCAGGGGCCCTTGACGGACGCCACTTGCCTTTCCGTGCCGACGCCCGCGCCCTCCGCCAGCCGGCCGCGCGGCAGCCTTCATTGCACCGACGCGGCCCGCCCTTCCCTTCGGCCCTGCGGCCCTTCGCCTCGTCATTAGGGTCGACATTTAGCGCCTCGCAGGCCGCCCAGATAAAAACGCGATAAGGGCCGCTCTAATCACCCGAAGGGCCGAAGGAGGATCATCAGCATAAGGCGGCTGAGTAGGGGCGGAGGGCTTCGTAGGGCTGCGCACGGCTGGCCGCGCCCGACGGCCTCACGGTATAGATAGGGGAGTGGCCGGGGGCGTCAGGGCCCCACGTGGGGTAGCGAGTCCAATTAAGGTACACGGGCTAATAGGAGGCTGCCCTTGGCGCCGGGGGTGGCCCAGCCGAGACAAGGCCGGCCGGCCTCACTCGGGGTCCAGGTAACGTCCGGGGTCCCGCAGGACGACGAGGTGGCCGTCGTGAGCGAGGCGTCACACGGCGGGCAGCGACTCACCTGTCATACTCGGCGTTGTCCTCGTCGCAGCGCTCGTCCTTGAGGTCCTTCCAGCTCTTGCCGTGGCGACAGGTGGTGACGAGCACCATGTCGCGCTCGTTGTGCAGGTGGTACAGCGAGTTCCTCGTCTCGGAGCCGATGCCGTGCACGTACCGCTTGCCCTTGAAGGCCAGCAGGTACTTCTTGGCGGCGGGGAAGTTGTTGGACGTGACGAAGCCCGCCTCGCCGCCCTTCTCCGGGTGGTTCTTGTGGAAGAGCGGGATCGAGATGTCGAAGCCGGGCCGGAAGCTGGCCGTCGACATGCTCGCCTTGGCCAGTATGGCCATGCCCGGGTTGAAGCCTGCGCAGGCCGAAGGCCGAAGGGCGTTAGTGGCGTTACAGTGCAAGCGGGGCTGCAGGCCGTGCAGATGCTATCGGCCAGCTTTATTTGGAGCAGGGAAAAGCCGGCGGGGCCGGCCTACACTCTCAACAGTCGAAACGCTCTTAACCGTAGTGCTTAAAATGGCCATTGTCATTTTTTTTTTTCAATCCATTAAAAAAAAAAAAAAAAAAAAAAGCCTTTTTGTAAAATGTAGAACAAAATGAAGACGCATACGCCACACGGAGGACTTTCTCTTAGAATTTCTCACAAAATAACATGAATGTACACATAACATGATTCAAGATCCTCTTTTGTGCTGATCAAAGTGTTCCAGTATTTGACTTCTTTCGGAGACGGGCGAGGGTCGGCGCCAATGCGTGGGGACGAGGCGGCGCCGTTCTGTTCGGCATCAACGGCCGCGATTACCTTATCGCCGTCATTTTGCCTGCCTGCCTGCCCCCCTCCCTTCAGGGGAGCGTTCACTCCAAGAGGTGCCCCACCCCCTCCCCTCTTTTACCCTTCAAAACAAATCACTCACACTCCACGGGGCGCCGCCTTCCTCCCCAACCCCTTGCACCCCGAGGCCTACCCCCTTTCCCCCACCCCCTCCCGTCTTCCGGACCCCTCCCCTCCCCCCTGGCCTAGACTGGTGTAGGTCACCATCGTAAAACCACCAAAGATAAAAGTTGGTTGGCGCAGCGGTGCGGCGCGGCACAGCGGGCCGCGAGTTTCCGAAACACAAACACGGCAGCGGCAGCGGCGGCCAAAATTCAGTCGTTCCGACTTTCCAGATATGGCGGGAGACTTGCGAGGGTTTTGGCCGGGCTGGAGCCGCTGGAGCCGCGCAGGCAGGGGTGGAGGAGGCAGGTGGTGGGCGGACTCTCTGGGGAGCCACGCTCGGCCTCGCCTGCGCTAGCCTGCGCCCGGTGGGCCCCTTCCGCCAGAGACAACATCACACTTTGCAGTGCCTCCCAACTTTTTTTACAAGCCCCCCCCCCCCTTTCGAATCCAAAGTCTATTAGCGGCATTTTATTTTTATTTTATTTTTTTTGCTCTGACCAAATTGATACAATCCTCGCATGTTTCTCTTTCATTGTTTTTTAAGCCCAGAAAGAACACTCAAATCAGTACAAATCTCTTAGGATTGTGTTCAGTTTTAATAGTTTTTGGAAGTATTTGACATCTGATTGATTTGTTTGTTAAGCGTCAATATTTTGTTGCCACACCACGACAGCTTTCTGATAAACCATTTATTTTTAATATATGAGCTAACAAGACATTCTAACTCACTTGAGCTACTTAGAATGTGTGTTCAATTTTCAAAGATTTGTAGTTCAAAGACTAAATTACATTTAATCTCTTAAAATGTGTGGAAATTAGACATCGCTTCCAGCATCACAATTTACATTCAGTATTAAATGCATCAGCTAAACATGATTGAGATCTTTAAAACCTGGAGTCTGCATAAAAATTGACAATTGAAGCGTTAAAAGAGGAAGGGTAATACTGATATCCATGGGTAAATACTAATATCTGCAGAAGAAAGGAGTTGATAGCTGGACTGTCAGTACAAGTAGGAGGTTATGTCGCCCATCGGCTGTAAACAACCAGCGCCATAACCTCAACGCTGTGGCCTCCTCGGTACGGAAAAGACACAGAACACACGCACTACGACCGGCTGAGAGTGTGCAGTAATCAAGAGAATGTATAGAAAAATTCCAAGAGTCAGAAAAACTCTTCAAACCCAACAAATGGATTCAATTATATTCAAGGTATGGAAAGCTAAGATACTTGCATGAGTGTACTATGATTGGTGTATTTCCCTATTGGAAGAAGGCAATTTACAAGAGGCTATGAGATATTTTTATTTTAAATAATGAACATGAGCACAGTAGGAAAAGACACAGCGTGAGGGGTGAAATGAACTTTGAAAAAAAAGAAAACTACACAACGGCATTTATCTGTTTTCTCTACATCAGAACACACTGTATAGTATTTAAACATGTGCAGACTTGATGATACATGATACATGATACTGACAATATCTTGAGTTACTTACCTAAACTCTCTTCGAGGTATTCTGGCCACGTCCCAGAGTACAAGTTGAAGATGACATGGTTGCGTCCATTATTCCACAATCTCAACCTTTGAACACGAGCCTGGACATTTCTCACGTAGTCAGGGGAAAGGGAATCTCTGTCTAATGTATCTATTGCCAAGACAAATAAACACGCTTGTGCTGGATCGGAAGTAAAATATCTTGACTCTATAATAACGTTGAGCAGTTTTTGGTAGGCAGGACTCTGAGGGGGTGTGGGCAATTCTGCATCGACATCACTTTCACTATCACTTGCTGAAGGGTAAACATAAACTTTAAAGTCTGTGCGACAGCGTTCGAGATCAAAGCATGTCTCCATCCGGCACTTGCTGTAATTGTCTCCTTGGAACTCTCCCATTCGACGTATGTGTGGAGACGAGTCAACATCACTGTCGTATAGCTGGTCAGTCACATCTGCAAAGTGAGGTAGTCTGTGCGCAATGGGAGTTCCATTCTTGCTCTTCAACCGATAGCCACCAAAATAACAATATGCTAAGAAGGCACATGATAACAAGACTAAAAGATATCGTTTTTTGGCCTGCATTTTGACCACAGGACTCTGCCCTGGGCAGCAGGCTTCACACAAGTCTCACAAACACATCACTGCACATAACCTCACTCCTGGTTTGTTGACAGTTCCACTTATAAACACTTGATTTTCCATGGCGCGTTTTAGCAAACGCAGCCCATCACAGAAAGCCCGGCACGACACATTTTCACGCCACCTTGCGGAGAATCACATTCACAAAACCGGACAACAGCAGCAGCCCGAGCCCTACCAGGACGCACGACCGTGAACGCAATCGTAAGTATTCGCCGGCGGAAATTCGCGAGTCGCGACCGAACGGGGCGGAGCAGACGACGCTACGGGGATGCAAACACTCGTACGGCGCGCACCCGACTGAGCGGCGCGGCGGGTTGCGGCCAGCAGACGACGCAGGGGCAGCCCGGGCTTGCGTCATCAAACGGCGCCGGTGCTGCTCCGCGCGGGGAGCGCCCGAACTAGCACCGCCGCCGCGCCGAGTTCAAACTCGCTCCGATCGAGGCGACGACGCCGGACTTATTTTCGTTCCAGACAATTCTTGAAAATGAATCTTTCACGTTGCATACGAAGGATCCGGCAGCCGGCGAGGCGGTGGACTGTTAAATAGTTGAAACCTGTCTCTCAGCAACTCAACTAGTCAAACATGTCTTATTTAGAGGTTCGTTCTCATTGCGTCTCCGGAGGACGAAGCCGTGCGCCTCCACTGGGATGGGATCATGAATTGGAACTGAAAACTAAAACACGGCCAAGCACTGAACGAAAACGAATGACACTATTGCCACTTCGCTCCGCCGGCTCCGCTGCGTGCCGCGGCACCACAGGGCTCTACGCCCGCCGAACCGAGGGTAGGCAACACAACGAGCACCCCGGCGTGGCGGGGTGGCTGCCACGGAGGCGCTGCACAGCCACGCCCCGCCGCGACACACAACGACCTCGTAAAAAAAGAAGCTAATGAAAACGCTCCATTACGACGGGCAAGCACACTTCCGCCATCTCGGTCGCGTGGGGAGGAGGTTAGGGGTTCAAAATTAAGAAGGCGGAGGACAGGCTGTCGTGGCTGTCCCGGCCGGCGACGGGACGGCGGCAAGGAGGCGTTCGGCGACCCGTCAGCACGCCGGGCCTTCCATTTTGTACGGACACGGCTCTACACTATAAATGAAGCTTTTTCGGGGATCGACTGCGGGGCGTGAGGCGTGCAGAGATAGTGCTGACTCTGGACGAAAAGCAGAGCGGCGGCGTCTTGCCGATCCGACCCGCCTTCCCACCCCCACTCCCTCGCCTCAGCCCTTCCTGCAGCAGGCTGGGGCCGAAGAGTCGCTCTCTCTGTCGCACTCATGTCCCGTATGTGTGCCAGTCTTTCGGAATATTGCTCGGCAGACACCTGCCAGCTCGGGGGGGCCGGGGTGCGCCCCCGAAAGGCTGTTTGCCTGTGCCTGGCGGTGGATCCCCTTTGTCGAGACATCGATTGGTGACACTTGAAAAGGAATCCTGCCGGAAGGGGCGAGCGTCGTCCGATGCCCGCCCGCCTAGCGCCGCTAGCGCCGTGGAGGCACGCCGGGCTCGCACTCGGGTCGGGACCGCCGCAACGCGCGCTGTGTGGCTCCAACTTTTTCCGAGTTTGGTCGTTACGGCACGGAGGGCCACTGAGTGGCTGTGAGGCCCCGCGCCACTGTCTGAAGACTTGCGGCCGGGCCTCATTTGGACCGACTTGTCCACCGTTTGCGGGTCAAGTAGTCTGAAGCTACCAGACGGCGACGAGAAAATGACCCCCTCCTCTCTGGAAGAAGACCTTGGTCGACGATACCAACACAACATCATCTTCTCTTCTATTATAAAAATGAAATTTCGTGAGCACATTTTGCAGTTTTCTTCCAGGTGTACTTTGGTTCAACTCTGCTCTGGTGTGCAAAGGGACCGTACACAAGTGCTCATAAAATCTTGTGTATCATGGAGGTATTCTACCCTTCATCGCTTCTCTCTGAATTTTCTCCCTTACACAGACATGCGGACGCACACGACGCACACACGCGGACGCGCTCGAGAACAAGACGTTCATTAAAAATGCAGGGCTGGATGCCGGACTATGGCCAACGTCACCGGGGCAAAGTCCCTCCTGCCTCGGCGGAGAGGAGCAGGGCTCCTTGCGTTGCCTCCAGTGTACCCATGTCGTCATTGTTCTTGTGTTGATGTTGTTGTTTCTTGTCTTGTTGCAGACGTGCTTGTTTGATGACCGTGCGGTCCGCTTGTGTGTTGGTGTGTGCTTTGCACTGAGTAGATGGGTGAGTGCGCGGATACTCCGAAGGCAAAGTCCCTGGCGCACGGTGTATCTACGCAGCATATCTACCCGGTACCGAAGGGACCTCGGCTTCGGCTTCGGCCTCGGCTCGCTGCGCGGCCGACCGTGAAGGGGTGGCGTGGCGGGGCAGCTGGCGGGCCGAGCCGGACTATCGCGCGATCTGTGGGTCGTGAATCGCAGCGGAGGTGGAAAGGTAAACAACAACACCGGCCGGCCTGGTCCCCGGCCCGTCTGCTGGGTCCTCCTGGTCGCCGGCATGATGTGTTGGGCGTGTTTGGCCGATCGGCGGAACCGGAAATGAGAGATCGTCGAAGCGTGCGCTTCCCGCTAGGAATCGAATCTCTCCTCGCCTACCCGTCTCTGCCGTCCCTCTGCACCCCCGAGCAGCAGGAGGGGAGTGTGCCGTGTCCCGTGTTAATTAGCGGATAACCGGGGAAACATCTCACCGGCACAACGTGTGGGTCGCGCAGCATCCGCACTGGAAATTTTGCCCGCGAACGAACAGACGAAGAACGAACTCGGAGGATTTCACCTCCAGGTAATTGGGACCGAAGTGATGAGAGCAACTCCGGCATCGTCTTGGTATTGTTGACACCCTGCTATTTTATCTCCCGTCTCGGCAGACCGACTTAAGGTCTGAATTCGGTAAATGGACACAGCAGCGTGGATCACTCCCCCCCCCCATAATCCTCCACCCTTTGCGGTGCACACCCGAGACGCCGCCGTCGCCGCGCCGCCACGGGACAACGGACACCACCGGGTCCTCCTCCAGTTTCACGGCCCGCAGGTCGAACACTGCTCTGTCTCTCTCTCGCACCTCTACGGGAAGTCCCACGAGTGCGAGAGAGACGGAGCGACGCAGCGCTGTCGCGGAATGGCGGCGCCGCTGAGCCCCATTACGCAACCTCACGTTGTTGGCCCTTGAAAATGCAAGTAGTGCCCCAGATTCCGCGGTCCGCGATGCAAGCGCGGCAGGGATCCGATGCACCGCGACATCGGATCCGCGTGTGGCGGCCTCGCCGCCTTTGTACTGCACGTGGTGCGCGGCGCGGCTCACGGCGTACTCTCGCCGCCGCTAGGTGCTTCCAGGGCCTTCATGAAGCTGTTCGCGGCCACGAGTGCGCCCGGCTTTACGGGTTCATTCCAGCGCTCGCTGGACAGGCCGCGGTTAATGACGGCTCGCATGGCGGTGGCGCTGGAGGGAAGAAAGGCTTCGCTGTGGCCCATGTTGGCGTAATCTGCCGCCCCATCCTGGCGCGCCCCCGTGGCTCCCGTTGCTCCCGTTACCCGAATCCTGCTGATCCGGGCCGCCGCCTGGGGCTGCCTGGCGCCCCCGCGTCCTTCTAGGCGTTCCAGGCGGTCCCGACCGGAAGTTCCAGCGCCCTCCAGGCCTCTCCAGGGCCACCGCGCCCGAGTGATTCCGAAAAGTCTCCGTCGCTCAGTCTCCCTGAGTGCGACAGAGACGAGGCGACGAAGCGACACTTCGGAATCAGTGCCCTGCTATCAGTATAGAATGTATCTGCGCCTCGAGCACATTGAAAGAGAATCGGGGTGCTTGGCGGCTCTGCAGACTGATTTCGATTGGGATGTGTCCCTCGTCCCTCTCGCACTCGCGGGCCGGCCCGTGTGGGTGCGAGAGAGAGGGGGGCTCGCTTTAGTGAGGGCGTCGCGGGAACAAGCAATGAATACGAAATAAGAACATCGACCAGCCTGCTTCCGTCGCGGCGCCCCCCCCCCCCTACACACGCACACACACACGCACCTCGACGCCGCCAAGTGCACCAAGCAGGCCAATCAGCGGCGCGGAGGCGCTCCGGACTCACATCAGCGGGCAATCGGCCAATTGTGTGCATTCCCGGCGCCGATCAGGGCAGCTCAGACTTGGAAAGTAGCATTGTTCGCGGCAGTTTGACACCGACCGTAGGGCCGGGGCGCGGCGCGCGCGGTGGGCGGGGCCTGCCTGGGCCTGCCCCCCCGCGGCCGGCGTGCCCGCAGCGCACCGCCGCGCACCGCCGCGGCCCGTACCCGTGCCTTGCCGCTAATCATGGACGCACTCACTCACTCACTCAGACCCGATCATACACGCACCCACACACACGCAGTGCGGCGCTTCCGGCGGCGGCCCGGTACACAGCTCCAGTTTCCGCCACGCCGTCGACCGGATCGGTGCGTCGCGCCGCGCGCCCAGGACCGCGTCGAGGACAGCCGGGCGGCCACGTTGTCCGTCTGTTTCGTGTCCATTTCTAGTGTCGCTGCGCCGTTGCCCAGTGACCATCGTTCGCGGTGACTCAGTGGGCTGTAGTGTCAGTGCCGCGATTGCGACCAGTTTGCGCCGATTTTGTGACCAGTTTGTGACTAGCCAGTGACTCGTTTGTGTCCCCCGAGAGCGCGGTTTTTGAAGCGGGTCGTGTGATTATTTTGTGACCAGTGAGGCCATCCTTGTGCCACTTTGGGACCGTCTTTTCCATTTTGGGACGGTTTCCCGTGACCAGTGCAACCACTTTGTGACCCAACGAAGGGCCCATGCCGGCCGATGCCCACTTCGACCACTCCTGGTGACGTGTGACTAGGTGTGACCGCGTGTGCCCTGCTCGGAGAGTCATCCTGGAAGCCCTGGAAATCCTGGACAGGCCCCCTCATGTTGGCGGGCAGGCTCGGCGGGGGTCCGGGCGCCGCACCAACCGGCTTGCCTCCAGGATCACGTCGAGGACCACGTAGAGGACCTCGGTGACGTCCGTCCCCGATGGGCTGGTCGCCGCGGCAGCGACAGCACAGACCCCTCTGGCCTTGACAGCGAGATGGCGAGTGAGTGAGAACGGACAGACCGGAGGATTTTCAGCTTTTCCTTTTCTTTTGGCACCCCGTGTCGTCCTGTTTTTCCCATTTTTTTTTCGGATTTTTTTTCATATTTTTTTGCCGCCACTGGGCGCGAGGCGCCGCGGTGTCACGCTGCCCTTGCTGCCGCCGCGCTGCTGACGCCACCCAAAATAGAAACGCGGCATGAAGGTCCCTCCACGCCAATCACCGCACTGGGTCACTACACAGATGGAACTCACTCCCGAATCCATTCCACCCGGTGGGCCACTAACAGCGTGTGCCAAGACGTCTCAAAACGCTCGCAACGCTTCCAGAACAAGATTGTGCACATGCAAGCGGGAAGGAAGTACGAAATCCTTGCGCCATAAATCGCATTTTGAAAGGGGCTGTATACGAGGGGGCGGGCCGGGCGGGCCAGGGCAGGAGGCACCTCCCCTCTCTCTCCCTCGCACTGCCGGCCGCCGCGTGCGACAGGGCCCGCGATAGCAGGATGAGGCTGCGTGGCGTCGGCCAGAAACTCCATTTAAAGAAGCATTTGTCCACTTGACAGAGCCCTGGAGAGCCAGTCCTGATGGCGGGGCACGCCCTGCTGCTGGAGAGACTGGAGGGCGAGCCATTGCGCCCCGCAGCCCCACCGGCCCCACCTTATGGGGGACGGCTTTGTGGCATTTTACTACTCTTTTATGTTTTTTGTGTTTTTTTTTCTGTCGCGAGGTTATGAAAGTCCTTTTTTGAACGTCCGCGTGGGATGGCCATGCGCTTCCTCACAGTTGAAATGCACTTGGCGTGTACCCGATACTGGCCAGGCAGCCGTCGCGGTGCGAGAGAGACAGAGCGGCGGCACCGCAGTGCGGAGTCAGACTGCAGGAGACGGCAGTGGACCATGAGAGCGGCCAGCGGCCCCGTCTGGCCTGGCGGGGGCTTATTCCTTTCTTCCTCACCCAGCCGCCTGTCCGAGTCATTCAAAATAGCGCGCGTCTAGCGAGCCTTCCCTCCAGGGCCGCGCCAGGCTGCGCGACCACCGGTCTCTAGGAGAGCTTTGTCAAAGCCTTGGCTTCTCTTTTGAGAGAAAGCGGAGATTACGGCGGGAAGGCCGACCAGACGGGGCAGCATTCGTTTCGCATTAGGCTTGCCCGGCTTGCCCGGCACGGATGACCCACAATGGGGACAAACTCTGCCAAAGAATCAAAGAAAAAACTGCCACTCTACGGTTTCAAAAAAAAAAAAATTATAAAAATAAATAAAATTTTGAGTGCGAGTACACGCAGTCTAAAATGCAAAAATTGAGTTGTTGGAAAACCCAGGCTGTGAGCAGCTCCCTTAGTACTTTCAAATCCATCATCATGCGGTGAAAGTTCTCTACCGAAAATTAGCGCCGAATCGTCGGCTCCTCTCTCACACTCATACGGGCTCCGCGATAGCCTGCATGTGCTCGCCGCCGACCTGGCCCCGGGCCCCGGCGGGGCGCTCCGTCTGGGCCGCCCCAGTGGGCCGCATAGGCCGCATCACCCCGCATGCGGGCAGAGCAAACCTCGCGATCAGAGTCGCTTTCCCCGCATTAGAGCCTCTTGAGTCGGAGAAGATTCGGATTGGAGTAGTTGTCAAATACTCTGTAAAGTAAAGTGTGGCCCTCGGCGCGTTCGTCCAGCTGCCGCAGCACAGCACGTGGCGCGGCACACGTGACCGAGGAGAAGAAGTGCAGGGGCCTCCACTGCAGGGCCGGGGCTCGCCGGCCGGGCCGGACTACCAGGACACGGGCCGGGCTCTTTCTTTCCGCCGGAATAAAACAAAAACAGTCGGCAAGGCTTCTTCTTTTAAGTTTGTCCAATAAGTGTTTGCCAGCCTGCTTGTGTGTTCCAGGTCCCCGAGCGCTGGCGCCTTGCTTGCTGCTGCTGCTGCTGCAGGTCGCCGAGATGGCCCTCGGGGTGCAGCTGGGGCCGCAGGAGTCGTCGGTGCTGCTCAGCCAGGGCGCCGTCCGCGGGGTGAGTCCCCGTAACGCTTTGGCCACGTTCAAACAACCTACGCTGAGTCGCTCTGTCTCTCTCGCACTCACGGGGCGTCCCACGGGAGTGCGAGAGAGGCAGAGCGACGCGTCGCGCCGGCGGCACCGGAAGGACCGGAAGTGGCCGCGCCGCGCCGCCTCGCCTCGCACGCAGCCCGACTATGGCCGGCCGGGTGTGACGCCGGCGCGGCGCCACCACAACACGCTGCCCCGGACGCGGCCGCTGCGCTTGACCGTGGATAGACTATATCCGGCCGGGAATATGTTCCCTCCCGCCCGCACGAAATGCCGACTAGCCATGTTGCCAAATTTGTGGCGTTCGGACCGAGCTGAGCCGAACGACACACATCAACACACAGCGCGTTAGCGCAGTTCACAGTGCGCTCTGAGGCGCGGCAGTTCAAACGGCAACAGGGGCGTTTCGAATCAAAGCCTTGCGCACGCCGAGGCCGTCGAGGCCGTCGAGGGCGCCTCCAAGAGCCCCATTGCGTTCTCGGCGTTCCTCCACGCGCTAATTGTTGGTCCGAACAGCAGCGCCGCGCACAATGCGGACAACGCGCGTGTGACGCTGCATGTCGGCGTGGGGGCGCGGGTGCGCGCGGGGGGCACCGCGGCACAGCGGGCACGCCGCCGACTCGAGTCCCGCCCAGTCGCTGAGAGCTCATTACCCCTCCCCTTTTTACAACCCCTTGGTGCTGCAGTACTTATTGCAGGCAGACCGCTTTCCTCTCCGCCCTCTTCTTCTCCTCCTTCTCCTCCTCCTCCTCCTCCTCCTCCTCCTCCTCTTTCGTCCGAAAATAGTCTTTTCTCCGCTCGCTGCCGCTTGCGATTTCGCCAATTTGTTAATCCGCGTTGAGTGCCAAAACCACGCCGAACGCGCATCGCGCGAATCAAGGCGGTTTTCTCAGCTTGCTCTCGCGTCTTTCCATAAAAAAAAAGTCTTCAAATGCCTCACATTTCCGTTTCCTCTCTCTTCTTCTCCCCTTTCTTATTTCCCCTGCTTTCAGCCGATTGAGTGATGGACGACTCGAAGCGGAACGACAACGACTTACCAAGGGGTTACGCTCACCCAGGTGTGGCAAGCGATGGTGTCAAGGGGGACTGCGCCCGGCCCACCCTGCATCGACAGGCGCCAATCACGCAGAATTTCAAGTGCAGCCCCGCGGCGCCACACAGTGGGCCATGGCTGCGGCACGTCTGCCTAATGGCGGCCCAAGTGGCTGCGCTGCGCTGTGCTGGCTGCTGCTGCTGAGGAAATCCTCCCAAAGGCTGCTGCGCGCCGCGGCGCTCGCGGAGCCGCGAGATGTAGAGCAGGGCGCAAAGTGGCCTGCATTTCGCGGGGCGATGCATGCCGCGAGGCGGGCCGGCCGGAAGGCAGGGAAGTCGGAAATGGAAAGGGAGCGCGAATTTTTAAAGCCAGGCCGGTCCTGTTTTATACACTCAGCCAGCTGAGTCGGCCGTGTGACATCGAACGTGGCGACTTTGAATCGGGTTCCGGGGCGGGGCGGGGCGGGGCGGGGCATCGGGCGCGCGAAGTCAGCCTTCCCGGCAACACCCATCGACGCGGCCCCGCTGACTGTATATAACCCGTTGGAGCCGCTTGCTTGATCCGACTTAACTAACTTGGCACTCCGCGCATAGTCCGCGGCCCTCCGTTTCCCCCTCTCTCCCTCCCTGGTCTCCGTTCCCACGCGGAATACACTCGGCCTCCGTTCTGTGAATCAATTTACCCCTCCGGCTCCAGCGACCCTGTCGTCTCTCGGCTCCACCTGGACGCCCCGCCGCCCCGCCCCGACGCCCCGCCCCGCCCCGCCCCGCCGCTCCGTCGACACAAACCGCGCGATACGCAAACCACGCAAACGTCTCGCCGCCGATTAATTTCAGATTAGACAAGGGCAGGCACGTCTAGGCGTGGCTAGGCGGGGGGTGGCTAGGCGGGGCGTGGCTAGGCGGGGCGTGGCTAGGCGGGGCGTGGCAGTCGGCCCCCAGGATCGGCATGCCGATCGTGATTAGGTGGAAACTGGGGCTGAGACGCATAGTGGGTCAGAAGACCGTTGAGGCGGCCAAAATGCCGGACGCGTTTTGAGCTCCAGAGTCGCTAAGTGGGACTCGAATCAGACGTGTGACCCCCCCACCAATGGACCCCACCATGGTCTCCGAACGAGGAATCCATTAGTGGGATCACACGTTTGATTCGAGGCCCATTTAGCGACTCTGGAGCTCAAAACGCGTCAAGAGTTTTGGCCGCCTCAAGGGTCTTCTGACCCACTGTGAGACGTCTCCGCCAGGCTCGGCCCCCGAGAGGCCCGAGAAGCGGGATGCCTGATCCGGAGGCCAACATGCGAGGATGCATTATTCCGAAGGCGGAAGAGCCGGGCCGGCCGTGCCTAGTAGCGGAGTTGTCGCCTCCCCGCCACTGCCTGATGGCCGCCTGGCCTGGGTTCACAACTCCGCCGTGCGCCAGCTCTCACGGTTCAACGCGCGCACTTCTCGCCCGATTTTAGTTTTCGCAGTTTTGCCGTTTGGTAATTCATAGAGACGCGGAGGACCAAGGCTACGAGGGGCCCGGGGGGGGGGCTGTATCGATAGGATGAGTCCCTCCTCGGGCAATGCCATCGGTTTTACATTATTTACGCCGGCCTCGCTGCGCGTCGTGGCGATTTCAAGCGGCCACCGCCATATCTCGAGTCAGAGGCTCTCCCACCGCCTTCCATCGCCCACACTTTCCCCAATGGTACGGCCGCCCCCGCCCCTTCCCCCCATTCGCACCCAGCCGGCCGCTGGAAGCACTTGAAGAAGGCCGCACCCTCATATTCACCTTCACGGCCTCCCCCCTCCCTTTTCCAGGCAGGGGCATTCGTAATCGGAGTGCGCTCCGCTCCGCTCCGCGGCGCGCGGCTCGCCGGGGCGGGTTTTAAAAACGGGGATAAGTGGCGGCGCTCCGAACCGAGCGACGTTTCATCTGGCGCCGTAAAATATGGAAATGCGTTGCGCTTCGGAGCGCGCGATAAATCTAGCGGGGCGCGCGATTCGGTCTGGAAAAGAACGGAGGACTCGGTCTGTCAGCGGGGAGAAGAAATACTTGGAAAGTCTATCAGGGACCGGGGGAACAGTGGGATGGAGCCACACGCACCTAACGACCTCCAGTCTCCGGCGAGGGTGCGGTCTTGCAGGCCGAACTTGTGGCGTTGTCGCTCTGTCTCTCTCGCACCCACGGTCCGCGCCGTAGGGGCGCGAGACGGACGAGGAAGCACTGCTCCCTCCTGGAGGATAATGGGAGTGGCGCGTCGCTGGGGTGGGGGGGCTCTGGGTCGCCCTCACCGCGTGGGCCACCGACTGTCGTCGGGGTGTTCTTTCGCGGAGACCGGTTTATGCTGTCCGCAGCTACACCCCCTTAAATACACGAGTGTCATAAATGGCTGTTTTACTCTCACTCCCTGACGACGCTCATCCCGTTCTTGTCGTTCCAGATGCGCGTGCTGACGGAGACCCGGCAGGGCGTCCTCGCCTACCTGGGCATCCCCTACGCCGAGCCGCCCGTCGGGGACCTGCGCTTCTCGGTGAGTAAAGCCCAGTGGGCTGGGGCAGGCCGGGGCAGGCCGGGGCAGGGTGGGCCGGTCGGGTTGCCCACCGTGCAAGTGGAGAGCAGTGCAAAGCGTGGAATGGAACCGAGGATGGGGAGCTTGTAGTGGGTCGGATTAATTTGGGCCCCGCTGGCTACGCGGCCCGCGTCGGGGGAGGGAGGGGCCCGCTACTTTATGGTGGGCGAGGGTTAAACAAAACCAAGATGGGGTCCTGAGATTGTCTCACCAGTGGAGTGTTGGCGAGTGGAATGAGTGATGACTATTCGACGTGATACGACAACGGAAATTTCAACGACGCCGGCGCCAGATGTAAGGCGTCGGTTCAATACTACCGACTTGTTCATTCATCAACTCATCACAGAGTTGGCGCGGGGACCAGCTCCCGGGTCAGACCATGCTGCGTGGAGGATGCCGTGCGGGCGGAAGGGGAGCAGGGCCCGCAGGCCCCGCAGGAGGACGAGAGCACAGTAAAGTTGGATAACGCGGGGCCATGCCTGCGCCATGCCTGCGGTACGCGAAGAAGGGCGTGAGGGTGGTTAGGGTGGAGGGGGACTGTTAAGGGCTGCACGTGCCGCCCAACATGTTGCCGCCCTACACGTCGCTGCGCGTCGCAGCCCCAGGGAGTCAGCCTGTTCTGTCTGCGAGAAATGGGACGCAGCAAGGCGGGGCCGGGGTCGGCCGGCGGACAGACAGACAGCAGACATACATACAGACCGGTAGACGATCGTTGCAATGTTTCGCTCGTTTATTGTTTTATTGTCTTTCACCATTCAACGTTCCACACGCCGCCCTGACCCAGCGCACTGCAGGAGTGATGCGGCAGCACGCCTCCGTGGTCGCGGTTTGCGACCGCCGCGCCCAGGACATGAAATAAGGAAATAAATAAGCCTTCCGAGGATGTAAATTTGAGGCCCGGATAAGCTGGGGAAGGTTTGTGTACTCTGCGCGGTTATGTTATATTCATGCGCACAACTGCCGCTCTAAGAAGAGTTTTGCACTCTTGGTGAATCTGAGGCCCCCTCTCTGCCCCCCCCCCCCATCCCGCCACGCTTCGCGAATTGAATTTGCGGAGGAAGGGGACATATGTCTGTCTGCCGCCCCCGGACCGACTGCGCAAAGCAAAAAGGAGTGAGGGGCTTCAAGGCGTTCCAGGATAGGGTGCTCCCGTGGCGGACTGGCCCGGCGCCGTGGCGTGCCCCCCGGGAACAACAAGGATTGTTTCCTCGCATCGGTCCGCGGCGTCCACCTGCTGCCCACCCTGGACCACCTCCCCGAATGTCTCATCCCTAAATTTCAAATCTTTCCATTTTTAAAACCCCGAAGTGCTTGTCTGTTTTTTTTTATTTCACGAGCCTTAATTTCATTTATGACATTTTTACAACTTCTCTTGCCTGAACTTCTCATGTCTGAGAGTCTTTCTTGTGCCTTGAATTTCTAACACCTCAATTTGTGATTCCTGTGTGCCTTGTGATGCTGGCAGGCGCCCGCGCGGCACCGCGGCTGGAACGGCACGCTGTCGGCGACCTCCTTCCGCGCCGCCTGCCCGCAGCCCGACGCACGCGGCGCGGCCACCGCCGCCGGCCTGGCCGCGGCCCTGGCCTCGGATGGGCTGGGCCTGGGCCTCGCCCACCAGGAGCAGCACGAGGACTGCCTCTTCCTCAACATCTGGGCCCCGGAGGTGAGTCGAGCTGAATTCTGCATGACAAAGACCGCTCTGAGGGCGGCGCGGCACGCATGGCGGGGACTGGGAACAGGAACACGGGCCGGCAGCCCGAGGGGGTTTGCTCGGCAGCCGGCCCGCTCGCACCTGCCCGCCTTTCACCCTGCACGTGATGTACAGAGCCACAGGTGAGCGGCCACGCCCAGGTGCCGCAGAGCGACCCCAGCCCACCGAGGTCTTCCCTCGCCAGAAAACTAACTTTTGACCCAGTCCCTACTCCACGCGTAAGAGAACCTCGATGCTGTCCTTTTGGACCTCTGCGTGTGGAGTATTGACGAGGTAGTCGCGCTCCGAGAATTGCCCCGTCACTACCCCGTGCGTAGGAGGCCGGCCCTGGAGGAAGCATGAGAGTGTCTCTCGCGCATGGGGTAGCGACACGTCAGTCTCTCAGTTCCCGACATCAGCCGGTGGCGTTACCTCTCGTGGACAGGGGCCGGCTCTGAACGTGCTCATAGCTAAATAATTCGGAGTAGGTTTGACTTCCTCCTCGCCGAGGCCGTGCCGTCCCGTGAGTTCAGACGCGTGCATTATTCCAGGGAGCCACGGCGTTCCGCCCCGTGCCCGTGATGGTCGTGCTGGAGGGCCGCGGCTTCGTCACGGGGTCGCCCGCCCAGCTGCCCGCGCAGGACCTGGCCGCCGAGGGCGTCGTGGTCGTCACCGTGGCCTACCGCCTCAACGTGTTCGGTGAGTGCTGCTGCTGTACTTCCGGAGTTACAGTTTCCTGCCCATTCAGATTGATGTATACTCTACGCCATCGTCCATACCCCGCGCTCTGTTGTAGTTCTGGTTTCCGCCGTTGCGCTGTTCGCAGCTGTGTCGCCCTCTGCCTTGTTGGAGTAATTTTGTGTTTTGATGGGCTCATTGAGCCAGTTTGACTTGCTGGTGAGGATTATTTTTGATAAACTGCCATCGATATAGGCTGATCCGCTCATTGCGGTACAATCCTGCCGCGTGAACAAAACACCTGCTTCGCTCCACTCTCCCCATGAGCTGTGGTGGCTGAGAGCGTAAAGGCGTCCGACCCCTGACCATGAGGTCTGGGGATCGAATACCCAAATTTCCTTTCATTTTTCGAGTGGCTTCCTCCCACTGCGACTCAAACCCGTCGTCCAACACTCGGCAGACGTGCAAGTCAGGGTGGTGTAGTGGTCTAGGCTCAATCCAGGCCATTACACCCGGGTGTCTAAAAAGCAGTCCGCTTCGGCGGATTGGCCTCGGCACTGGTTCGATCCCCGATCGAGCCAGCCACTCGAAATTGGTCGCGAGTGGGTCCATTCCGATTCGTCGGATGGAGTTGATAAGTCCTTTGAAGCTGGCCCACTGACTGCATGTTCGGGTCTGGGAGCGCCGGACAGCGGGGGTACATTGGGTACCGACCACCCTGCGCAAACAAAAGCTCCCAAAACTACTCTCTCTCTTTCTTTCTTTCTCTGTCTCTCTATCGTCTCTGCCTTACTCTACTCTGCCCATGTTGGGCCGTGTCGGCGGCTCGGGTCCTACTGGGTCCCCCGGCGTACGATATCGAAGTCGCTGGATCGGATTAACCCCAGTTACCTGATAGCACCGGTTCCCATCCCGAACACCGAAGTAAAGCAGGAGGCCTCCCCATTAAGACTGGGGAGGGGGTGTAGAGTTCCATTTTTTTTTCTTCAAAAAAAAAAAAAGTGTTTTTTTTTAAGTATTTTTTTTTTGTTTTTTTTTTTTTTAAACTGCGCCACCTCCTGCTTGAGCGAGAATCCGAAAGAATTCCTTGTTGTCGTTAATGAAAAGTGAGCCCAATCTTTCCGTGTGCTCAGCACATCTCCCCACCATCGCGTGGACGATTCCGAAACGTTCAAATCATTTCCGCGCGTTCCCGCCCCACAGCGCGTCCAGCAGCCCCGCTCGCTTAACTGCAGCATTAAATTCCGCTAGCCTGCAATAATGATACTGATCGCGGGGTTCGATACCTCGATATGAGCAGGGCAGGTGGAGCTCGCAGCCCATCGCCGCCCTGGTCAGCACGGCCCCCGCCTCGTTAAGTTTTAACGCGCGCCCTTCGCCCCTGAAGGGCCTAGGGCGTGAAGGGCCTCGAGGGCCGTGCGCAGTGGACAATAGCTCCCTCTGGATCACCGCCGCGCCCTCTAAGCGGCTGCTGACCGATGAGTCCTCGGCTTATTACGGTACAGGTCGGAGGTTCGCGCCCCGGCGGCAGCGCGTCAAATTTGAAGATAAAGTGGGGATCGCACCGCCCTGACGTCGCATCAACCTTTTACTTGCGGACGTTACTGGAGTTATGACGGCCTGCAGGGCGACTCCGGAACGGTGCTACGTCGCGCTGTCTCTCTCGCACTCGTGGGGCGTGCCGTCGGGGTGCGACGAAGCAGGCGTAGCTGGAGGCCACGCGGCCTGCCGGCCTGCAGGCGGACGCTCCGTGGATATGAAGCCCCGATCCCCTTCCCTCTCTTCCTGCCCTGCCACACCTATGCCGGCGACATTCGAGATGCGGCCGAAATAAAATTATTCGGAATTTGTTGACGGTTTCCCAGGTTGGCGCCGTCACCTCTGTACCTCTCTTCCCTTTTGCACGAGGCATTACACCTCGGCACGCCGGTCTCCCCCGCGGGGGCCCCGGCCACCGGGCCGCTGCGGGGGCTCCCCGGGGAGGCGCCGTCCCCCAGGCTGATTACGAAGAGTCGCTTCGTCTCGTCGCTCTGACTGTCGCGCGCGTGAGTCGCGCTGGGGTGCGCGAGAGACAGAGCGACCAAACGACTCTTCCCAATCGCCCGAGAAAGCGGGCCGGCGAGGCGCCTTCGGGATAGGCCACCCGGCGCACAGGCGTGCGCGCAGTTGCCTACCCCCACTTGGTCGGGCGCTAAGCATCCCGCAGTCGCAGTGGCGTGAAGCAGTGGCGTATCTAGACTCGAGAAAAGAAGGGGGCCTGCTTTGAACTTCGTTGAGACCTATGCTTGTGACCAATCAGAGTGCAGCTTTTGGCAGTTCACAGTACTGGCCGCTAGGTGGCGCGCTACTGGTTCCTGGCTTTTTGATTACTTTTGTTCTTTACTCGGCGACGAGCGAAAGGGTCTATTCGGCGCACGTCGCGCGGCGGCACGCCCAGGCCGAAACGCCAAACCATTCTGCACTCGGTACACGCCCCCGGCTGGACGGGTGGGGTGGGGGTGGGGGCACTTTGGCGACAGTGGCCGGGCAGCACGGCGCTGTGGTGCATCAGGAATACATTTGGCGGTGGGCTGCGTTAGCGTGGCGTGATCCGCGCCATCATGGACTGGTGGCGGGCAGGGCAGGGCAGGGCAGGGCAGGGCGGCCGCCGCATCACAGCGCGGCCTGGCTGCAGCCTGGCCGGGCTTTGCCTTTGGTGGGATCGCCGATGATCGTGCGCCGGACGTTATGGCCGGCCGACCGGGCCAGCGGGCCAGCCGCCACACAACAGTGGTCTCTGTCTCTCTCGCACTCTGGAGCGGCACGTGGGGCTGCGAGCGAGACAGAGCGACCAGCAACTTTTCGGAATCGGCCTATAGGCCGTGGCTGAGGCCGGCTGGCTTCCCGACTGCCGGGTCGAAAAGGGCGCCCCACCCCGCCCCGCGCCACCCTGCCCCCGGTCACAGCTTCCCACGCATTATACATTCATAACCCAATCTGCGGCCGGGCGTGGCTCCCGTGCCGCGGGTGGCGGCCGGCGGGGCGTGCGTGATCGGTGGGGGAAACGAAACGCTATCATCGAAACCCTTTCCCCGGTGATGAAAATTTTGTTGTTTTTGCAGGTTTCCTTTGCCTCGGGGACGGCGGCGCGCGCGGCAACCTGGGCCTCCTCGACCAGTACCTGGCGCTGCTGTGGGTCCGCGACAACATCGACAAGTTCGGCGGCGACCCGCGGACCATCACGCTGCTGGGCCACGGCGCGGGGGCGGCCAGCGTGGCGCTGCATCTCACCAGCCCGCGGACGCTGGGTCAGCTCCGGTCCCAGGTTCGATTCCCGCCAGGGGCAGTCTCCGGCGGGATTGTGATGGTCGTGTTTTAGGCTTGTTCCAGCGCGCCGTCCTCATGTCGGGCGCGGCGTCGTCGCCCTGGGCGCGCTCGCCGTCCGCCACCTCTGCGTCGCTGGGGGTGGCGAGGAGTCTGGGCTGCCCGCTGCCGCCGTTCGCGGCCTTCCCGTTGGACACCGAGTCCCGGCTGCCGCCGCTGCGGCCCGCCTCGGCCACCACCCTGGACTGCCTCAGGACCAAGTCCACCTCGGAGATCCTGCGGGCCTTCCTCACACAGTACCAGGCCGGTAACTGGTCGGAGCTGCCGCTGCCCGTGTCCGACGCGTTCCTGCCCCCCGAGGAGCAGTACCTGCCGAGGGACCCGCGGGACGCCCTGCGCGAGGGCGCGTTCCACCAGGTGCCCATCATGACGGGCGTGGCGGACCAGGACGGCACCGTGGCCTTGGGTGAGGCTCGTGACGGTCAGCTGGGAGACCGACAAGGGTGACGCTCACACGCCTGCTTCTCCGGCCTGCAGCGGAGCAGCGCGACCTTTCCCGGCAGAGCTTCGCGCAGCTGCGGCGGTTCGTCCTCAACGCCGCCATCCCCGGCGTGGCCAAGCGCTACGGCTTCACCACCATCCCCACGCGCTGGCCGCAGCCCGACGACAACGACCTGTACCGGGACGACGCGCTGCGAGAGCCCGGCATCGAGGTGGCCGTCGACGCCAGCCTGCGCGCCCTGCTGGAGTGGAAGTACGTGGACGCGGCGCAGCCCGGCGACACCAGCGCCCTTATGGCCGGGCTGTTGCAGGTGAGGAGGCGCCCTGGAACGCCCTGGATTGCCTGCAGCGTCGCCCGGCCCGGCTGATTGCTCTGTGTTTGCAGATGTACACAGACGCCCGCTTCAAGGCGCCCCACGCCCGGCAGCTGCAGCTGCTGTCGTCCAGGACAACGCAGCTGTTTGCGTACCGCTTCGACCAGCCGGGCCCCGACCTGGTGGGCTCCGGGTACCCAGGTGGGGCTCCTCCTTTGCCTTTTTATTTCGAGAAAAACACGAACAAGGCCAGGGCTGTCCTGTCGGTCCTCGGTCCCCCGAAGACGACAAAGGTCCAATAATGGGATGTAGCGCGGGCCGGTCCCACTTCAAAGTCTTCCGGTTTGACAATTAATTCAGTACAAGAGAGGAAGGCGGCGTCGCGGCGTCCCCCCCCCCCCCCTGCGATGTGTTCAAGGCGAGTTTGACGAGGCGGCCGAGGTGGATGAGGGGCAACAGGCCTTAGCGCCATCCTCGTCAGGCTCGCCACGCCCCGCCCCGCCACGCCCCACCCCGCCACGCCCGCCGCGAGGATCAGGGCGCCTGGCAGAGGGCCCAGCCCGGGGCGCTCCTTTAAACTTTGTTTTAATTGCTTTATTCCCAACCAAATTAGCTTATTTTCTTTCGCATCTTTGCTCGCTGAAGGGAGAAACGAAGAGACGGCCAAGTTGGGCTGAAACAGGCCAACAGGCTTGCGGATAAAGGGATGATCCCCACCCCTTCCTCCACCGCGGCTGCACTGCTGCACTGCCCACAAAAAGCATCATGAGTGGCACTCAAATGCTTGAAACCGAAATTATTTATCTCTTTTTAGAGAGTGGGTATTAAAATTGTCTATCCTCGTTCCTGCAAGGACGCCTATTCCCCGGGCCTTTGCCGCGGGCCTTGCCTTCTTCGCGTCTGCGGGGAACGCCCCCCCCCCCTACCCTGTGTGTAATAATAAGTCGAGAAGAGCGGCCCCGCGAGACAATCTCGCTCCGGCCCGCTTGCTTTCACTTCCAAATCAAGTTGGGACAATAATCAGGCGTACGTCGTCTGCTGCTTGCGGCTGGCGTGGCGGCGAGGACCGAGCTGGTCGGTAGGCCGGCGGACTGCAAAGCAGCAGAACTAGGTGGTCCGCCTAGGCCTAGACTCCTAGACCTGACTTCCGCGGCGCTGCCCGCCGTCCCGCGCGGTCTCACTCAAAGTGATTCTAATCTCCAGACTTCGGGAAACTCTGTTGCCGGGTCAGTAAATCCCCGACAAGGCGCGGGCAGGCAGGCAAGGAGCCACGCGCGAGGAAGTCACGCGGGAACTTTGACAAGCCGCGGAAAAAAAAAGGCAACCCCGTTGAAACCGGTGTTGGTCCGCAGGCGCGGGGTACGGTTCGGAGCTGCTGCTGCTGCTGGGGCCGACGCTGCTCCGGCAGGTGGCGGGGCGCCGCTTCACGCCGCAGGAGGAGCGCCTCGCGGCCTACATGAAGAGGATGTGGGTGGACTTCGCGAGGGCCGGGTGAGTGACACGGCGCCGCGCCCGGATGGTCAAGGTTCCATTCGCTTTCTGGCAGCGAGCGCGAGCGTTGCGCAGCAACCTCACGGTGCGCATGTTGGCAGCAACCCCACGCCGGGCGCGCGCGGCTACGGCGTCACGTGGCGGCGGTACACGGACTCGGACAGGGCCTTCTTGTCGCTGGTGGCGGACGGCACGCACCCCATGCCCATGCGGTCCTACTCCTTCGAGGGCGTGCCCGAGGGTCAGGCCAGGGACGGCCAGGCCAGCGGCCGCGACGCGCGCGACGCCAGGGCCGCGCAGCTGTGGAACGTGTTCCTGGCCAAGCTGCACAACGACAGCATCGGCGACCGCATGGCCGTCTGGGCCGCCTCCAGGGAAGCCCCGCTCACCAACGGTTGGTTCAACGACACTTTGAGTCGTGTGCTCTGGGCGCTGGTTTAAAACGGCTGCTTGGTGTTCGCAGCCCAGCCGTTCCGCTCCGCCATGTTCACGCTGCTGGCGCTGGTGCTGCTGCTGCTCCTGCTGCTCATCATGTGCCTCGTGCTGCTCAAGCGGCGCGCCAAGGAGCGCGGCAGGGAGCGCGACTCCTTCTGACGGCAGCTGGGGGCGGGCGCCGGGGTGGGCGTGGGCGCCGGCCTCCTAAGTCGTTGTCTCGGACGGCTCCGCAGCCTCCGGCCGCTCCGGCTGCGACGCCGAGGCCGCGGCAGCGGTCCCGAGCTGGCCGCCAGCCCCGGCCCCACGCCCGCCCCCACGCCCAACCCCCGCCCCCGCGGGGGCGTCAATGTACGTCCCAGCTCCGCCCCCAGCCAAATTGCCGCGCCAAACCCACGGGAGCGAGCTTGGCGCTACAACCTGACAGACGATCGGCTCTAGAGCCTCCCTCATCATGTTTCCAACTAAAGGAGAACTTCTCCATTAATGTCGCATGTGTATAAAAGCGTTCTGAAAAGCACTCTAATGCACTTGCATTGTAACCAATAGGAGTTACCATCTCCTTTCAAAATAAACTCATTTACTTTTTAGTCATAATTTGTTTCAGTTTCATACTTCAGTCTCCTTGGAATTGTTCTTTAGTATTGTTTACCTCCAACTGCAGGAATTGAGCACACCATTAGCTTTAAAATGACATAAAAATTTATTCAAAACTGATACAAAATGGTCAGCCTTTAGATTCATAGCACATGAAGAAAACAAACATTTACATACTAATTCTTATTTATATACATCACGGATCATTCCATGCATGGTACAACAGGCATCACAAAAATGTAAACTGGTTATTGACCTACATCATCGGCAATTCCACTACTTACTAATAACTCACTAATGTCAACATCCACATTCTCTGCAGTAGTATCAATGAGACGAAGACACAATTGCCATGAAATGGAATCAGATTTAACAGAATTAACATCCATCACTCTAGAAACAAATGACTTGGAGTCAACAAGTTCATTGAAAAACAGACACTGACTGACGGTCCATTCAGTGTTTTCCTTAGGCTTCACACCATGAAGCTTTGCCCTAATGGCAAGTGTGGGTATTGTTCTAAACCTAGGTTCTAGGTACCGTAAATCTTCAATACTGACTAATCCTACATCACCCCAATCTAAATATCGGACACTGACTTGGGACTCCAGGGCCGCGACGATGGCAACCCTGAAATGTAAAAGAGAAAGAAATAAGATTAGCTTTGAAGACATGTTGAAGGGAAGCAGTATAATAACTGGAACAAACTGCACCTGTACCACGTCAGATCCTCTGGATGCTTTGCGGCAAAAGTGGCATTTTCAGTTAGCTCCTCAATTGCTGGACATGGCATGACACTATGTTGTGCATCATATACCTCCTGAAGTTCTTCATTCATTTTGTCAAATGCGACTCGATCTTGCAATGGTTGAACCTACAAAGCAGCACAACAGCGAAGTTGGAAGAGGATGATATCAAAAAAGTTACTTTTAAGTTTTTAACTCTGCTACAGGAGAAATCATCAAAAATGAAACTTGCCACAAAGTTAAATGGACTAGATGACATGGAGATGGTTACATCAAAAAATCCCGAGTCCACCGATGGTAAAGGGTATTTATCTAAGGGATTTGTGCAGCCAGGAGTTCCTGTCAGAAAAAGAAGTTAACACTACAATTACCGTATTTCCACGATTATCACCCGTACCCCGATTTTGAGGTCAAAAAGAGAGTGAAAAATCGTTAGTAAATCACTCCCCACTTTTTCTGCGTCAAAAATCGGGGAAAAAAGTGCGCGTTATAATCGTGGAAGTACACAATGAAGAAGATAACAATTCCTAGGTGTGATTCTAGATGCTGGGCTAGGAATAACTTGTGTAATAAAAAATCTTTGAGCTTCATGCAGTGACTGTACATAAAGAGTAAGACAAAAAGCTACTTCCTATTGTCCAATTGAAAAGACATCATTTATTAAAAATCATGGAATTGGTTCACAATGTTGAAATGATTTGTTTTAAGTTTCCACACTTGGCGGTCATCACAACTAGTTGCAAAGTATACAGAACATGGTTAGATGAAAATGAGTTGAATTCCGGAATTCAACCAGCCTGTACTTTCTTATCACTATCTGAACAGTTGTACTTTCTTATCACTATCTCAACAGTAAGTTCAATATTCACACAAATTTATTTTATTAAATATCTTACAGACCTCCGAGAGGTAAGCTGAAGGGCTTCAGAGTTTCTGTCCTTTGGCTATATCTGAAATAAGAAAAAATAAGATGAAAACTAAATGATTCAGCAATAATACTTAGATCAATAAATGTGTGTAGTACTCACTCCTCATAATAGAATGTTAAATCTGTGTTTAATGACGCTATCATGTTATCAGGCTGAGCTCTCTTGAAGAGTTCCACTTCTGGTAGTCCACCAACAATGTTAATACATTTACTTATGACAAAAATATTTGGTGGAGCTAACGCCATAAGTCTAGCAACCACTCCTACATTCAGCTTTGATGGAGGTAAATTCAATAAACTTATTTGGATTGCCTGAAACAAACAAAAACTTGTGATCAAGATGTATTTTGAACATGAACAAGAGGTGTAAACACAATACTTACTTGAGCAGGAAATTTTTGTAGTGGAGGGAATACCTTCTCTAAATCGAAAATGTCTTTTAACATAACTTTCTCCTTTTGTCCATGATCAATAAAATAAACCTTTAAAAATATTTAAAAAAAAATAATTAAAAACAGTTTAAAATTAAGATACTGTACAGTAAAAAATTAAGCATTGATTTGTACACAGAAGACCAAAGTGAAGGTTTCCCAGCATTGTACTTTGATCTATATAATTGAGAATACCTACTGTTGGGTTTCGCGAGTCTTCGGTACTTAAAATAGTTCCTCGTCGCCATTTGTTCTTGAATTTACACAGGTACTGTTTGGATTGGGATGTAGTGGCCATCCCAGGATGGGCATTTAGCCCATGCAAATACACCATATCCATGTTTTCATGGATTTCCTTCAATACTGCCTCCAGGAATGTGAGGTCTTTACTTTGCACTTGGCAGTAGGGAGAAGAACCCGCCTCAATGTGGGTTAAACGCAAAAATGCAAGGTGCCTCTGTCGAAAGAATAAATAAAAATAAAAAGTAAAGTCAAAATTGAAGAAATGTAAAAATTTAAGAAACAAACCTGTGTAAGTGTAGGCGGTTCTAATTTTTTAGCTATTTCTTCAAGAATGCAATAATTAACATTCAAAGACCCTTGCTTTTCATCTTCAGAATTGGTATTATACAGAATAATATTAGGAAGATTCATTTGCTTATTGAGACTTGGCATTTTGACCACCTCTGCCACAAACGATGACCCAATGACATGATTCATCAAGTACGTTTGGGCTGCATCATAGGCAATGTCTAAGTAAGACAAACGGCACTGAATGGCCTGAAAAGAAAAATCAATAAATATCATGCATGTCAATACGATTATGTTTCAGACATTGATACAGAATTATAAAAAATAAATTACCTGTGCTGGGAGGCTTGTGTACTCAATAGGTAAAACTCTCAAGTCTGAGAGAGAAATAGTGTCAGTTTCACCATTGTCCACTAAAAACACCTCACACTCTTCCTCAGATATGATTTCCTTCAACTGCACTCTAATGTAACAACTGTCACATTTAATACAATAATAGTCGTCTACATGGGGGTTTGAAACAAGTTCCTCCTCAGCTACCATTTTCATTTCTAGATCTGTCATAACGTCATTATATTTTGCCTTGTAAAGAAGCATTCAAATAGGTAAATGAACACAAAATTTTTAGAGCAAAAATTGTGACAGAAAGAATATATTAACTTACATCGTAATCGTCACCAATCAGTCGGACCCAAATGTCATCTGTACCTACACTAGCTACATAAACATCCCACGTGTTTGTGCTTGGTAACACTAGGTCTGGGAGCGTCCTAGGCTTAGGGTGGTTTAAAATTACATTGGCATTGAAGTCCTTCGCTGATGTATGGTTGTCACTGCCCACAACACCGTTGCATTTGGGGGCTATAGCAGAATCAGAGGTAGGGGTAGAGGTGGGGGACACAGACGAAGATACTGTGGTGCAAGGGATCACATTTAAGACCTCTCCAGTGTCAAGGCCTTTAGTGGAAACAGTCTGTGAAAAATCCTACAATTGTATTAAAAACAAATAACTTATAAAGCTGATGCAAGATCAAATTTTATTTAACTAAAAAGAGCTTACTTTGAAAACAGGGTAAATTATTGTTTGTTCATTTCCTCCCTCAATGGAGAACTTTGGGCTCCTTCTAATAACATCCAGCCAGGACGCAGACAAGGAACTGCAAAAGCGATCTTTGATAGTTGATTCAACTGCAGGAGCAAAGACTCCATTTTCTTTATGTTTGACAATCTGTAAAAATTTAATCACTCTTAATAATGGAACTAAGTGCTAGGGAACTTAATGAAGGAATTAGGAATTGAATGAAAATTGTTAGATATTACCTCGAAGATTCGCTCAATTAAATCTTCGTCTGATATTGTAGGTTCTTTAATCTGCTGAAATCTGCTCAATCTGCTTTTTAAGTCTTGACAAGCAAGGCTAGCGACGAACTCCTTTGCCTCCAGTGCGGTTGGTTTTTCTTCCGGAAATGAAGAAAATAGGGTCTCCCCTACCTACAAAAAAAATAAAAATAAATGAAGAAGTGAAGGGTGCTAATTTTGGTTTTTATTTCACATATAAAACAACCTTACTTTAACTTTTGCCAAGTACAGAGCTTGACTTGCTTTGGAGGGCTTCATTTTAATTTCGGTAAATAAAGGTGCTGGTAAACCCAACTTGGCAGCCAATGTTGCCAATTCCTCAACATGGCAAGTAAACGAAACCTTCTGCTCAGTTCCTGATGCTTTCGTCAATTTGGATGGTGATTTACCATGTTGTGGAGGAGGAGACTTTGGGCTGAGACTTGGGTAATCCTGAAAACCACAGCAAGGATGATAAATGCTTAACAATAGTATGTCTAGTACAACCTGCTTCTTGATCAGGTTTTATGTAATCAGCTGAAGAAGTGGTTGCACACAAGTACAAATTAATACAAACACTTACAGAGACTGCATCAAAAGATGGGGTTGTACTGTTAGGGATGGATGTCTTCTGTGCAGCTGCAACCACTCTGTTGGGTAGCACCTTAGCTTGCAGCCACTGAAACATAGAAAAAGATACAGTTAAAAGTTAAGGTAGACAGAATGGATGATCCTGGAAAACTGATACAGTGAAACATTCAAAAGTAATGGCAGAAATGTCTAGCACCAATAATTTATGCCCATAGTTGACCTACATGCAAATTTTTTTTTAAAGATTAGAACTACATGCAAATTTATTTATAAGGTTAAAAAAAAAAAATTAAAAAAAAAACTACGAGATTGGCCAAAACTAAGTTTTTTGTTCACAAATGGTTAAACGCTGCTTCAACTGTAATTTTGCTTGTTGCAAAGTCATAAACAACAACAGTAAATGAAATACTGGTAATATTGCCTCTTCAGAGTCACTTCCAGAAGTATATAAGGCAAATACTTTTGCCAAGAAATAGCATGCAGAAACAGTGCAATCTCAGAATGTTTTCAGAAGATACCTGAATGTCAACGAAATTGGCTTCATCCACTGCCTCCTCAACAAATTGTGGTACCTATAAGGTGCGAGAGAAAAGATAAGCGCCATGCATAGCAAGAAAAGCCCCTTGTGAATTTTTTTCTGATTCAATTGAAATGCTGACAAGTACATCACACACAAAACAGAGTCCTGCCATATTCCGTAATAGGAACTGAAGAGCAGACAATATTAATAGAAAATTAAATTTTTGAGTCCTTGGGAGATAATTAGCATAGACATTGAAGCACCACAATTAGCTGAAAAAACCCGCCCCAGCATGATGCAGCTTTGGAAATGAAGACATATGATACTGTTATGTAATGCTCACTATTCACCTTTGAATTGGAGTTGTCATTAAGCCAGCTATGGTTGTCTGATTCGTCCTGAAAGAAAAATAGAAATTGGGAAATAAATACCAGTAATAACTACAAGGCGCTAAAGTAATACTGGGAGACTTAACAACATACATGCTTAAACAAGTCTTAAACAATAAAACCACATGACGGAATAGGATGAAATAAATTTTATATGACAATGCAAACCACTACACCAAGATAATAACACTACCGGTCTAAAATGATTTGTACCAACAAAAACCTCGTATGCCAAAAAGAACTAGGCGCGCTTAAGTTTCAAACTGAAGAAACTTAATTGCTTACATTCAGAATAGTTTTGCGGGATTCTGAAATGTTAATCCTGTTGGCTGAAGGATGTGGAGCATTGTTCTTTGGCAAATCCAGACGACTCTGTGCAGAGGTTAACAGTGGCTGCCTTTGGGGAATAATTGGGGGATTCCCAAATCTGGGTGGCGGCGGTTGCCTTTGAGTCCCTCTGTAGACCACTGGTGTTGCTGGGGCACTTCTCCTAAAGTCCACATTCAGCAGTGGTGGGGGTTTGCTCGGCCTTCTTGAGGAGTAAGAGAAGTTGCTTCTTCTTCTCAGCTACGAAAAAAGATGAACAAACAAGTGTCAATCTAGTGACCCAACAAATTATAAGTGCCAGAAACAGGGCAAAAAAACACTTACCTTTTTCTCTCCTGGTTTTTTCTTTTGACGAGAGATTAAAGATGCGATGTGCGCTGTCTTTTCATCTCCTGGCGCATGGATTACATTGTCGCCACCTCTTTTAGAGATATGGTACCCCAAGGATTTTAAAAGTGACAACAAATCATTGTGACCAAATTCTCGATAAGGAATATTTTTCCCTATAAGGCTTCGGAAATCATCTGAAACATGAATAGGTATGAATAAAACAATTACTCCATCAGCAAGTAATGGTGGTTCCTCACTTCATCACTTTTGAGTTCAACAATACTTACTCATGAACTGTCTTTCAGTAAGACTTCCACCTCCTGAGGTCAATACTGCATTGAAATCATGTTTCAGATCATCCAACTCCATGATTCATAGCAACTGAAAATAAAAACAAAATCTAATCTTTCAAAAAAAAACACCGGACTGTGTTACTGCTGGGCACATAGTTTGGTATGGTATGGTCAAATCAAGAATTTCTGGGAACATGAAAAATGTGCACGGGAAGAGGAGGACAACAGCGTTGACAGAAAGCTGAAAGTGAAAAGTTGAACAATACAAGTTTCTTGAGCAAGAGGAAATAAATGTCAACTTGGACCAATGGAAATTACGCTACGATTCCCGCTAAGAAACTGGAAATGAGACAGGAAGGAAATGCTGTCAAAATAAAAACCAGGTAATATGCAGCCTACTTTCACTTTGATAATGAATGGGACGAGACAGTACACACATGAATACATTTTCCAAGGATTCCGATGAGTACTATGAGAAAGTTTAAGACGTACACGGGCATCAACGCCAAAAATAACAACAAACGCAATAATCGCTCAAGGATCAATGTAGGCTAATCAAGGTAAAATGCCCCAGGATCCGGGACTTGTCAAGTAGGCCGGGTTGTGCTGTCAACGAGCATGCGGCACTACGTCAGCGGAAGGCAGATAAACAAGTACGGAGGGATCAACGATATCCTGATCACATCAAATAGAACCTTCACACGAATTCCAGTCCACACAAAATGCACTTATCAAGGCACAAATGTCACAGACCTGAGGGACACTAATCAACACACCAACACGCCACGACGAACGCCAACACACAACTGCTGGCTGACTGACTGGCTGGCTGGCTAGGTTAGGAGGCGGGGGAAGGGGCAGGGGCAGGGGGGGGGGGTCGGTGGCTCGGCACTCGGCTCGGCCGGCGGCAAGCAGGAAAAACGAAGGGTGGGGATGGGTGTTGCGGGGAGGCGGGGGGTGGGGCGCGGGCCGGATCGCTGCCGGGCAGAGAACGCGTCCAGTGGCCGCCGCGGCGAGGGCCTTCGCGACGAGAGATGAGAACGCCGTCCGCGGTCGCAACACACTTACCGTCACCGGGGAGCTCAATGCAGCACCGCTGGAGCAAACAGCGACGTGAACTGACATCTAGAGCGCTTTACAAGAAGCTGGCATTCCACTTAAACTTGGCAACATGGCGCCCACCAGCCGCCAAAGCGGCAACAGCGCGCGTTTCATTTTGTCCTTCCCCGTCCCCTCTCTTCGCCGTGGGGCTGGGCGGCTGGGCGGTGGCCGGGCCAGCCAGGCCAGGCGCCAGGCCAGGCTAGGCCCGAAGATGTCAAGATGCAACAACCTGCTGCACACCTCATCCAACAATATCTTCCAGCCAGAGCGCGAAGCAGCGAAGCACGGCCTGCATTTTGCATTTCCGTTCCCACACTTCAGGAGGGTCGGGGCACTGCACAAAGAGCACTTGCACCATAAAACTATCAGGCCGCGTGCCGCGTCCTTGGACCTTGGACCCTTTGGTCTTTGACCGGAGTGAGTGCGGCTGGACTGGAGACCGGAGTGACGGACCACCGACAACGAAAACACGAACATTTTTATTATTATTATTGTCAGTTTATTGTTCCCCCCCCCCGTTCGATAGTCTTCGCCGCCCGAAGGTGAAAGGCCGTTGCTAGGCGACCGCCCCCTCGAGATAATGGCACGGACGATTTTTTCTGAAAAAGTCGGATGATTCTAAGCGTATTTCGGAACGCTTGCGCGCGCTGGGTCGCCAGGTAGTGCACTGTAGCACCCCAGTCTTGCGTGATGGGCTTATCATAGGTCCGGATCAGTCGCCCAGCAGGCTGATTCCGGACAGCGGCTCGTCGCTGTCTGCTGTCTCTCTCGCACTCAAGGGGGCTCCCGTTAGGGTGCGAGCGAGACAGAGCGAGGCGTAAGTGCCCGGCCTGCTGGGCGACTGATGCCTGTCCCACTCCAGGCCCTCCACGCTGCCATGGGGCCCTGCAGACCCTCTCGGCCGCCTCGCTGCGGGGCAGAGACGCGCGAGCAGCGGCCGCGGGGCCCCTTTAGAGCCCTGGGGTTCGAACGGGGCCACGTTCGGCGACACGGCCAAGGACGTGCTCTTCGACATGTTCAAGGGGCCGGACGACACCGTGGCCATCGGCAAGTTCCTGTCGGTAGGTGGCAGAGCAAAGGCCGGGCCATCCCGGGTGCAGGCGTTATCACCGGGAGAATGAGATTGGGGAGAGAGCGACACGGGGTGCGGCCGGGGGAGGGAAGGGGGGGGGGGGACGAACAGAGTCAATGGGCGTGGCAGCAGCCCGCGCGCCGTCGTCAAGCGAGAAACGGGATTTGGATTCTGAGGACGAGCGTGACACGCGACGCGTTGAAACGCTAGATGCGCGAGCCACCTCGGTGGCGGTGTGGCGTTGGTCGCGGCAGGCAGGCCGCCAAAGGCAGCCAAAGGCCGCACACCGCACCGCGCGCCGCGGCGTGGCGTGGCCGAGGAATGCGGCTGGGCAGTGCCAGTGGCACGACGGTGACCCGCGCGCGCCTTGCCGCGCCTTGCCGCACCCCTCGGCCGCCACCATGCCGCTGGCGCCGCGCCGAATTCCGCGGATAAGGCGAGACCGTCTCCCAAGAGTACCACGGCCTCGACTTCCTCCTTCGCGTCGCCTGACCACCCGCAACGCCGCGCGCGTTGGCCGCGACCGGGTCACCCCGCCACACCCCTCCCCCTGCAGGCGCGCGGGGGCGAAGAATAAGTTTCTGCCCGCCAAATTCTGTCCTAGAGTCGGGACTGAGAGAGCAGGTGCAGCCCGGGACCCCTCTCTGTGAGGGTCCCTACCTCCTGTTGGCCATAAATGTGGTCGCCGGCGG
>CM060097.1:9598202-9862328 GCA_030522485.1 Stenchaetothrips biformis | reverse complement strand
CGTTTTTCATTGTGCTTTATATGCAAGTACCTCCTGTACAATCTGCGCGTTTTGAAAGACAAAAAAAAAATAAAAAAAATGCCAAGACTTTCAATTTGAGCTGTCAGCAAGCTTCTGTTCCTCTACTTTTAAGTTTGAAGTGCTGTCATCTGTTGACCAGAAGCTGACCTGCTAAATATTAAAAACAATCTTAAATGGACACAAATTGTTGATCCATGCTGGATTCTCTTTTTTTTCTTAGTTATTAGATCCCCTATCCCCTTTGTTCAAAACTCACAGGAAATGGGACATTGTCCATCTGTTCTATTTTCCTTTGCAACTTGAGAAGTAACAAGAGAGTGGTCAGTCACCCTTCTTATATAGTGGTAGGGCTTGAGAAAAAAACATGGTCAAGAGGATATGATTAATAGAGAAAAACTTAAATAATATTGAACTTGGTGACACTTTATTTTATTTGAATAGTATCACTTTATTTCATTTGAATAGTATCTTTGATTTTTTTAAATAAAGGCTTTAGATTCAGGGTGAAGAATGATCATTGATAATTAACACAATTTAGACAATATTATTGGGATTTAGTACCATTTAAACAGGTCTTATCTTGTAAATTAAATTAACTTTGAGCTAAGCAAAATTATACTAAATGAATCAATGAAATTAAATGGCACAGTGCTTCACGGCCTCTCATTTTCTTCTTCATCAATCTTTTGCCGATAAGCCTCGAGCCTGTTGTTGAAGGTCAGCAGTCTGTCATTTACCCTCCGATTGATTGCTGCAGTGGCACACTTAGTGCCTCTAGACGGAGAAATCTCAGCAATCACTCTGAAATTAGCAGTAAAGGCATGGAGAACAAAATTTAGAGAAACAAAAGTCTTAAGTTTGAGCACTGCAAAAGCAATAATAAACTCTACTCACCGCTGACAAAAATTGAAGAAAGTGGCCAAGTTGTTAGGAAACTCAAGTGTTTGAAAAAAAACGTAGGCTTCAAAGACAAATGCTAGGGCCTTCATGGATCGAATCCACCTTTGCCACAAATCGGTTGTCAATAGAGACGAAAACCTCTTTCATAAGCATAGATTGATGAAACCTGCATGAGTCAACCAAATGATAATAGGTTCATAAGAAATGCCATAGTTTAATATACTGAATAAGTGACTTAATCACCATTACTTAACCAGCAATAGCAAGGAAATGGTGTTCTATTACTTTCTTCAGGGAAGTTCCTTACACTGTCGTCAACTACGTCAATAGTTATGGATAGTTTTCTAGAAAACAGGAAAAGTTTTGGATATTATTTATGGGTGACCTATTTGGTGGGCAAACACTTGAAAGTATCACAACATAACCTCCACAAATGTCAGAAGATGAGTCGGGGTCCTCTCCAAAATTCACTATAAATCATTTTTAACAGTGTTGGAAGTACGGTTTGACCTGTGGCCACCTCTGTTCAGCCCTTTGCATCTTCCTTCCTCATGATCTTCCTCATAACTTCATTTTTAAAAGCAAGAAAGTCTATCACAATAATTTCTCATTCTCAGTAACATAAATTTTTAACATTTCCTTAAAATCAACTACCGATTAGGAGCTTGTAATGCAAGTTGAGGTGCCCTTTGCTTGTAAATAAAAATGGCACAATTTATTTTGAGATCTTCAATATTTATCTTCTCTGTAGATACATCAGCATTACCAACCCGCTTCATCAACACGCCGCCTTTTCTTCTTCTTATCTTCAGCTGATGGTGGATTATGATGTGTTTTCGCTGGAGAATAAAAAGACCTCTTCCATTTTAATAAATTTTAATTGTCTTACCAATCCCGAATCCTTTTTGGATAATGTATAACGCATTTTGAAGTTCGTTCATGGATTTCTTCTTGTGATGCCTCAGTTTTGAGTTTTGAGGGAGAGGTGGGTTGTCCCAATTTGGGCAACCAAATGGCCTGCGGAGGATATTTGGTGCTGTCCAATCTCAACAACAGGTCTTTGATGTTTTGGGCCTCTTGTCATAGTCAAATTTAACTCTCATCTGGCGTGCGAGACTATCACCTTCCCATGCTCACTGATTATAATGGTAATCCTTGAAAGAGGCAGGAAATTTTTAGTACAATGCTCAAGGCCACATCTTTTCGAGTCTTGTCTTTGATAAGTTTAGGAAACCACTTTCCCTACATCAATCAACAATCCGATCCACCAAGGCTTGACGGTCCAACTGCTGAAGGCCGTTTCTTTTGCTGAATGGCACTTTTGACATTACTCGGTATATAACGGGCTGTCTGGCCCAAAAACAGGGAGCTTTAGAATTAACCTGTCTAGCATTGGCTTGATGTGTCGATGATCAAGATGAAGAAGGGACAGCTTGGAGTGTCGATGATGTAGAGGGAGTAACAGCTTGATGTGTCAATGATGCAGATGTGGAAGGATATTGGTTAGAATGTCAGCGAGATGAACCCTGTTACTTGGTGTCCCTTCACTGTACTCGCTGAAACCGTTAAAAGAAATGACATAGCATAGCTGATAAGTTACTTGAAATATAGGGGCCGCCACTCGAATAATTACCAAATTTGCTCTGCCATTCCTCGTATAAGTCAGTAGAGTCAACAGTGTCCAGTTTCTCTTTCAAAATTGCTATGGTCATGTGACGAAGATCCCTCTCATTCTTCACGCCTTGCGTGGCCAGAAATGCAACCAATTCACTAATGTCGTCTTCCGAATAAATGAGGAAGGGACGCCTTTGATATTCTGATCTAAAGCCTCATGAAAGGGCCATGGTTTTGGCAATACCTGTGAACAGAATGAGACCAGACTGATGACACAATGAAGGCAAAACGATGAAAATACCCCAAGGGAAGGGGCGAGGCACAATGCATCACCTCCCAATTCTGCAGCAGCCAACAAACCACAATTTAACGCTCTGAATATCGTCCAAAACGTTCGCTGTTCTGAGACGATATTAGATATTCACGGAGTCATCTTGCTGAACTTTGTCGCAAGGAGGAATAGACTCACCAAAATACAATCACAAAAGGAAACAAATAATCTACATTTGCATCTTGTAAACGGTCCAGTTCGCGTGCTTTTCGTGGCAGGTTTGGCGCGGTCGACTAGTGAACAGAGGGGGTGGGGGGGTGGGGGAACATGGGCACGTTCTTTTCCGACCGCAAAAACTGGCATGAACCGCTTGGTCGTTAGCAGAGATAAATACTTTATCTCTGGTCGTTAGTTGAAATTGTTCAAACTTTCGAGGAAAAACAAAACTGAGATTGTCATGTGTAACGTGTGCAACTATCAAGCAGGTATCAACATGTCACAGTATCAATTTTTCAGTTTCATTTTGTCCTTCCCTCTAAATGTAAACAATTGAGCATCAACAGATTGAGTTTGTTCATAAAGGACACATGATTTTAGTTTTGGTCGTCTACTGTAGAGTCCTACACTTTAGGACTCTAGTCTACTGTCTCTGGTCAAGGCAAGGACGTAAATTTGTGATTTTGTTTAATTAGTTTATGTTTTGATTCCACATTGTGTCGGATGCACACAGGTTTTTAGGACCGTTTTTGGATCATAATGCGCCTATCCGCCAATGCATTCAGTAAATGAACAAGCATTCATCACTGTTATAACCTCAAGGTATGCATACTTTTTGAAGAATTTTTTCTGTTATGTGGTCTTCATAATTTTTAATCTTTCCTCTCAATTCCTCGTTTCCTAGCAGTATTTGCAATAGGCATTTCAACAGAGGAGTGGAGGGCAAGGTGTATTATTGATTCCCTGATGCGCACAGGTTTTTAAAACCGTTCTTTGCTTCTACACTTCATTTGCATTCAGTAAATGACCCTAGCATCTATATCTGTTCCAGCCTGAAGGTACGCGTACTCTTTGAAAAACTTTTCTGTTCATGAGGCGTGTCATCATAATTTTTAATTTTTCCTCACAATTCCTTGTTTTTTAGCAGTATTTGCAATGGGCATTTCTACAGAGGAGTGGAGGCATGGAAGAGAATGTTAGTTATCATATGTAAATTTGTAATTTTTGTTTGATTATTTTATTTATCGATTCCCACAACAGTGTTTCAAAACTGTTCTTGGATCATACTGCGCCTGTCCTCTACTACATTCAGTAAACAAAGAAGCATTTATCTCTGTTACAACCTCAAGGTATGAATACTTTTTGAAAACTTTCTCTATTCATGTTGTGTCTCCACAATTTTTAACTGTTTCCTTTGTTTTTTAGCAGTATTTACAATGGGCATTTCTACAGAGGAGTGGAGGCATGGAAGAGAATGTTAGTTATCATATGTAAATTTGTAATTTTTGTTTGATTATTTTATTTATCGATTCCACAACAGTGTTTCAAAACTGTTCTTGGATCATACTGCGCCTGTCCTCTACTACATTCAGTAAACAAAGAAGCATTTATCTCTGTTACAACCTCAAGGTATGAATACTTTTTGAAAACTTTCTCTGTTCATGTCGTGTCTCCACAATTTTTAACTGTTTCCTTTGTTTTTTAGCAGTATTTACAATGGGCATTTCTACAGAGGAGTGGAGGCATGGAAGAGAATGTTAGTTATCATATGTAAATTTGTAATTTTTGTTTGATTCTTTTATTTATCGATTCCACAACAGTGTTTCAAAACTGTTCTTGGATCATACTGCGCCTGTCCTCTACTACATTCAGTAAACAAAGAAGCATTTATCTCTGTTACAACCTCAAGGTATGAATACTTTTTGAAAACTTTCTCTGTTCATGTCGTGTCTCCACAATTTTTAACTGTTTTCCTTTGTTTTTTTAGCAGTATTTACAATGGGCATTTCTACAGAGGAGTGGAGGGCAAGAGTTGGTTCCTATGCAGGAAGAAACTTCAGCATTTCTTGTGTTAAAGTGGGTGTTGCCTTTCATTTGCTGGATCTTCTGCTGGTACTTGGAGTGATTTGTTACATCCTTGTGATAGGGTGTGTGGAATTGAATCCAGGACCTTTCCCCTGCAAATTGTGTCGTATTGTACCAGAAACCATTGCAAGCAACATCTACCATCAACACAGCCATGCTAAGAATAAGAGTTTTATGTACACTTGTCCTGGCTGCCTATTTGCAACATCATCATTTGGAAGCCTGAAGTTCCATGTTTCTATGTTCCACAGAGAGGATTACCATCAAGATCCAGAACACATTGTAGAGATAGAGTGTGTGTACTGTACTGACGATACATTTCATGCCTCATCTCTGTGGGAACTAGTTCAACATTTGTACAAACATCATAATGGTACCGAAGTGGAATGTCCCATTGAGGATTGTTCAAAAAGATTCAGTAAGAAGCAAAATCTCCAAACGCACCTGTCCCAGCACCACAAAAAACTGGCGTGCTGAGGGATGCCCCAAAGAGGACTGGAAAGTGTTGACTGAAGTATGCCATTCCACTGTTGAGAATCCAATTGAAGATGATGAAGATCCTACAATTGAAGACAATGATGAAATGGACTTTGAATCATCCTCTTCTGATTATGGTGACTTACTTAATGATGAGTTATTTATGGATCACATTGGAAAATTTTATCTAAGTCTTTATGCTGTGAAGTTTCTTCCCCAAACTACAATACAACACATTTGTGACAGCATTACGTTCATGACAGATATAGCGCATGCTCGCATAAAACTCTGCCTCAGCTCTAGCTTGAAAAAATACAACATTCCAGAAGACAACATCAATCAAGTGTGTCATGAAGTTCGCTCAGCTGATCTTGTCTATGCTGCCCACCATAAAAATAGTCCAGGTCCGTCTTTGACCTCTCACCACCTAAGAAAGAAATTCTTCCGTATCAACTATGGATACGTTGAACCGAAAGAGATACCTCTGGACGAGCACAATCCTGATCTGAAACTTCAATATGTGTCCATAGAAAGGACCCTTTTAACGGTTTTGAAGGATCCATCCGTTCAAAAAGATGTGGATGCTTCCTTTGTAAGGTTTCAAGAGCATCCAGATAAAGTTTCAGATTACACTGATGGTACTATTTTTCAATCTGAAGATCACCCGCTTAAAGAAATCAGGACTATTTCTTTATCAAGATGGATTGAACCCAGTAATTAATGTATTAGGTTCAGCCAAAGGAAAATACAAGAATGTAGCTGTGTACCTCACCATTGCCAACTTAAAACCGCATCACAGGGCAAAGATTTTCACAAAACACTTAGTTATGCTTGTCCGTGAATCTGTCTTCAAAAAGGTAGGGGCTGAAAAATGTTTTGAAGAAATGATGAAGGAGTTGAAGTCTTTAGAAACAAATGGCATTGAGTACAAAGGAGAAAATGTTAAAGTTGTAGTGCAATATATGCTTGGAGACAACCTAGGACAACATCAAATCGGAGGGTTCGTAGAATGTTTTACAGGAACATATTTCTGTCGATTTTGTGACATCAAGAAATGGGACTTTAGAGCTGCCCCTGCTTTGACCAAACCACCACGCACTAAAGAAGACTATGATAGGTGTGTAATGAAAGCTTCTCTGGACTGGGCAAGTACATCATAAAGGAGTTAAAAAAGATTGCATTCTTAACTCTCTCAAGTATTTTCATGCAACAAGCCACCTCTGTTGTTGCACTGCTCATGACCTTTTTGAAGGTGCAATGTCATGGGATTTAGCTGCAATAATTAAACGATTTGTCAAGAAGAAGTGGTTTACCTATGAGCTACTCAACGCAAGGATCCAACAATTTAAGTTTCATGGCACTGACCGCCCTAATAAACCAGCTCCAGTTAATCTAAATGGCAAGAAGCTAGGAGGACACGCTGTCCAGAATTGGACATTAGTGAGGTACTTATATTTAATAATTGGAGACAAAATCCAAGACTTCGAGGATGATGGATGGGTTTTGTATCTGCAGCTGAAAACCCTATCTGAATACTTCACTGCCCCATCTTTCAGCAAATCTGATTCCCCATATTTAAAAGATGTGCTTTTGCCTGCATACTTCGAGCAAAGAAGTTTAGTTCTAGATCCAGTGAAATATAGACTAAAACCAAAGTATCATTTTATGGTCCACATGGCAGCTCATTTATTGGCCTTCGGCCCATTACAACATGTTTGGACAATGCCATATGAACAAAAACATAAGCTTCTGAAAGAAGTTATGAGAGCAACAAAGAATTTTATAAATCCAGAATTCTCCTGTGCTGAAAGAGAGCAAATGAACTTCTGTTACATCACCTCAAGCAACCTTTTTGATGATGGTTTTGTAGAAAATGAACCAAAGGACTTCTCCCTTCAAGCATACAGTGGTTCATTACTGAGATACTTGTCCTCCTGCAGTCTTCCTGGCAAGTGGCTTGATTCCCTCTCTGTTACTGCTAATGATGGGGTACTATACACCAGAGAAGATGTTTTGCTGCTGTCATCATTAGAAACTCAAGTCATTGCCATTGGAATTTTAAAAGTAATCCTTTCTCAGAATAACATTCTGCAATTTGTATTTGAGAAACGAAGAGCCACCCTCAATCCTATCACTGGAATGTATGAGATCAACTATGACTCTCTTTCAGAGTTTTGTACGTTATCTGCAGACAACCTCGAATACCCTGTACCTCATCCAGTCTATTCTCATAAGGACAAAGTTGTGCTGAGTTTAAAGCATAAACTATGGAATGCAACTGAATGGTGAGAACGATAAGCCGAATGCACAACAACCACCAATTAACCAGAGGTTTGAAATTCTAATCATTTTTTTTTTATTTTTTTTATCCTTACAGACTATTTCCTCACTTCTGGGAAAAGGCTGTGCATTTGTCTTCGGAGCCTACACCACCTTCAACTTTGGGTTATCACCTTGGCCCCTTTTGTCAATTTTTGTCAGCGGTGAGTAGAGATTATTATTGCTTTTGCAGTGCTCAAACTTGAGACTTTTGTTTTGCTAAATTTTGTTCTCCATGTCTTTACTGTTAATTTCAGAGTGATTACTCAGATTTCTCCATCAAGAGGAACTGCAACTGCTGTACTAAATCTCTACTAAATCCTAATAATATTGTCTAAATTGTGTTAATTTAATTAATTAATTAAATAATTAATAATATTGCTGGTAAGTAATGGTGATTAAGTCATTATTCAGTATATAAACTATGGCATTTCTTATGAACCTATTATCATTTGGTTGCTCTCATGCAGGTACATCAATCTATGATTATGAAAGAGTTTTCGTCTCTATTGACAACAGATTTGTGGCAAAGGTGGATTCAATCCAAGAAGGCCTAGCATTTGTCTTTGAAGCCTACTTTGTTTTCAACATTGAGTTTCCTAACAACTTGGCCACTTTCTTCAATTTTTGTCAGCGGTGAGTAGAGTTTATTATTGCTTTTGCAGTGCTCAAACTTAAGACTTTTGTTTCTCTAAATTTTGTTCTCCATGCCTTTACTGCTAATTTCAGAGTGATTGCTGAGATTTCTCCGTCTAGAGGCACTAAGTGTGCCACTGCAGCAATCAATCGGAGGGTAAATGACAGACTGCTGACCTTCAACAACAGGCTCGAGGCTTATCGGCAAAAGATTGATGAAGAAGAAAATGAGAGGCCGTGAAGCACTGTGCCATTTAATTTCATTGATTCATTTAGTATAATTTTGCTTAGCTCAAAGTTAATTTAATTTACAAGATAAGACCTGTTTAAATGGTACTAAATCCCAATAATATTGTCTAAATTGTGTTAATTATCAATGATCATTCTTCACCCTGAATCTAAAGCCTTTATTTAAAAAAATCAAAGATACTATTCAAATGAAATAAAGTGATACTATTCAAATAAAATAAAGTGTCACCAAGTTCAATATTATTTAAGTTTTTCTCTATTAATAATATCCTCTTGACCATGTTTTTTTCTCAAGCCCTACCACTATATAAGAAGGGTGACTGACCACTCTCTTGTTACTTCTCAAGTTGCAAAGGAAAATAGAACAGATGGACAATGTCCCATTTCCTGTGAGTTTTGAACAAAGGGGATAGGGGATCTAATAACTAAGAAAAAAAAGAGAATCCAGCATGGATCAACAATTTGTGTCCATTTAAGATTGTTTTTAATATTTAGCAGGTCAGCTTCTGGTCAACAGATGACAGCACTTCAAACTTAAAAGTAGAGGAACAGAAGCTTGCTGACAGCTCAAATTGAAAGTCTTGGCATTTTTTTAATTTTTTTTTTGTCTTTCAAAACGCGCAGATTGTACAGGAGGTACTTGCATATAAAGCACAATGAAAACGAACTTTGATCAGACTTTAAACAAAATTAGCCAAGATAAGTAAAAGCACAAAAGAAGTATAGTAGAGGAAAAGTCAAACAAGAATCACAGAAGAGAAATAATGGAGAGAGCGTCAGGAGCAATCTTGCTGTGTTGTTTTCTTGTGAGAGGAGCAGGGGCTTGGCTATGATTCACAGGAGATGCCAAGGCGGAGCAGTTAAATCATTGAAGAACTCGATGATGGTACTCACAGTTGTCAATCAAGATGGACAGGCGGGAGCAGTGGAATAATTAAACTGGAATTAAGTACAAAGAGAATTGGAAAATAGATTAGGAATAAAAATAGGAAAATAATGAAGATTAATAAAATGTAGATAAACTTTTAGTGCTTGTCAGCGGTCTGGTCACATTCTAGTTGCTGAGATTAACCGAGTCAGGAGCAATCCTCTTGTGTTGTCTGCTAGTCCAAGGAGGAGGGGGCTTGCCATGACCTGCAGGAGATGCGAAGGCGGAGCAGTTGAATTATTGAAGAAGAACTCGATGATGATACTCGCAGTTGACAATCAAGATGGAGAGGCAGGGAGCAGCAGACCGATTAAACTAGAAACAGATACAAAGAAAATTGGAAAATAGATTAGGCTTAGAAATAGGAAAACAATGAAGGTTATTTAATGTAGCAGTCTACTTACCACAGCTCCCTTCTATCATCACACACACAGCGGTTGGATGTTGGAAATGTTGAGTGCCCTCTGCTCTGATCATCACGCAAGCTCCTCGTGGAAGACTCTTGTTCCTCTTGTTCCATACCTGAACAAAAGCAAGCACAGTGCATCAGCCAAACAGCAACGAAATAAGCAAAATATTTTTCAGAAAGCTCGCTTAGGCAGTGCTATGGGGTTAGGGCTCTGGGCGATTCGCAAAACGCGAAACAGTCAAAACAGTAGAAAATCAAGTGTGACGCAACGCTATGGACAATGGCAACAGACGGAAAGCGTAACTCGCATGCAGAGGCGAGTAAGAAAAGAACAGAAAACGGAGTGCAAGAAATAGCATTCAATTTGGCGAAAAACTTGCAAACCATGAAACTCACTTCCGACTTGGCCAAAACAACACGGCTGCTTCTGCTTCGCCCTCCCCCTCTTCCCTTCCCCTTTCTCCGGCCCCGTAATCCGAATCCGAATCCGAATCACGACGCTGGCCCTTATTCGCACTCGAGAGGGCACATAAGTGATATGAAGATGGTGAAAGCGCGAAAGGTTTTTGATCACTTTCTCCTGGATTTTGACAATGTCATTCTATTTTGGACTATGCACAGTGTTTTCTTGGAAGGATTCCTTCAGGAGACAGTCACAGTCTTGTCACAAATCATTCGGCGAACTTGAAACGAGTGATACTTCGAGGATTTCTGCTTGCTTTGGTACCCTTTGCAAACAGCAGGCTGATTTGTAGCAGAAAGAAGATTTCATTTACTCAACTTCAGGTAGCCTACTCCCGCCTTCACTTAATGGACACCCCTGTCATGAACTACATGTGAGTTAGACTACTAGAAGGAAGGTGGAGAAGAGGTTAAAAAAACAGCAATGCACATGTTTTGCAGTATCTAAATACTTTGCAATAGCTTGCTGTATGTTACACTGTCCCTCGCCAACACATAGTGTGGGCATGATGGGAACAGGACACACTCTTCTCTCCGCTCTTCTGATCAATCTACGAGCTGCTTGAAGTGTATCAAAGCTCGTTCCTGGTGTGTGATTCTTCTGTGCAAACTGATCCTGCTGCAAGCATTTATCATCTATGTATATGGAGAGGCAATTGATTTTTAGCTTTCTTTTAAAAAAAAAAAAAAAAAAAAAAAAAATGATAATTCTCTGGGCTGGACAAAGAAGGGAAACAGGCTCGTTTCAAAATATGTGTGTGGTTTCTGAATTACCAAAGTTGTTTGTAAACGACACATGTATGATCTTGTTTGAAGATGAGATCACTCGTATTATTACAATTGTGTCGTTGGGTAACATCATTTTTGTCGTTATTTGTGGTACGACACTTGTGACGTCTATTATCAAATGACTTTGTCGTATTGAAACAACTGACTTTTTAGAAAATTGATCGTAATATTACAACTGATTTTTAACAGTGCAGGGCGACGGCTCCGACGCGAGCGCGGTGGTCGCGCCGGTACAGTCCGCGCAGGCACGCCGTGTGAGGCGGCGCACACCAGAGGAACAGAGGGTTTCGAGGTCCGGAGTCGCTTGATGGGACTCGGACCAATGGAGGCCCACTGAGCGACGCGGCTTAGCCACGCAGCGCGGCGCGCAGCGCAGTTCAAGGCCCTCAGCATCGTGCGGATCCCCCGCTAGCGCGGCGCCCGTGCGCGTTTTGAAGGTCAGTGTACTTGAGCACTCCCTTGTTGTCTATCCCCGCAACCCATTTCCCCGCTCCCCCCCCCCTCCTCCGAGACACATCTCTCGCCTCGGTCGTACTGCTGGGGTCGTTAGCGCGCGGGGTTAGGGGGGGGAGGGGGAGTCTGCCCCTGCGCACCCCGCCCCGCCCCACCCGCAGCAGCCATGCACGACTCGCGCTCACGAAAAACAAACCGCCCTGCCGCTACCGTGACCTTCCGGAGCCCCTTAGCGCGTTAACTCACCGCCAGTGACTGCAGCAATCGAGTCCCTATCGCTTGCCTTCGCTAGCGGTCGCTTTGCCGCCGCTGCCCCCCGCCGAACACATTGCCTCGTCGCGCCTCTCTCTCTCCTCTCTCTCTCTCTCTCTCCTCTCTCTCTCTCTCCTCTCTCTCTCTCTCTCTCTCTCTCTCTCTCCCACGTGGAGCGCCGTCGCGTCTCGTAGGGGTGCGACAGAGACAGCGCGACGAAAGCACTGCTGCACCGCCGCGCTGCTAATGCAGTCAATAATTTGCAGACCGTATCACGGTGAGGCGGGGCGGGCGCATGGCGAGGCCCAGCCAGTGCGCGGGGGCGGCTCTCTCTCTCTCTCTCTCTCTCTCTCTCTCTCTCTCTCTCTCTCTCTCACTCTGACTCTCCCGCTGATAGCGGTGGGACTCTATTGTGGACGCGTGGGCGACGGCGCAACGCGACGCTAGCTGCGCAGAGTGGGTCAGAAGACGGCACAGGCGGCCAAAATTCTAGACGCGTTTTGAGCTCAAGAGTCGCTAAATGGGAACCGAACGTGTGACCTCAACCATGGATTGCTCTCCGAACGAGGAATCCATTGGTGGGGTCACACGTTCGATTCGAGTCCCATTTTAGCGACTCTGGGGCTGGTAACGCATCTAGAATTTTGTCCGCCTCAACGGTCTTCTGCCCCACTGTGCTGCATGGCCCGGCATGGCCCCACTGGCTCCAGCGGCGGTGCTTTCGACTGGAGGGGTGCGGCGTGGCGGCTGGAGCGCAGTCCACAAGTTGTGCGACTCTCAGGATGGAAGCATTGGAAGGGAGGAAAGGGGTGGTCGCCGCACCGGCCACTCTCTGGCTGGTCTGGCTCATGGCACCCTGCCTCCTCTGGGAGACATATTTACCCCCACCCTTTCCTTCTTTTCTCCCGCGGCCGGCCTGCAGGCCTCGGCCGGCTGCTTGCGTTACAGCCGCCAAGTAAAATAGGCTTTCCTTTAGAGCGCTCTTTTCTTTGCCGCTCGTTCCGCGCGCGTCGTCGTCGTCTTTTAATTTCAGGACTTTGAGCGGCCGCGCGGAGCAGATCACCCAGAGCAAAATTCAAATGGAGCGCGCTAATTGCTTTGAACAATCTCCCCGCCGCGCCGCCTCAAAGAATGGCGGCTCTGTTGCCGCCGGCCGGCCGGCCGCACGACGCACAGTGGGCCAGAAGACCGGTGCAGGCGGCCAAAACTCTCGACGCGTTTTTAACTCCAGAGTCGCTAAACAGGACTCAAACCGAACATGTGACTCCACTAATGGATTCCTCGCCCGGAGGGCAATCCAATGATGGGGGTCACACGTTCGGTTCGAGTCCCATTCAGCGACTCTGGAGCTCAAAGACCGGTCGCTGCACTCTGGTGGTCACTGAAGCCCCGCGGCTGGGTGCCTCCCGGCCTCCCCGAATAAGAGGCGAAATAAAAGGAGCGCGTCTTTACGGCCCGTGTCTTTACGGCGACCATCAGTATGCTAGAGGCGCCGCGGGGGCGGGGCGGACTACTGTCGCCATTGTCACCTTGCCGCCGATTGAGAGAGGAGAGCGGCGTTGGCAGCCCCGCCCCCCGCCCGCCCCGCCCCGCCCCCGCCCCGCCCCGCCCCGCCCCGCCCCGCCGCGGCACGTCCTGTCCTGGCCCGCGTCCGGGAGGCCCATTGTCCTTGACAAGTCCCTGTCCTCGCCGCGTCGGCCCGGACACACTTCCTGCCGTCGCCGCCGCGTCCTCATGCAGCATCAACAATGTCCACGCGCGCGCGCTGAAATCCACCGATGTGAAGCCGGCACGCCCCGCGCACAACTTGGTCCTCTGTAGATAGTTGGTAGACGATTGTAAACCTAGTAGTAACCTTGTGTCATCAATAGAAACTGTAACATATCGAAGAAAGAAGAGCGGCGTCTAGTTTTCAAACAACGAAACTTGTTACGATGTCCTTTAAAACACGACGAGAAAGAAATGGAACGGGCGAGACGGTTTGCCTGGCAGTTGCTTGCTGAGGGGAGGGGGGGGGGGCTATCGCGGTGGTCCGATCACCGGCAGGGAGGAACCTGCCGTTATGGCGGGTAATGCTCCCACAAAGGCATCTTATCTGGCCCTTTATACGCGGAGCCGGGAGCGACGCAGCGCGGGACGGCGCACAGTGGGCCAGAAGACCGGCGGAGCGGCGGTCAAAATGCCGGACGGCTTTTGAGCTCCAGAGTCGCTGAATGGAACTCGAACCGAACGTGTGACCCTATCCATGGATTCCTCGTTCGGAGAGCAAGCCATTGGTGGGGTCACACGTTCGGTTCGAGTCCTATTTAGTGACGCTGGAGCTCAAAACCCGTCCGGGCTTTCGACCGCCTCCACTGGTCTTCTGGCCCACGAAGCGCGGGGCGGCGCGGGGCGGCTGTGGACCGGCCCCCTCTTTTCTCTTTGTCACACACTTGTGCACTTTTATGCCCGGGAGAGGAACACTTGCATGTGAGGGTGGGCCCCGGCCGCTGGCGCCGCACGCGTCGACCTGCCCGGCTTATCACACAATGCGAGTCAAGTTGGCCGGCAAAAACGACTTGGCGGGGCGCGCAGACCGCATAGTCGTGTGGGGCGGGGCGGGGCGGGGCGGGGCGGGGCGGGGTGGGAACACCACGCCGTCGACCTCACCCTCACCTCGTGAGACGTCGAGACGTGGTAGAGGGCGGCCATGTTTGAACGGACGCACTCCCGGCAAAGAAGGCAAAGAAGCAGAAGAAGAGTCGGTGGGAAAAAGTTGTCGGCGCCGCCGTTGGACTGATACGGACAGACAGACAGACAGCGAGTGCGGCGCAAGGTGCGTTCCCCTTTAGGCCCGGCGCGTCGCGCTGCCCTTCATTTCACTGCTGCCAGTAGACTGATTCTGACAGTCTTTTTCATGTCTCTCTGTCCCCCCCCCCACTTGCAGGGCGTTCCGTGTAGGTTATACGAGAGAGACCACCCTTTATAGAAAGGCGGTTTGGATGGATCAAAATGGGCGATATAAAATTTACTGTCTTATAAAGGTGGTACAAAATGAAGTCTGGAGAAAAAGTAATGTTAAGGTCTTAAATGGCGGTGATAATTTATAACGCCAATGCAGGTAAAAAATATTTTGAATCGTCATTCCAGTAGACAAATCTCACAACCGCCAGAATATGAAAAGCAACCAGCAATATTAGATAAACTAACCACCACTTACCTGTAGTGTATTCCAATACCATGGTACGTGCGTTGAGTCTATGGAACCAAGAATAGGAATGGCTGATGCCTTCTCGCAGACATGAATGATTTTTAAAATCAGTAAATTACGGTCAACACCATAAATCTTTCGTATTATGATTATTAATAGATAGACATTCAGATAACACAATCAATTTGTTCTTGCAGCTATGAAACACTATTAGAAGTTCCTTCAATTCTGTCCACTGTAATGGTTTTCCAGTGCTTAGTGGAGGGAGGTTAGTCGGCCCGCAGCTAGGTGAGATATTTTAGGCGCTACGAGGCTTACGAGGCGTGTCAACACATGCAACACATTCCGTGTTACCTTTGCCTCTTTGGGTTCATAGTTTGATTGTTGTATTGTAATTCCAAGCTGGTTATTAAAGTTTTGAAACTAAATAAACGAACATGCTAGAAAATGAAGCACTAATAAACAACAACAAAGAACAAAAGACAGTCAGTCCTGATAGCTTTTGTTATTTTATGTTGTTTATTTGTGCTTCATGTTCTGGCATGTACGTTTATTTAGTTTTAAAACTTTTATAACCGGTTTGGAACTACAATACATCAGTCAAACCATGAACCCAAAGAGGCAAAGGGAACGCGGAAGTGTGTTGCATGGGTTGACGCGTCTTGTAGCGCCTACAATATCTCAACCTAGCTGCGGGCCGACTAACCTCACTCCACGAAGCACTGAAAAACCATTACAGTGGACAGAATTGAAGGAACTTCTAATAGTTTTTTATAGCTACAACCACAAATTGATTGTGTTATCTAAATTTATATCCATTAATAATCACAGTATGACAGATTTTCTTAAACAAAAAATGGTGTTGACCATAATTTACTGACTTTAAAAATCATTTATGTCTGCGAGTGGGGATCAGCCGTTACTATTTTTGGTTCCATAGACTCAACGCACATACCATGGTATTGGAATACACTACAGGTGAGTGGTGGTTGGGCTTAACTAAGATTGCTGGTTGCTTTCTGTGTTCTGGCGGTATTGAGATTTGTCTCCTGGAATGACGATTCAAAATATTTTTTATCTGCATTGGCCGTATAACTTAGTATTAACATTTAAGACTCGGAACCCATTTTTTTCTCTGGATCTGCTTTTGTACTGCCTTTTTGGGGCGGTACATGGAAGACCGCCTTCCAAAAGGCGCTCATCGTAAGACTGCCTTCATTTGTGGTAATGTTACCGCCTTTCAATTTTGTGTGACAGCGCGACTAAAAAGACTCTCGGAGTCATTCTGCCGGCAGCCGCCTGCGAGTCCCGGGCAGGCCGCCCGCCGCGCCGCTGTGCGCGCCGCCCCGGTACTTGCCTGCCTGCACGGCGCTCGGCACCCGCCCACGCCCACAGTGGGCCAGTAGACCGGTGCACGCGGCCGAAACTGAAGACGCCTTTTGAGCTCTAGAGTCGCTAAATGAAACTCGAATCGAACGTGTGACCCCACCGTTGGATTGCTCTCCTGTTAGCGACTCTGGAGCTCAAAGAGCGTCTAGTAATAGTTGTGGCGCCTGCGCCGGACTGCTGGCCCACTGTGCGGCGGGCGCGCGCTGCACCAGCGCAATGCCATCCTCGACCAGCAGGCGGCATGGCGTATGCCAGTGACATGCCGGCACTCTGAGCGACAAGCAAGCATTATTTGCATTTCAATCGCCATTCTCTTTGAGACTGACGCATAAGCGGGGCGGGCGGGGCGGGGCGGTCAGGTAGCGGGGCGGTCAGGTAGCGGGGATTTCATTGCGGCATTAGCACCACAGAGAGGGACTTTTTGGCGGGGGATGGTAATCACTGGCAGGCGAGAGCATCAGGCCACCGCGGCCGGGTGTTTTCGAACGGGTAGGCGAGCCGCCTGCCTGTGTAAAGTGGGCGTGATAAAAATTTAAATGCGCGGCCCGTTTCGAGAGGGGTTCTTCTCCGGGGCGGCAAAATGAAGGGATGCTCCTCGCCGCCCTCGCACGGCGTGGCGGGGCGTGGCGGGGTGCGGCGGACTTGGCGCCACTTCGCTCTAGTTCGCTCCCTACTTGGCCGGGATCGTAATGCGCCTCCGCGCGCCGCGCCGCCTGCTCACAGTGGGCCAGAAGACCGTTGACACGGCCAAAATCCAGGATACGTTTTGAGCTCCAGAGTCGCTAAATGGGAATCGAATCGAGCGTGTGACCCCAGCAATCGATTCCTCGTGTGGAGGGCAATCGATTGGTGTGGTCACACATCCGATTGGAATCCCACTAAGCGACTCCGGAGCTGGAAACGTGTCCGGGATTTTGGCCGCGTCAACGGTCTTCTGGCCCACTGTGCTGCTGCCCCGAGATCCCTCAAGTGTTTGACGGCCTGCCTCTGCTCGTTGGGGACGACCGTCGGGACGCCGTGGTGGTGGTGGTGGTGGGCGACACGGCATCCGTGTACACCCAATTCCTTCTGAAACACCAAAGCAGCACGAGCGATTATTTCCTGCGTGTCGTACACCTACCCCCGGCTGCCACTTCTCCTCTTCTCTCTCCCTCTCGCCCACAAGGCGCGCCCACAAATGATCTCATTCTCCCTCCCTCTTCCTCTCTTCTTTTTTTTCCGCCCTAACCGCGCGCGCAAGCGGCAGCTGTGTAGCGGCTTGAGCATTGAGTGGTAATGAGCGCAAAAATACTTCTCAGCACCGCCAGCCCCAGGCCTGGCCCCGCCCGGACGATCCACCGTGGGCCGGAGGACCGGCGCAGGCGGCCGAAACTCTAGACGCGTTTTGAGCTCCAGAGTCGCTGAACAGGACACGAACCAAACGTGTGACCCCCCCCCCCCCCACTTATGGATTCCACGATCGGAGAGCAATCCATGAGTAGAGGAACACGTTTGGTCGCGCCCGATTTAGCGACTCTTGAGCTCAAAGCGCGTCCAGTGTTTTGGCCGCCCGCGCCGGTCTTCTGGCCCAGTGTGCGATCCCCTCTGGCGGTGGGAAAGGGGCAAAAAAAGGGGGAGGACGAGGGAGGCACGCACGCCGCCGCCTCGGCCGCCTGCCCCGCCGCTGGAGGGTGAGCCGGCGCGCCCCTCAGAGCGATGGTCGCCGTCGCTTTTTTCGGCATCCAACACACCCGGGGCGGGCTGCGCCGAAACAGGCCGTGAAGCAGGTGTGTGCTTGGCGGACCGTGGTGCGTGAAGAAATCCCGCTTGAAGTGGATTCGTCCGAGCGGCGGGGCGGCGTGGGGAAGGCGGAGCACAGTGGGCCAGGAGACCGGTGGAGGCGGTCAAAATCCCGCGGCCGGGTTTTTGAGTCGCTAAATGGGACTCGAATCGAACGCGTGATCCCACCAATGGATTGCTCTCCGAACGAGGAATCTATTGGTGGGGTCACAAGGTTTGCTTATATTCCAGTCCTGACTCGCGGGAAAGGTCAAGACCACGGCGTGGCGCGGGCGGCGTGGCGGCCAGGTCAGGAACCCGCGTCGTTGGATGTGCCCTGGATGGAGTGGGCGGCAACACTTCCCGCGCGCCGACCGCGCCGGCCGTGGTGACGCATCGCCGTGAAGGTCAGGGAGCCCCATTGAGCTGCCCTCTCGGCTGCCCTTTGTCCACTCTCCAACATTTCCCCGCCGCCACCCACTCCGGGGGAAAGGGGGCTCGTTGGCACGCGCCGTGTGATTTCTGGCCGCCTCACGGGTCACCACCCCGTCGAGGCGAGCGCGCTGCCGTCGCGCAGAAGACCGGCGGCGGCGGCCAAAACTAGACGCGTTTTGAGCTCCAGAGTTGTTAAACAAGGACTCTCCGTCTCTCTGTCTCTCTCTGGCCCACTGTGCGCGCGGCGCTGGGGCCGGGGGAGGCGGTAGAAGGTTGGAGGTTGGAGGTTGGAGGCGGCAGCAACAGATTATCAAGCCTTGTTCCAGAGGCGCGGCGGCAGAGACCCAAGGCGGCGAGGTCAGGGAGGGCCAGGGGGTGGCGAGGAAGGGGCGCGGGGGACGGCGAACCTCGGTGGGAACAGAGGGTGGTTGAGAAACGAAAGCAAAGGCAGCTCCGCCAGGACCTCGTCACCCTTACCACCTCAAACAAGGACCGGGGCGCTGCAGAGAGGCCAGGACACGCCGACCCGGCCGCACAAAGCCTTTTGTCACGCCGCCGCGCTCAAATCCAAACAGTTGCATTGATTCGTCCTTGCCAAAATAAAGCGCCGGAGAATTTATTTTTTCTGGTCCGGAAAGGTGATGGGTACCTTGCCTTTCGTGTCTGAATGCCAGGTACGCACAGGTAAACGGCCACGCGATTCGTTTTATGAGCGCCATCGGGGCGATGGCGCGCGCGTTGTTGTTTCGCCGGCTGAGGTGCCGGATGGCGGCAGTGTCCCCGACGCCAGGGGCTCTGGCCGGGACGCTTCCCCCGCCGGACCGGACCTTTTCAATTTAGATATGTAAATAGCGCTTTATGCCCCACACTGTGTGGCTCAGCTTGTAGCTTCGTTTTATTGTCCAGGAAGGCGGGGACAGTTGTTGTATTCGTTTTAATTTCTTATTTATTTATTTATTTATTTATTTATTTATTTATTTATTTATTTATTTATTTATTTATTTATTTATTTATTTATTTATTTATTTTTTTATTTATTGTGCGGCATTTATTTGTGTTTGGTAATTCCGTCCATCTACTTAGGCCGTTGGCACGACGCTGCGCAGTGGGCCGGAAGACCGATGCGGGATCCAAACATCGGACGGGTTTTGATCTCCAGAGTCGCTGAGTAGGACTCGAACTGCACGTGTGACCCTACCAATGGATTGCTCTCCGAACGACTCCGGAGCTAAAAACGTGCCGTCGCCGATCTTCTGGCCCACTGTGCGCTGCTGGAGGCCAGGCCGAATGGGTGCCGCGGATCGAGTTTACACTCTTAAGGCTAGTTAAGCACGGCGCGGTACCGATACCGACGAACTTCCGGCAGGCGGGGCGACGGCGAGGCGGCGGGGCCAGGCGGGATGGGCGCCCCCCGCTGTTAGTTCCTCCGGTCTATACATATTATTCGGGGGAAAGTTCGGCACTGTGGGCGCCATGCGCTAGACCGAATCATCACAGCAGCGAACGCTGTAATCACAAACGCAAAGCACCGCAGATTCAAAATCGGTGCCACTAATGCAAAAACCCGGTATCACAAGTTCTAAAGGTGGCATGAGCCGGTGCCGCAACCCCGAAGGCCTTCGTGCGGCGCCACCCCGAAATGCCGCGAGTGCTTAGGGGTTCCGCCAACAGCGTTTGCAGTGCTCGTCGCAACCCCTAAGCGTGTAGGACATCCGGTTAGGGTTTGCGGTTTCGGCGCTTGTGTCCCGCGCCGCAACCCCTAAAGCCGTTTCCCTGGGCTGTCGCCGCTCCTGTGCGGAGGTGCTGCCTTGGGGTGGAAGGGGGGCGGGGACCGTGCCCGCCGCCTCCACAGAGCACCTCGCTATTTCTCATACTGGGTGGCAAGGTAATGCCCTAGCCTCGTACTAGGCACTGCAGCTAACCAGTTGCTGGCTGCTCGCAAGAAATGCTGGCTGGTGGTTGTCCGATGTCCTTGTTTTCGTCTTTGTCATGGTATATTGTTCGTTTTATCGCAATTATGTTGTTGCAAGCATTATGACGGTGTCGTTACTCGTTGTGAACGGTGAATTTCGTTTATCGAAAGCGATGAATCCGCCTCCGATCGTGCGAATAAGGTCGTCTGTTTGTTGTGATTCGTCTTCACAAACTTAGCCAAGTGAGTCGTAGAGGAAAGTGCGTTTTATAGCGACTGCTTCTCGCCCTAAATCAGGCTTAATTCCTATGCACTCCAAACTCTCTGTGCACTCATGCGCCTGCCTCGTAATGTCATGCTTTCTTTCGTAAAAATGCGTTTTCGTCCGTTCCTAACCCTCTGATGCCTCAAATGCTTTTTCGGCGTTTATTCATATGCTCGTCCTGTCTGTTTTCTTTACTCAGTCGCGATTTTGTTGTTGCAGGACCACAGGAGCAGGTGTTTGGTTGGAATGCACCTGGCGAATGAACCGCGAAACTGACTCGGGAGTCGACGGAACCCGACGAGACTTCCTTTAGAAGCCAAGGATCCAGCATGGGGCTGTGCGCTGTGCATACAGCCAAAACAACAATTCTTCTTTTCTTCACCGCGGCATTGATCGGTAAGAGACGAACGTTCACGGTATCACTTTCAAAAAAAGAAGGGTTAGGACACTTTGGTGCCGAGCGCCTGTCCACCTGCATGACAACAGCTCGATTACTTTTGTCACTAATCGAACTGACTCGACACCTTGTATGTTTTGTATTATTTTTTCTTTGGTTAAGTAGAGTCAATTCTTATTCGAATCAACTCAATCTCTTGGGGTTTCAACTAGGCTGCTGCATTGGATTTATTTCTGTGTGTGTGTATAATGTAATTAAAAATGTTTTTCAACATTTGTCCGTAGGATGGTTGCCTCTTGCTCATCTCCTTTGATCGCACTCCAGGCATCAAGCTACCAGTGGAAGTGTTACACATTGGATGTCTCATTCACAGTCAGGTACCTTGCCCCCCTTTTCCCCATTCTATCTTTACTTATAAGGAGCCTTATAATACCTTCATGTTGTCGTATTTATTGACAAGACAAAGCAGGTCTGAGGACTAGCCCTAAGCATCCACATTGTAAACTTTGTCTGGTAGTGGCAGGTTCAGTTGATGTCAAAATGTCCTGATTGAACTCGGTACTTTTGATTTATTTTGAAATATCTGAAGTCTCGCTCTTCTTTAGTTTTATCTTACATGCTACCAAAGAAAACACAGTCCACTGAAGAGCTAATTTTTGTTTTTATATTTTGCTGTGATTATTTCTCGACTGTGGTTCCTTGTCTTAAAAATTTGTGTCCTGAGGTGGCTGGCTTGCTGCTGACCTCTTTCTTTCTCCTTGAGGCCCCTTCATAATGCTCATCTCTGTTCGTCATGTTTCAGGAAGAACTTCCATCGGGTGCTTTTCCTGAGTGTCTCATGCCCCCTTCAGTATGACGTTCAAACCAAGCTGGGTGCCAGATGAAGGTATGAAGTTCAGTGACACTGTAGGTAATTTGTCATTGAGTCATCTCTGTTACATTGTGTTTACCTGTTGTAGGTGAACCCAAGTGGACATGTGCTCCGACGTTGCTGTTCTGCACTTCTCCCTGCAACTTATTGGTGTCCAGTTGTGCACGTGTAATGCAGTGTATTATTTGGAGTGAGTGACATGCATTCTGTGATGTTGTACTGGACTCGAAGTGAGAATGCCCTTTTTGGAATGAGGTCACACACCCACTCATGTATTTGTGATAATTTTTAAAAGCCAATGTATTTTTATGTGTGATTTGTAGTTAGGTGCCGACAAAGAACCTGTTTGGGTTCCCTTTTTGTAAATGTGGGGAGGCATACAGCCACCAAATGTGATTTAGAAATAACCTTTCTGTAGCAAAGGAAAGTAATATATTAATTATGATGATCACACATCACTTGTACTTACTTTTTATGTTCGTTTCATTCAAGTCAATTACTGTAAGTACTCCATGTGCATGTAGATTTAGACTGCCAGTAATAATTGTTATTCGTTGTTCCTTTATTTTATCTGTAGTAAAATACCAATGTGTCAATTCAACATGATATTTAATGACAGATAAAAATAATTTTGAATGTAAACCTTAGTTTTCACTCTATCATGCATTTAGAAGTTTTTCAGCCTAATCTCTGAATGTCTGAAAGGGCCTATCAATGTATGAGAAACATTAATTTGATCCAGTCTCTCTTTACGAGAAAAATATTTTGTCATAAATTATGACAACAAGTTGAACTTTGGTAAAGCGTTTATCATCTATGGCGTCACAAGTGGTCATATTTTTTATGTCCTGGAAATTTTGTCACAGCCTTCCCAGACACACAGTTGTGGTCTAAGGCACCCTTACATGAAATTATGTGAGATACCAAAATACTTTTGAATAAATGTTGAGTTTTGTACTGAACTGTCTGTTATATAGAAATTCAAATTTTCTTACTGATTCAAAAAAGTGGGAAGGCTAGCTTCCATGGAGAAGATTTTGAATGAAGCACTCTTGGTGTGCAAGAAACATTTTGGAGAAGAAATAACTAGAACCTGTTTAATTTTAGTTCATCGATTCTGAGACAAGTTAACGAACTTGGTCAAAGTTCTCCAAAGTCAACCATGCTCAGATAGTCTTGTCTCTGATGTCACATACTCCAACTCATAGCCAAGACAGATTTAAAAAACTGAACTTTTGGCCTGATTTACAATGAATTTGTGTATAATTAGTCAGGATAACCTTGTATAGTTTACTGATTCTAAAGTGAAAAATCTTGCAACATTTAAATAACAGAATTTATCTCAATTTATTATTAGAAAAATTGTTGATAAGTTGGTTTTGTAGAGGAACTGACAACTGGTTGCCGATGGAAATCCAAGTAAAGGGTAGAGAGTTTGGTAAGTGAATTCAAACAGCTCTCAAAGTAAATAACATTACTAACACATCATATTGCTTTTGATACAGGTACAATGAGTCTTTACTTATTTAACAATTGCAAATATGTTTTTAACTCTAATAATACCAAACTTAAATCGGATGGTTCAAGCTTAAAAGTGACTAATTGAAGCAGAAAAGCATAATCACAGTCGAAGAAGGACTCTCACAAAATACTAAGCGTTCAATAGCAGAAAGGCATAATCACAGTCGAAGAAGGACTCTTTTAAAATACTAAATGCACCAGCAACAGAAAAGCAGATGGTAAGTCTCAAAATAAGGAGAAGGCATGTCTTCAATTGATTCAACGTTTAAGTAAAATTTAACACTCCTGCCAATAGAGGAAATAAAAGAGAGTTAGTTGCTCCACTTGCAAGAACACTTTTCCTCCTCCACTCCCGCTTAGTGATGACAAACATCCCACAAGGTAAAAAAAGGAGAAAATCAGGGAATGAACAAGGAATTTCTACAAATAAACTTATAGTGACAATGGTGCGCAAAAACCTTAGAAAACAGGCATAATTTTTACCTGGGAATCAGGACATTTTCGTTACTTGGGTTTACCGTCTTTGGCGAGTAACTTAATATAGTAAACGTACAACACGCATCAACTAAGTGTTACCACCTAATCCCGTGTTTCACATGATAAGTTAAAAATAGCATACAAAATAAAACCAAATAAATAAAAATAATACAATCATCTTGAATACCTCTGTAAGGATCAGACTGCACAAAATTCTTACCATATCTACTAAGGGTCCCCGTTTCAATGCAGATTGTTAGGGCGTCGGCGTGGCTCGTCTAAAATGAGACGGCGACAAGTTGGGCAAGTAGCTCTTTGCACATTTTGCATCTGCATTTGCTGCAGAGTGTTGATGCAGTTCCTGTGGAAGCAGTGGCGACAGGCGAGTTCTGCTCTAAATATTTCAGTGCTCAACATCTTGAAGCAAATGTTGCACTGTTCCTCAGATGCTGAAACAAACAATATCATCCTGATGAAATTGAGACTGTAGGAAATTGTACACTACCGACAATTTTTTCTTGCAGTGACTTTAAAAAATAATATGGAAATGGAAATCGTCACCCATACATTTTTTAAACATTGGATAACTCACCATCCACAAGCTCAACATTGAGTGTTGTCGCAAACCGACCCAAGGCGTCCCCCACGGTCGTTCCGCTCATGGGGAGAGCCACTCCGGACTGCGGCAGATGGAGGCGGACCTGGTTGAAGCCCTCCACGAAAAGATACCCGTGAAGGGCCTCAATGTCCTCATCCAGACCAAATCGCCGCGTCCTCGGCAGGTGACCAGCAGGGAACTGGAACCGGATGGGGAGTGCGGCGGCATGCGGTTCTGGACGCAACCTCTCCCGCGCCGCTTCCCGCTCAGCAGCCAGGATGGGCAGCTCGCGCTGGCGCTGCGCCGCCTCCTCCACCTCCTCCTGCTCACGTAAGAGTCGCTCCCGATCCTCTGCTGCGCGCAGGACGGCGGCCGCGCGGTCTTCTCGAAGGCTGGCCTGAAAGGCAGCATCCTGCTGCCTTATTATGGCTCTTCGTTCTTCGACTGAACAAGTGAAAGCAGTAGAATTAATGTCGAGAAGTAACAAGAATCGAGACTCAAAGGGATGGTTGACTCACGGGCTGCGTCTGGTCGTGGAGGAAGTGCAGGACGAGCGGGAGGGCGTGCGGGAGGATCTGGCAGATTCAATGCCCCCGGAATGTGGAGGGGGTCATCATCAGAGGATTCTGTATCATCAGGAGCATTAATAAAAGCTGGGGGTCACAAACAAACATTGCATATGCTAACTAAATGCGCACCCTCATCGACGTCTACGACGACCATCCGGTTGTGCCTGGGCCGCAGCTGCATTCCCTGCTGAGGCGGAACGTCTTCTTCCTCAGACCCCGAGGAAATGTTCACCACGCCAACAACGTTTCGACCTGCAAAGTTTTCGTATAACGATGTAGAAATAACTCCCACATAATAAAATGTCAACGAATATACACTTAGTTTCTCACCGCCATGAAGAGCGTGGACCTTATGGATGTGTTTGCAAAGCTGCCCCTGCCTGGCATCAGCGCAAGAGCAGGTGTACATTTGCGCGCACAATCCCGGGTTGCAGCGTCCGCACCGCATCATGCACAGGCAGAACGGGTCTGCTGTTCTTCTGACGGTGTAGCCGGCACGGCCGCGGCCTCCAGCGCCCTGAGAGGCCACCCGCCAGTGCCCCGGACCCGGCAATCTTGTCACGTTGATGTCGGGGATGGCCATCCCGCGGGTGTGCCTTTGGAGGGTTGGTCGCTGTTCGCCAGCTCTCCCACCACCTGCGTCATAATGACAAAGGGTCAAGAGCCGTGGACAAGTGGTTCAAGGTTCAAGCTGGACGCGGGTCTGTCAAGCATGAGCGTCTCAACCGTGAAGCATGCACATCCTTCAATGTTGTAGGAATAAATTGTAAACAATAGTTGTAATAAAATAAGAAAGTCACCTCGTCTCACGTGGCGCCGAGGGGTCGCATCTTCGGCAGGACGCGCTCCGCGTTCATCCCGCGCACCGGCTGGCCGCCCACGCGCACCACGACCGCCTCGTGCTCCGGCGGCACCATCAAGCTGCGCAGCTGGCTCAACGTCGTCTCCCGCGGCCGCTAGGACGCCACGGCCCAGTGGGGTGGCAAGCAGTCCTTGCGCAAGGTCATGAGGGTGGTCGGCAGCAGCTACCGAGACCGGGCCTCGTGGAGGGTCTGGAGCTGCGCCAGGAGCCACTGAGGCGGCAGCAGCTACCAGGACCGGGCCTCGTGGAGGGTGTGGAGGGTCTGGAGCAGCGCCAGGAGCCACTGAGGCGGCAGCAGCTACCGAGACCGGGCCTCGTGGAGGGTCTGGAGCAGCGCCAGGAGCCACTGGGGCGGCAGCAGCTACCGGGGCCGGGCCTCGTGGAGGGTGTGGAGCTGCGCCAGGAGCCACTGAGGCGGCAGCAGCTACCAGGACCGGGCCTCGTGGAGGGTGTGGAGGGTCTGGAGCAGCGCCAGGAGCCACTGGGGCGGCAGCAGCTACCGAGACCGGGCCTCGTGGAGGGTGTGGAGCTGCGCCAGGAGCCACTGAGGCGGCAGCAGCTACCAGGACCGGGCCTCGTGGAGGGTGTGGAGGGTCTGGAGCAGCGCCAGGAGCCACTGGGGCGGCAGCAGCTACCGGGACCGGGCCTCGTGGAGGGTCTGGAGCAGCGCCAGGAGCCACTGGGGCGGCAGCAGCTACCGGGGCCGGGCCTCGTGGAGGGTGTGGAGCTGCGCCAGGAGCCACTGAGGCGGCAGCAGCTACCAGGACCGGGCCTCGTGGAGGGTGTGGAGGGTCTGGAGCAGCGCCAGGAGCCACTGGGGCGGCAGCAGCTACCGGGACTGGGCCCCGCGGAAGGTCTGGAGCAGGGACAGGACCCACTGGGCAGGAGCAGCGATCCCTCTGTACCTCGGGTGATGCATCTTGGTGTTCCATGTCAAAGATTCCTGCAATATAGAAATTTCACGCCGATCTCGCTTCAATTAAAAATGATTCCAGAAAATTCTCAATAATTTACGAAAGAAGGTATTTTTTAACTTACCATCAAAATGTGGTGCTATGTTGATCACAACATTTGAATCTTGGAAATAATCCCGTATAGCTATTAGATCTGAGTTTGGTACAACGCTGTCTCTTGGCTGTAACTCGTACAGCCGTACGGGGCTTATAGAAAAGTGCAGCGCGTTCATCAGGTCATGAATTTCCGAAAGCGGGCTTTCGTTGAGAAATGGATATGACCTGATCTCGCCATTTGGTCTCAGAAACTGGATGGTCACAATTGGCGTGGATGGCCGATTCGGCATCAAAGCGGCGCTTGGACGAGCCACCACAGCCGCCCCGGAAGCCGATTCACCCTCATGCGCTGCAGCTTGTCCCAGGCCGGGCCTTGGCTGAAGGAGGTGGGGTGCAGTTTCGAGTAGCCTGCCGACAAACATTTTTCAAATGTTAACGTATCCGGAAAAGGAAACGCTACGCTGCTAATCCTGTGGCAAGTTTGATTACCACTAAATTGTCAAATCGTTTTGAAGGCCAAAAATTGGCAGGCCTTGACCCGAAGTCTCAATAATCTTGCCAATATTGGGCGCTTCAGCCGCCTGCGTAATACCAAATTTTGGCAAGCTGATCATGATTTCCGGTCAAGGCTTGCCAATTTTTGCCCTTCATAACGACTTGCCAATTTCGTGGCATGCAAACTTGCCACCGGCATTGCAGTGTCACGTGAAATGTTTCAACTTCTGATGAGCGATGTTAAGAGACGAGGCGACGAGGCAGACCGGGCCCAGCACTGATGGTCGGAAAGTAGTAGAGCTATGTTTCACTGAACCAGAGCTACCGCTGCACAGTGGGCCAGAAGACGGCGCAGGCGGCCAAAACTCTACATGTGTATTGAGCTCCTGAGTCGCTAAACTGGGCTCAAACCAAACGTGTGACCCCACCAATGGATTCCTTGTTCGGAGAGCAATCCATCGGTGGGGTCACACGTTCGGTTTGAGTCCCATTTAGCGACTCTGGCGCTCAAAAAGCGTGTAGAGTTTCGGCCGCCAGCGCCGGTCTACTGGCCCAATGTGCGCTGTTCTGCTCAGGCGAGGGGCCTTTATTTATTTAGCGATGCTGGTTGCATACTTGGCAGACGCTCCCCCTTAATTGTTACCTTCTGACGGCTATCGGGGACCGCTCAGTAATCCACTCTCCGGCAGACATGCCCAGGGGGCCTTGCTGCGCAAGAAAAGCCGAGAAGGAGAACGCATCCAGAAGGGCTCTCTGCTCGGAAGCGGCACCTGGACCAGGCACCACAGCTGCGGCTACAGTGCGATCCGCCCTGGACGCCGATTCAACCCCTGTACGGGCAAGGTGCTCATGAGGCAATCTGGGATCTTCGTCCGACTGGGCCGCACCGCGGGTCAAAGATGCCACATGGGCCTGAAACTCTGGCAAATACTCATGTGGCCATCTGCCATCCTGTGGTGCCCCACGTTGTTGCTTGCGTGGAGGTGGTCCTGCAGTCAATATTCAAAGTTCAAAACAAAGTCAATTCACACATTGTACAAAAGTTCGATGAGACTTACCTTCGTTGCCGCCCTCGTCTGCAGACTCTTCGTCTGACGAATAGCGCACGCGCGGACGCCACCACGGAGCAGGCCTGTCGTCTGGGTCCTCTAACAGACCTTCAGATGTTCCTGAAAACATGCATTGCCAATAAGTTATGTGTGTTACCCTAACAGTAAATAGTTCGTGTGGTGGTGAGAGGTTCGACAGGCCACGGCAGATTGTTAATTGGTGGTAAAATTATTTCAAAGTTAAAGCCTTACCTGGTAAGGTTAAAAAGCCGGGCCATCTCGTGGCTCTTCCTGCAGCGCCGTTGGCAACGGGTGCCGGCTCTCGAGGAAGCGCAGGCACTGCATTCCCAAGTTCCATTGGGGCACGTGGAAGGGCAGGCGCATCGACACGACGAACTGGGGCGGTATCCCGTCCCTGAGCCACCACGCCTTGTAGGACAGTTCTCGAGACAACCCGTCCGTCTGATGTTCCTGTAAACAAAAATTTCAAATAAATGGAGTGTTAGTTTTTTTCCCTCCCCCCCCCACAAATCGACCAGGTCGCAGTGCTTCCGAATTCGTTCGTTTCTTTGAAAGACAAGTTAAGTTCTTACCTTCTCGAGCAGCACTGTTAATTAGTTGTGCGGACCTGCCAAGCTTCCTTTTCTCCCTCATCCTCTTCAGTTTCTCCTGCCTTTTCGCTCTTCTTGCAGCCACAGGTGGGGCTTCGAAAAGGTTAGGGGGGGAGGCAGGTGCTTCCTGGCGCCGGAGGGCCGCCTCTTCCTCCCAGCGGAGAGCAGCCTCTTCCTGGAGCCGGAGGGCTGCCTCTTTCTCCCGGCGGAGAGGAGCCTCTTCCTGGCGCCGGAGGGCCGCCTCTTCCTCCCGGCGGAGAGGAGCCTCTTCCTGGCGCCGGAGGGCCGCCTCTTCCTCCCGGCGGAGAGCAGCCTCTTCCTGGCGCCGGAGGGCCGCCTCTTCCTCCCGGCGGAGAGCAGCCTCTTCCTGGCGCCGGAGGGCCGCCTCTTCCTCCCGGCGGAGAGCAGCCTCTTCCTGGCGCCGGAGGGCCGCCTCTTCCTCCCGGTGGAGAGCAGCCTCTTCCTGGCGCCGGAGGGCCGCCTCTTCCTCCCGGCGGAGAGCAGCCTCTTCCTGGCGCCGGAGGGCCGCCTCTTCCTCCCGGTGGAGAGCAGCCTCTTCCTGGCGCCGGAGGGCCGCCTCTTCCTCCCGGCGGAGAGCAGCCTCTTCCTGGCGCCGGAGGGCCGCCTCTTCCTCCCGGCGGAGAGCAGCCTCTTCCTGGCGCCGGAGGGCCGCCTCTTCCTCCCGGTGGAGAGCAGCCTCTTCCTGGCGCCGGAGGGCCGCCTCTTCCTCCCGGCGGAGAGCAGCCTCTTCCTGGCGCCGGAGGGCAGCAGCGGCTGCAGCCGCAGCCCGCTCGGGGCGGCTCAGTACTTGCTCAGGCACTTGAGAATTGTCAGGAGCTGCAGTGCCGTCGGCAGCAGGTACCGGCTGTCGTGGAAGGGCAGGCCCAGCATGCACAACATCCTGGTCATGAGGAAGGGCAGGCGCTGCGTCATAGTGCACTGGGACGGCAGCCCGTTCCTGGTCCGCCATGCCTTGTCGAGGAGCGCCTTGAAGGGCGGGCACAGCATTGACGTCACCATCGACTTGGGGTTGACGACGAGCGTTGGGTTGTTGACCCGGAGGATCGTCACCACCGTCGTCATCGTCGTCGTCCCCGTCAATGGGCTGATCTACGTCTAGACCCTCCTCGTCGTCTAGGTCTTCAGCACCTACAAATATTGACAACAGTAGAGTTAATTCAATCATTTTAAATGTGCATGTAACCGAAGGCATACTACATTACCATGGGTGATGGGCAGGATGTCGTAGGTGACATAGGCCATTGACCGGAGAAACGTCTCCAGGTCAGCCGTAGTTGGAACATGTCCTGCTTCTCTCCCTACCACTTTCTCCAAGGCTTTACGGATGCGTGCGTCCCTTTCCTTCATTGAATGGCCTCTGGGTCTCCTAGGCGGGACAGCATCATTTTCCCACCTGAAGAAATCATTTCTGTCTCGACTTTCCACATGCTGTAGTGTTTCTGCAAAGTGAAAGTCATATGGTTGTGTTGCAGTTTAGTTACGGTTCAAAATCTCTGACGGGGCAGCACAGTGGCGCAGACCGGAGTGTGGCACAGTGGGTCAGAAGACTGTTGATGCGGCCAAAATTCTAGGCGCGTTTTGAGCTCTAGAGTCGCTAAATGGGACTCACATCGAACGTGTGACCCCACCAATGGATTGCTCTCCGAATGAGGAATCCATCGGTGGGGTCACACGTTCGATATAGGTCTCGTTTAGCGACTCTACAGCTCCAAACGCGTCGAGAGGTCGACCGCCTGTGCCACTCCTCTGGCCCACTGTGTGTGGCCCCGAAAGGGACAGCGGAGGCCTGCGCTACAGGCTCGCTGTGCTTGGGGCTCAAACGGTCTATAACGGGCCAGCAACCGTCGAAGGGTTCCTTATGGCACCGCTATTCCCCGCAGGGGTCCGTTGTGCTCTCTAGTTTCCAGCTCAGCCATTCTGTAGGGCAGGTCTTCGCTGCCCAACCGGACCGAGCTCCGGATTCAAAGGGGTATGCTCTCTCAAAACCAGTGACCCGACTATTGCACCTCCTGTGTGACGCTCTATTACGCCTCAAAACCATCTTGGTTTAGCTGAAAACAGCTTTGCGCGAGTGCATTCCCCCCTCATCCGGACCGGTAGGGGTCCCGAGCTGCACCTGTCTGAGACCTCTTCATTAATTGACCAATCAAGCCGATCATCACTGCCTCATTGAATCAGCGAGTACCTTTCTGCGTGCACCCCCCTTCCCATAGACAAGTACGAAAAATTAGGAAAAGAACTACCTGTGTAACGCCATGTGTTGTCCTGTGATGTAGCGGACAGTCGACCGAAGTACGAATTCCAGGATTCGGAATCATTGTTCGTCCTCCTTTGCAGTCCAGCAACAGAAAGTTGATTGGCGCCAACCTAGTTGGAACAATATTGTTAAGGTCCCGCTGAATTATTTCATTAAGTTGCCTCATTCCGTACGACATACTCACCCTTCTTAACCAGAAACCTCGGACATACGCCTCAATGAAGATGCGCAGGTCCTGTGTTTCCCTGGCGGTCTGGCCTAAACGCCGAGAAAAGGGCACCACCACCTCGTCAAATCCTCTCTCGATGAGTTCTGCCGGGAGGAGTGGCAAGGCCTTCACCATTCGGATGAGGCGGTGGCCGTCATCCGTAGCTCTCACGGCAGGCAAGGACCCCCTGAGGCAGCGCTTATCGACACGCTGAAATATACCAGAGGGCAAATTTCACATTGTATCGTAAGCCACAATCACATTTGGTCGATGCGCCTGACGGGGAGGCAACCCACCGAACTGCGACTGCGCTAAATCGCGAGTCCGCGGCCCGGTGCACTTCACAGCAGACGCAAAGTTCGGACGCGATAGTACAAGCCTCACATGAACTTGTTGGTCACAAGATTGTGAAAAAGTTCGTGTTAGACAAAATGAACAGTTTAAAAAGGATAAATTTAAAGAGTTCTTGATCCCTTAGAAAGTTATACAGTTTGTATAAAGAATTGTAACGGATCGTTTGCCGCTCATACTAATTCCAAAGGCATCCTCTACATCCCCATGTAGACACCTACAGACAGCTGCGAAAACTGTAAGAGTACTGTGCACCAGTACTTACTCTGCAGTAGTGGGTCCAGCAGGCATTCAGCCTGGCCTGCGGCCACACTGTTGCGACGGCATTCCGCATCGACCTCTCGAAGTCCGTCATGACGCTCACCACGTTCATGGGGAACTCGTTACGTAGGAATTCTAAGATAGCCTGATAATCAGGCTCTCTCCGCCGCGTCATCAGCACATAAAGAATTCCAAACACCTGCCAAGATAAAGTTTTTCATGCACATTAAGGCTATCACATTAATCGTAGTCATACCGCAAGCCTAGGCGCGGGTGCGCTGCGGTGGGCTACACAAAATGCTTATCGATTTTTAGGCCATAAGTTTTGACGTATTTATTAACGCCGCTAAATGGATGGGTCCGTGGCCGCGACACGTTTTAAGTCAAGTCAAGGGCGCCTGTGAGCTGAAGGATAGGCATCCCCGCGCGCTCCGCGCAGTGAGGGTTGCTCCTGGAGCTCAGCGCACAGTGGTCCGGAAGGCCGGCGCAGGCGGCTAAAACTATAAACGCGTTTTAATCCCCATAGTCGCTAAATGGGACTCAAACCGAACGTGTGACCCATCAATGGATCCCTGGTTCGGAGGGCTCCCGGAGCGCCCCTCTCACAGGCAACCCTTACAGCGCTCTTTGGCCTCCGGCAAGTAAAGAGGCGCTTTGACGGACTCCTCGTGATTCGTGCTCGTTGCACCTCCGGGTCCGCCGTCATGCCGACCTCGGAGTTGGAGTCTGCGTGTGAAGGGAGTGTCGCGTGCTGCAAGATTTGACGCGGCCTGCCCAGCGATTCAGAACAGTCATTTCGCTGCCCTGTCCTCTCTCGCACTCATGGGGCACTCCACAAGGGTCCGAGAGAGACAGAGCGGCGAACCGCTCTTCTGAATCGCTCGACAGGTCTAGCCTTTCATGTTCATGTAACATAAAAAGGCAAGAGCACAGTGCGTGTCGGTGAGTGTGCAGCCCGCGTGCCGCGATGGACTGCGGTGACGGGTGCTTTGCGTCGCACTCAAGTGGCGTCCCTTGCGGGTCGAGAGACAGAGGGAGTGGCCGTCGCATTGCACTAGACGGCTGGCGTCGTTAAATGCCTCTTCACGCGCGCACCCCGGCCCCGGCGGCGCCACACAAGTAGGCAAAAATGCCCTCGATGCGTCAGCGTCGAAAGGGTCGCCAACCTCCACCTGCCTCTCGGCGTCGCTGTCTACTTATGTGGCAGCTGTAGTCCTGGACGCTACTTACGTGTTCCCCGTTCACGACCTGGACCGCCAACAACTGCTGGAAGAGGCCTGGCACGGTCTTGATAGCGGCATCCATGTGGAGCTCGGCCGCCCTCCCATTTGCCAAGGCCCTCAAAGTTGGAACACTACCAAACACCACATGGATCCTGTCTTGCACGGTGACCGCTCCAAGGTAGAACGGTTCACCATCGGTATTTCTGCTGTATCGGTCGTTTGTTTGCAGAGCCTGCACAAACGCCTCCACGGAGTTCACCGCATTTGGGCGCCTCTCACTCACAGCTCTACGGATCGACGAATTAAAGCTGTTGAAGGTTACAAGATGTCTGACAGTTCTGTACCTGAAAGGAAGATAAAAATTCAACATTATGTGAAAGAAGAATTTCAGCTACTTGCAATAGATTTATTTGGATGCATCATTTCATTTTAAATTGGAATATATTAATGGAATACCCCGCGCCTCCTCTCTCTCTCACACACACAGGAGCGTTGACGCCGGGGGGGGGGGGGGGCACGGGGGCAATGCCCCCCCCCCCCCCATGTTTTGGCCAGGGGGTGAAGGGGGCCAAGAATTTTGGAGAAAGAATGTAAATTACTGTGCGCTTTTCACCTCCCCACTGTGGCCCGCCAGGATGCGACACAAAATGTAAAACACCGACACCCTGTGAGCCGGGGCCGCAAGTCGCCGCACTGACCGCCCCCTCACCCCCGCCCCCTCGCCAAGGGCAGCGGCAGCCGCGCCGGCCGACAGGCGTGTGTGATTGTCGCGGCGCCCGCGCCGCCGCCGATCCGTTTCGTCTTGCGACCGTCTGTTTACCGTCCACGCGCTCAACAACAGACACCTGACACCCGAGGGCAGGCTGGCAAACAGGCACAGACGTGTTCGGAACTGCTAGTCCTTTCATATTGTTAAGATAAGCCAATCCAAAGACATGTTAAATTCAATTTCAACCCGCACTGCAGAGAGCCCCTTGCCCCTTCCCCCCCCCCCCCTGAATTCGAACGCGTCGGCGCCCCTGCACACACACAATGTCGCCGGGGGGTGAGGGTGGTGGTGAGGAGGAAGCGCGTAACCTCTGAACTCAGCTTGCAGTACTTACTCGGGTCTTCTCTCCACAGCTCTGAAAGAAGCTTCGACGTTGCCTGATTGTCGGGCTTCCTGTCGTATAGCTTCTCTCATTTGGTTTAGAAGAATCAGGTCCGGTTGTGGTCGGCATAAGGGCTCGTGCGGCACATCCAGGTGAAAAATCCCCAAGACATCTCGTCCATGGGCCGGACATCCTAGGGTTTTGCAGTACATGTACCGGGTAGTCCCATTTTCGGACCTCTTTGAGTACGCATATCCATTCTCGTCAACAAAACTTGTGCCACGACTGCGAGAGGCTGGCGTGGGCATAAGGCCCGCCATCGCGACGCGCGAACACCGAACAGTGCGATGCAACAGTGTGTTACGTTGGTTTCTGCTGTGTGGCGTGTATGCCCCAGGATGCCCCAGGGGTAGGGGGTTAAACTTGGGCGGATCTGCCTTCTGCCGCATTGCATTGCATTGGCTTGTGAGCCTTGACGTGAAGTTTTTTCAAAATTTTACTAATGCGAGCTGTCTCATTAATATTAGAACGCGATTCTGGTTGATTTGAATCTCACTTGGTGGTCTAAATTGCCTGTAAGTCGACCTTCAAGATGCTTTGAATTCGAACTCCGCGCCATTGAGTACTGAGTACCAACTGCTACTGCTGCAACTGCTTTGTTCGCACTCATTTTTACTAGACTCAAGTAACTGTTCTTACTTTACTTGAGGTAAATTACTGTCTGCTTCCTTTCCGAGATGAAATATTGAAGGCTTACGAAAGGAAAATGATGGCTAGCTAGTGTTGCAATGACACCGTTTTAGTGCCTTCCTGGAGGGGATACCAATTTTGGAGACACTTTTGGACACTTTCTCTTGAGTTCAGTCTACTCACTTTTTCAAAATGCATTTTGGTGGAGCAAATGTAACCGAGAGCTGGCATTTAAAGTAATTTTGGTCTCGCATTGAATCGAAAAGTATCGTGACTTATGCATCGGTATTGTGCTATGTGCCGCTGTGTGTCTCATTGCTTGTAAACAAATCGCACAGGAAGGTTATGGTACGTTATAATATCACCTCAATGAATTAATTGACTGAAGTGCGTCATCAGGATTGTATTTTCCACTTCTTACTTGCGCGTATCTCATTTATTGGTTCAGACTACATTTCGTTATGTCCGAACTCCGGCATGCGGCCTAACCTCCACCCTGACCTAGGCTACCGAACACCTGCGTCAAGATCCCAAATATTTGTTTTGGTGTGGTTTATCATACCTTTCCTGAAGCCAAGTTCTTCAGATACATTTTGATGTTTCGTTTTCCATGGCAAACCTGAGTGTGAGCCTACAGAATACTGATTAATTCATTTGTTTTCAGTTTCAGTCATTTGAAGGCAATATGATTACCCGTTGAGCTATTCATGTGATGATTGAGAGATGATCTGCAACCAAGACACTGGAAGTGAAGAAGAACATTAGTGAGCTAAGCAGTGCTGAGTAAGACAAACATTGGTTTGCATCCGATACAGCATTGCAGACCAGGGACAGGTAGTGTTCGTGACAAATTTCTTTGACTTTGCGTATGATAAGGTAGCCTTTTTACTTGTGCATCTTGGTTCCTTTCATATAATCATAAACATCGTGTATGTTCCTTTCCTGTCAAAGTTTTATTTGGTTGCCCCTACATAACCATATTCAGTCTCTTTACCATACTTTGCTCCGCAGTTACACAAGTCCACCTGCAACTTAAAATACATTTATTTGACGCAATTTAGTAGTTTTTAATGAAATCAAATCAAACATTTTAGGCTGGATTCTTGTTTCAAAATTTTCAGAAGAACGTACTTAACATTAAGTTGTTCCTTTCTTTGGTTAAAGGTGCAACATCCTGAAATAGCGATTGAAAGAAATGGCTTCTCAAATGTCACTAGTGTATGGAAACCTCCTCAGTTTTCAGGTGAAGTGCATACTTTGGCGTTTCCTGTGAATTGTTGAAAACTTTCTTGCTTTAAAATGTTAGTTTGCTTGCAGGTTGATGTGAGACTTGGGGAAGGTTTTAACATCCAGCAGAAGAAACTTTCAACGGCCAATGTTTATCCACATGAAAAACATTTCGCACTGTGACCTAAAGGAGGGACTCTTCAAGTTTACTACCGTATTGTGCACTAATGAAAATGGGTTCAAGGAAAACCACATTGAGTCACTGATTGGGTGGCGATCATATTTGTCTGTGGTGATAACGAAACAGAAATCTGAGGTACAAACTCTTAAGAACTTTTTGAAGGTTTTTCTATTTAGTATCATAATTAAGTACTTTTATGTCTTTCATTTGCTAGGTGGCTCCAATCTAACCACCACTTCATCGAGTAGGTGGATAGATAAAGATGGAATTCATTTCCACGTAAAGTTCAGTTTAACAGCCAGAGCCAATACTCGTCTCCCTTTGAAGAGCAGGTAAGGGATTGATTTATGGATCTTTGCACTCCTTCCCGCAGAACTTGCACTTGTTTATAATGTTATCTTGTCCATTTTGTTTGTTTAAGGTAACAATTTTACTCTATAAATAATGCTTCTGATATAAATTTTTTGGATAGAGGAAGAGCAAGACGAGACAATGAATGTGTTAAGAAAGTATTCAATTTGTGTTTGGCTCCAGGTCGGTATTTCTGTGGTTTAATGGCTTAAAGTTTAAATATCATAACTAATTTTAAAAACTTGAATTTTTTGGTTTCTTTTTTCACCAGGTTATTTTTAGTTTGCTATAGTGGAATGGATTCTTTTGACGCAGCAAATTCACTGGTGAATCTATGTAATTGGTTCTCTCTTCTTGAGGCAGAGTGTTACTAGGTGATCATAGAGCTGGGATTTTAGCAGGCAGAATGTGAAAACGTTTTTTACTAGGGAGTTTCAGGCATTATCTTCATTGCAAAGATGGGTGTGTGGTTGATTAAGTGTTGGCATCACATCAGAGGCTCTTTTTCTTTTGCTGTGTCAAGGCGTTTGTTCTCACAGGGTAGATGATGCCGGGTGGAGTTTTTGCGGGTGTTAATACAATTAGCATATGCTTGCACTCCTAAGGTTCAGGCATATTACAAATTGGACACCTTCATAACTTTGGGGAGGCTCACACCATCCCGATCGTTTTTCCCACCGAGTTACAATTGCTTAAACACAGTGTTTGGCCACATTGTTGACCAAATGTGAGGGGTAGGGCTAGTAAGGTAGTTTTAGGTTTATTTTTTTCTTCTCATGTATTTGTGACGCAAGATACTTTGCAAACTCATAAGGCTAGGTGTTGATTATTGGAAGCCTACAAATAATCGAGTGAAACATTCCTTCTGCAGTCACTGCTGTGGCCTTACTTTCTAGTAAAGTGACGGTGCCCATGATATGTTTGCAAATTATGCAGCACACCCTTCTTTCCTTCCAAATACTTCATGTCTAACCCATCCTCTGCATTGTGACCCAAATTGTCTGTCCGATCCAGTGGGCAAGTCCGCAAGGGCTATGATTGTGATGTGCGATCAGCTGGCCTGTCTTTGCATCAAAGTGTGCCGTATTTTTTGTAGGCAGCATTCATGGTTTGCATTTTCTTGTGTACTGGAGAGAATATCAAAACTCTTGGTTTTGACAAGTCAGAAACACTGATAAATTTGTAATTGACTATGTCATGGCTTTTCCTCAAACAGTGTAGATAACCGGACTCACCGTTGTGGCCTTGTTATTGGTCATATGGTCTTGATAGTCGGTAAAGCATTAAAGGCAATGCCCTGGGAATCGCCTATTTGGATAAGAAAGCAACAAAAATTTATTAGTTATCCTTTTCGTGTGATCAACCTTTTCTCACAAGGATTTACCAGAGTTTCATTTTATGAGATAGGAAGTGTTAAACCCCTTACGGACATAGTGCTGTTTGCTGCCCTCTCTTCTCTCTTTACTTTTGTAAAAGTGTCTAAGAATCTGTTCCGTATAGCACAACTGAGCTATTCCTCATCACCTTGGCAATTTCTTTTGGCGGTGAGTATTTTCATTTTTGATATGTATATGATGTATTTAACAAAACTGAGGGATCTGGCATATACGTGCAAAATTATTACAGGTGATTGGCTCTCTAACTAGTTATTGAAAGTAATGGGCAACTGTCTCTGTCAACAAGTTTTGCTCTTCCTCAAGTGCCCACTCCTACTGTGTCACTCACTGTAAGTACATTAGAAATTCATTGCCAACACCTTACAAAACGAGTTCCAGTAATATTTGTCTCTTTTTATTTTTCAGACATGACCTAAACTGATCCCTGAAACCGCTGACTACAAGGACAATCCCACGTCAAATTTGTGATGAATAACTTCCTATTAAAATGAAGTGAAGCTGCTGGGAAAAGGAGATAGCAACTTGCGACTACTATGTCCAGAAACCATCAAGAAATTCTCCAAGAAGCCATCAAGAATGCATCCAAGACAGTTTCAGCTTCATTGACATTTCTTCAAAATTATTTGTCATCATAACGTTAACTGATGTGAGAAACTTGAACAACTATGTAGGATGTTCAAAAAAATAAGATGGTTACCTTAACAGCATGACATAGGTAAAAAAAAGATAGGAGGATGATGCTCTCTGTATTCGCCTTTTGGTATTGTTACAGAGGCATTTTTTTTCTGTCTTTCTTTTTACCATCAAGATCTGTTTAAGGATGCTTTAGATGTGTTTGTCTAGTGTAGAACGGAGCTGAAGCTTGTGATTGTCAATTCTTCTTTGTCAAGTGTAGAGATTTTATTGTGAGAACAGCAGTTACCTAACCAGCATTACATGAGGAGGAGAAAGGGAAGAGTTTAATGACCTGTATTCGCCTTTGGGTTTTGTTACGGAGTCATTTTTTCTCTTTCTTCTCCCCATGCAGTTCTGTGTCAAGATAACTATTTTAAGGTGTGCACATGACTTTTATTTTGATAACATCAATTATATGAGTGAGGTAGAAGGGAAAGTGCTCTGTATTCGCCAATTGGTTTTGTTACAGAGTGTATTTTCAGTCTTTCTTTCTCATAAATTTTTGTTTCATAACAGCATTTCATGGGAAGAGAAAGGGAAGAGTTTAATGACCTGTATTCGCCTTTGGGTTTTGTTACGGAGTCATTTTTTCTCTTTTTTCTCCCCTTGCAGTTCTGTGACAAGATAACTATTTTGAGGTGTGCACATGACTTTTATTTTGGTAACATCAATTATATGAGTGAGGTAGAAGGGAAAATGCTCTGTATTCGCCAATTGGTTTTGTTACAGAGTGTATTTTCAGTCTTTCTTTCTCATAAATTTTTGTTTCATAACAGCATTTCATGGGGAAGAGAAAGGGAAAAGTTTCATGACCTGTATTCGCCTTTGGGTTTTGTTACGGAGTCATTTTTTTCTCTTCCTTCTCCCCCTTGCAGTTCTGTGACAAGATAACTATTTTAAGGTGTGCACATGACTTTTATTTTGGTAACATCAATTATATGAGTGAGGTAGAAGGGAAAATGCTCTGTATTCGCCAATTGGTTTTGTTACAGAGTGTATTTTCAGTCTCTCTTTCTCATAAATTTTTGTTTGATAACAGCAATTACATTGGAAGGAAAAAGAGAAGAGTTTCATGACCTGTATTCGCCTTTGGGTCCTGTTACGGAGTCATTTTTTTGTCTTTCTTCTTTCTATGCAGTTCTGTTCCAAGATAACTGCCTTAGGTGTGCACCCTTGGTGTAGGGTATTGTCTTTTCGTTTGTCTAACTTAATTTTGCCCTCCCCACCCCCTGCATTTGTTGGGTAATACACAACCCAACCCGCTTCCCTATTTTTAAGTGTTTTTTTTTTTTTATGGAGTAATTGTTGTTGTATTTGTTAGAACTCTTCCCAACTGTATGGTTTTCCTTGATGAGTTTTTCTGTTTGTATGTGCTTGATTTCAGGTGCTCTTTGTCCTATTTTGACATTTGCTGATGCGAAGAGAAGAGGCAAACAAGCCAGGAAGGATACATTTGGTAATCACAAGACTAAACCTCCACATAATGCGTAACATAATGAACGTCTTATTCACTTCAAATATTCAAACAGAAATGAAGAAGGAAGTTGGGGCCAAAACGGCAGGAATAAATCTACACTTTAGTACAACCTTTCATTTTTTCCTATGAAAACCAAGTTTGCATACTTTTTACTATTGAAAAGTTTAATCCGCGTGCCTAGGGGTAGCAATGACATTAGACACATTTGAAAGATTCAGAACTTCCATAGATCTGGTTTCATATTAATTTCTGGTTGGCAGGCAAGTTGTGGCAGCAACTAGTTGCAAGTTCATCTTAAAAACAGACTTATCAACAATTCTTAAAATAATAAAATTAGGGTATAAATTCTGTAACGTATAGGTGATGCTGTGTAATTGTACGCAAATTCTTTGAAAATCAGGCCAACAGTTTCCATTTTTTTTTTTTTTTTAAACTTGTCTTGACTGAGTTGGAGTACTTGAGAAAGTATGTGAGAATTTTTTACCAAAGCTATGAGTAAACACTCAGATTGAGCACTCGATTAATTATTACCAAGCATAAAGGGGTCATAATAGCTGACGGTTGATCTAAAGCACTGTGAGGAGCCAATGACGGCAAAGTGGTAAGCTTCAAGCAGCTTCGTTAACTTGTCTCAGAATCGATGAACTGAAATTGAACAGGTTCCAGTTTTTTTTCCCCCAAGATGTTTCTTTCACACTAAGAGTGTATTATTTTAATTCCTCTCCAGGGAAGCTACCCTTCCCACTCTTTTGAATCAGTTGGAAGATTGTAATTTCTATAAAACAGACAGTTAAGTGAAAAACACAAGATTTATTCAACATAACTTTTGCATCTCACTTAATTTCATGTAAGGGCGGCTTGGACTCTGATTCAAGACCACAAGTGTGTGTCTGGGAAGGCTGAGATAAAACTTGCAGGAGAAACAAAATATGACTACTTGCCAATCCAATCCACATATGATGAACGATTCACTGAGGTTCAACTTGTTGTCATCATTTATGACAAAATATTTTTCTCATTGATAGATAGGCCCTGAACTTTCAAACATGAAACTGACAAACTTCCAAAGGCATGATAGAATACCCATTACCACATGGGTATTTTATTACAGATAAAATAAAGGAACAACGAATAACAATTATTACTGGCAGTCTAAATCTACATGCACATGGAGTACTTACAGTAATTGACTTGAATGAAACGAACATAAAAAGTAAGTACAAGTGATGTGTGATCATCATAATTAATATATTACTTTCCTTTGCTACAGAAAGGTTACTTCTAAATCACATTTGGTGGCTGTATGCCTCCCCACATTTACAAAAAGGGAACCCAAACAGGTTCTTTGTCGGCACCTAACTACAAATCACACATAAAAATACATTGGCTTTTAAAAATTATCACAAATACATGAGTGGGTGTGTGACCTCATTCCAAAAAGGGCATTCTCACTTCGAGTCCAGTACAACATCACAGAATGCATGTCACTCACTCCAAATAATACACTGCATTACATGTGCACAGCTGGACACCAATAAGTTGCAGGGAGAAGTGCAGAACAGCGACGTCGGAGCACATGTCCACTTGGGTTCACCTACAACAGGTAAACACAATGTAACAGAGATGACTCAATGACAAATTACCTACAGTGTCACTGAACTTCATACCTTCATCTGGCACCCAGCTTGGTTTGAACGTCATACTGAAGGGGGCATGAGACACTCTCCCAGGAAAAGCACCCGATTGAAGTTCTTCCTGAAACATGAAAAACAGATGAGCATTATGAAGGGGCCTCAAGGAGAAAGAATGAGGTCAGCAGCAAGCCAGCCACCTCAGGACACAAATTTTTAAGACAAGGAACCACAGTCGAGAAGTAATCACAGCAAAATATAAAAACAAAAATTAGCTCTTCAGTGGACTGTGTTTTCTTTGGTAGCATGTAAGATAAAACTAAAGAAGAGCGAGACTTCAGATATTTCAAAATAAATCAAAAGTACCGAGTTCAATCAGGACATTTTGACATCAACTGAACCTGCCACTACCAGACAAAGTTTACAATGTGGATGCTTAGGGCTAGTCCTCAGACCTGCTTTGTCTTGTCAATAAATACGACAACATGAAGGTATTATAAGGCTCCTTATAAGTAAAGATAGAATGGGGAAAAGGGGGGCAAGGTACCTGACTGTGAATGAGACATCCAATGTGTAACACTTCCACTGGTAGCTTGATGCCTGGAGTGCGATCAAAGGAGATGAGCAAGAGGCAACCATCCTACGGACAAATGTTGAAAAACATTTTTAATTACATTATACACACACACAGAAATAAATCCAATGCAGCAGCCTAGTTGAAACCCCAAGAGATTGAGTTGATTCGAATAAGAATTGACTCTACTTAACCAAAGAAAAAATAATACAAAACATACAAGGTGTCGAGTCAGTTCGATTAGTGACAAAAGTAATCGAGCTGTTGTCATGCAGGTGGACAGGCGCTCGGCACCAAAGTGTCCTAACCCTTCTTTTTTTGAAAGTGATACCGTGAACGTTCGTCTCTTACCGATCAATGCCGCGGTGAAGAAAAGAAGAATTGTTGTTTTGGCTGTATGCACAGCGCACAGCCCCATGCTGGATCCTTGGCTTCTAAAGGAAGTCTCGTCGGGTTCCGTCGACTCCCGAGTCAGTTTCGCGGTTCATTCGCCAGGTGCATTCCAACCAAACACCTGCTCCTGTGGTCCTGCAACAACAAAATCGCGACTGAGTAAAGAAAACAGACAGGACGAGCATATGAATAAACGCCGAAAAAGCATTTGAGGCATCAGAGGGTTAGGAACGGACGAAAACGCATTTTTACGAAAGAAAGCATGACATTACGAGGCAGGCGCATGAGTGCACAGAGAGTTTGGAGTGCATAGGAATTAAGCCTGATTTAGGGCGAGAAGCAGTCGCTATAAAACGCACTTTCCTCTACGACTCACTTGGCTAAGTTTGTGAAGACGAATCACAACAAACAGACGACCTTATTCGCACGATCGGAGGCGGATTCATCGCTTTCGATAAACGAAATTCACCGTTCACAACGAGTAACGACACCGTCATAATGCTTGCAACAACATAATTGCGATAAAACGAACAATATACCATGACAAAGACGAAAACAAGGACATCGGACAACCACCAGCCAGCATTTCTTGCGAGCAGCCAGCAACTGGTTAGCTGCAGTGCCTAGTACGAGGCTAGGGCATTACCTTGCCACCCAGTATGAGAAATAGCGAGGTGCTCAGTGGAGGCGGCAGGCACGGTCCCCGCCCCCCTTCCACCCCAAGGCAGCACCTCCGCACAGGAGCGGCGACAGCCCAGGGAAACGGCTTTAGGGGTTGCGGCGCGGAACGCAAGCGCCGAAACCGCAAACCCTAACCGGGTGTCCTACACGCTTAGGGGTTGCGACGAGCACTGCAAACGCTGTTGGCGGAACCCCTAAGCACTCGCGGCATTTCGGGGTGGCGCCGCACGAAGGCCTTCGGGGTTGCGGCAAGGCAGCTTAGGACTTGCGACAGCAAATGGTGGTTAGCTTTTGCTTTTGCGACAACGACTTAGGGGATGAGGCGCTTTGTGTTTGTGCTTGCAGCGTTAGCTGTTGCGGGTATCTGGAGTAGCGGCGTTGGCCCGACCGGGCCCCTTTGCTGCATCCGTAATAGCGGCGGAGTTACTACCTGTCCCAGTTAGAGTAACGAGCCGTGCTGCGTGCGCCGTGCACGCCGGGCCTGCCGGGTAATTCGAACACCGTGCCTGTCTTTGAGCGTATCCGGCGCGCAGCCTGGGGCCAGAGCGCTAGCATGCTTGTGAGTACGTGTGAGGGCGTGCGCGCGTGCTCGCCGCGTGTTCGGCACGGAGTAGTCTGGCTGGTTATACGAGCCGGGAGGAGAAACGCGCCGGAAGCACGTCCAACTCCGGCAGCCACCCGTTGAACAGACCGGAAGAACGGCAAAAATTAACAAACTTTGCAAACAACACAGCAATGCGCGTTCATCATCATGTGTTGTGGTGGCTGGAGGTGTAGACGCGTTGGACTCCCGGGATGAGGATCGGTGGTTCAAATCTTATTTCTTCACAACTTTTTTCTCTGACCGCTGCTCATTGTCGCGTCAAGAACCCGCTTCAATCGGCGTCAGACATGAGCCGTGGTGGCTGAGGGCGTAAAGGCGTCCAACCCCGACCGTAAGGTCCGGGGATCGAATACCCAAATTTCCTTTCATTTTTCGACTGGCTTCCTCCTACTGCGACTCAAACCCGTCGTCCAACACTCGGCAGACGTGCAAGTCAGGGTGGTGTAGTGGTCTAGGCTCAATCCAGGCCATTACACCCGGGTGTCTAAAAAGCAGTCCGCTTCGGCGGATTGGCCTCGGCACTGGTTCGATCCCCGATCGAGCCAGCCACTCGAAATTGGTCGCGAGTGGGTCCATTCCGATTCGTCGGATGGAGTTGATAAGTCCTTTGAAGCTGGCCCACTGACTGCATGTTCGGGTCTGGGAGCGCCGGACAGCGGGGGTACATTTGGTACCGACCACCCTGCGCAAACAAAAGCTCCCAAAACTACTCTCTCTCTCTCTTTCTTTCTTTCTCTGTCTCTCTATCGTCTCTGCCTTACTCTACTCTGCCCATGTTGGGCCGTGTCGGCGGCTCGGGTCCTACTGGGTCCCCCGGCGTACGATATCGAAGTCGCTGGATCGGATTAACCCCAGTTACCTGATAGCACCGGTTCCCATCCCGAACACCGAAGTAAAGCAGGAGGCCTCCCCATTAAGACTGGGGAGGGGGTGTAGAGTTCCATTTTTAAAATTTATTTTTAGTTAAACACGATCGCCCGGGAACACCGTTTCCCATATCCAAACACCAAAAATTTCAAAAAAAATTCAAAAAATTTCAAGAAATTTAAAAAAAAAGTACACAAAAATTACAGTTGTTTCCCCCTCGTCTCTGAGGGTGGACCTCTCGAACGGGAACGCGCACAACGCCCCACCGTCCGGCTAGACTCGCTCGCAAATTCCTCCCCCCAGCGCTGCTGGTGGTAATCCGTTTTACCCCGCAGTCCACACGCCACCGTCCGGTGGGCGGCGCGGCGCGGGGCGTGGTTGCCATGTCCAGCGGTGCCCCGCGTCACGTCGTGTCGCTAAGCGGGGCCCTTTTTAAGCCCCACGAACCCTGTAGCGCTTCGCCAGCCGTTCTCCCATACGGTGTAACAGTCCGGTCTTCTTGGCCATTTTATTTTCCCGCCCCATCGCCCCCTCCCTCCACCACCCCCGCTCCCCCACCCAGGTTCCGATAATATCCACCCACAGCCCCCCTCCTGGGCAGCGTTCCATCCGGTCCGGTACCTGCCGCCGTGCCTCAGTGCCGAATTTCCGATATAATGCGAAGCAACCCGGCCGTTGCCCGGGCCCACAATATCGCGGAGGAAGTGAAGAGGAATTGAGGGGCGGGGGGAGGGGCATTCGCAAAGCACATTCCAGCCATGTGCCTTCTTGATGGGGACAACGGTGCTCCGCCCCCCTCCCCAGCGCTAACTCATTATGCGAGACAATCGAAGCTGCGTGGCAAAGTTTAGGAACGGGAAGCGTGTCCGGTCCCGGAGCAGTCACCTGGAGCGGGAAGTAACCTCCCCCGGCAGCAAAGAGCCGATAATAATAATAATAATATAATAATAATAATAATAATAATAATAATAATAATAATAATAATAATAATAATAATAATAATAATAATAATAATATAATAATAATAATAATATAATAATAATAATAATAATAATAATAATAATAATCATCATCATCATCATCATCATCATCATCATCATCATCATCATCATCATCATCATAAAGAATAAAAATAGTCGTAATTGAAGGATGCGATAAAGGAGTGGGTGGAGGCCATCATCGCCGTCGCCCTTCTTCCTTTTTCGTGTTCAAGTGGCGGGGTTGCCTTCCTATAAATACGGAGCGCCGACTTGTTAAATGGAGCGCACGGATATGGCCGCGCCGCGCGCCGTGCTCCAAGGTGAGGGTCCGGCGGGCCGTGACATCCCTTTTATTGCCATTTCCGCACAGTGTTGCGTCGCTCCGTCTCTCTCGCACCCCTGCGGACCGCCGCGCCAGTGCGACGGAGACAGAGCGACTCGGCCCGGCCGGCTTCCTCCTTGGCAGCGGCCCTGGCGGCCCTCGTCCCCGCCGCGCACAGTGGGCCGGCCGCTGCAGCCGCCTCTCGAGAAGCGGAGACGCACCAAGGGGTTTTCCGATACACACTTGGCAAGACGAGTGGAGGCGGGGGCGAGGACGTCGAGCAGGGCTGGAAGGGGCTCGGCCCGCCGTCGCTCCAGGCCGCTCCTGGCCGCTCCAGGCCATCCAGCCGATGCAAACCAGCAGCGGACAGCGGCGGCGCGGACAAACCAATGAGCGGCGCGAGGTCGTTATGGAAGCAGCCTCTGTCCATCGCGGTGCCAAGGCCCACCACAAACATGCCGCGTTCTGCTGGTATCCGCAAGAAAAACACCCCGACCGGCGAAGCGACAGCAGCGCAAAAAAAAAACACAAGAAAAAAACAAGAAACGCGCGCGCTGCTGCGGACTTCCCGCGGCCCGGATGCTTGCGTTTTCGTCCCTGCCATCGTCACCCAAGACCCTTGGGTCGCGGGTTCAACTACCTGCAAGTTGCGCTGTTTTTACTTGTTTTTTTGGTCGAGAGTGGGGCGCTATCGGGTCCCCACGAGGTGCTCGCTGGCCCCATGGGGCGTTAATGTATTCGTGAGATTAGCTGGGGGGGGGGGCGAAAGCTGAAACATTACCCTGCGCACGCTAGGCGGCCGCGAGCAGCACCAACCGCCAGCGACTTCCATCATCTCGCTCAGGAGCTCTGAATAAATATTATTTGCACACCTGCCGGATCGTATTATTCCGGTCGGGACCGTTTTGCGCGCCCGCCACGCAGACGCGCTCTTTTTTTTTTCCAGTCGTTTTCGCGACTGCTTCCGCCGGCGGCGCAATTTCTCATCGAATCTCCTTCCGCGTGTGGCGGCGGGGCGCAACAGAACCGCGCCGCGGATAAATAAAGGAGGGCAGCGAAATGCAACGCGAAAAGGAAGACTGTTGCGAACGTTGCGAAGCGAATGGCAGTGGAGGGGAAAAAGGGGGGGGGTCTGACAACGGCATTAACCAAATTGTTGAGCGCCACGCGTGGGCCGCGCTCCCTTAATTATGGCGACTTTGTTTCAGGGCCGAGCCGGAGGCACGGCGGTGAGACCCCTGCCATTCACACTTACACACACAGCGACGAAAACTCGTGCACACACACACGGACGGGGCCCACATAGCTACACGAGCTGTCACGCGTGCGGTCAGCCGTGCATTAGGGGTGCCTGTTCTAGCCACCGCATCCCTCCCCCCCCCCTCCCTTTTCCGGCCACGGGACGGTGAGCGCCATTCCAACTTGACGTAGCGCTCGGAAGGTGCAAAGTCCGTGGGTACCTACCACAGTGCCACGTCTCGGAGGTCCTGCTTTTTTTTTCCATTTTTCCAGAGCGACGGAGAAAAACAACCGTTGCTGGTGGTGGAGGAGGACGAGGAACATTTGTGGAGAGGCAGCCGGCAGGTTCCGCTCTGTACCGAGGGCCTCGTGGGGCACGTTCGAGAGCCCCCCCCCCTCCAGCAGGAAGACTTGCCCCCTGTTCGCAGGTTATTGTCGCCGGCTGAGACTTTCCTCTTTTCTCCGGAAACCGGGAATTAGCTCCCACGCCGTGACGCGAAATCTGGAATCCGGGGGCGAGCGAGAGACGAAAAAAGAAAGCAATGACGACAAAAGGAGGAGGAGAAGAAGAGGAAGAGGGGGGGAAATGGGCGCTTAAAGGGGCCAAACAACGTCGGCGGAAGCGAAATTGAAAGTTTTCAAAGCAGTCGCGTCGCGGCTCCGAGAGACAGGGAGAAGAGATGAGAGAAAGAGTTGCGCGGGAAACGGACCGTGACGCCGTGGCTCTGCCGGGACTCGAAGCGCGGAACGCGGCGGCCGGAGGGGAGCATCGCGCCCCTCCCCTTTCGCTTTGCGTCCAGAGAGTCGGAATGAATCGCACGACCTGCCCTTCCGCAGAATGCATCAGGAACGCGATTGGCGAAATCAACGAGAAAAACGCTCATTCCACTGCTGTGTACGTGCCGTGCCTGAGCGCTGCTGCTGCCGGCGGCCCCCTGCCTGCCGGCGAATCCAGTCCGCCCCCCTCGCCCTGACGATTGGTCCGGAACACTCACTGAGGCTTGTGATTCAGGGTTCGGCTCCAGGGAGACTAGAAACCTCCTTTTTTTCCCAACTTGAAAAACAGTCTGTAAAAAAAATTTAAATCAAACGTCGTTTAAATTTTAAGCATTTTGATCGAGGTACCTCCACGTAGAAAATCATGTCCAACTATTTTTGACAGTGTTTGACAGAAACGGCAGACAATTCGATTTTTTCATGTCCCCTCCCCCCTTCCTCTTGCTCCCCCGGCCGTTGGCAACCCCTTGTGCTTTGATGCCACAACGGCGCGGCTGGGCCCGGCCATGGCCCGGCCGCCCCAGCGCGCGCCACTGGCTCGCTGTCCGCTGGGCCGTGCACATCAGACTCCAAATAGACGCCCCTCCCCCTGCAGCTCCGATTTGCCCGCCTAAAGTAGCCGGCCTGCCGTAAAGCCGTTAGTTTCACTTCCGGTGGCCAGGTGCCTCCGCGGCGGCGGGTTGCGGCGCACAGTGGGCCGGCTATGCGGCCGGCCGCCATTGCCGTGGTGCTAATTTCCCCCGAGCCTTGCCGCCGTTGACGGCGAGGTGACGGTGGGGTGCTCGTAGCGGATCGGGAGTGGCAGCGCAGACTGATAGACACACGCGGGGCGCGGCCCCCTGAGGGGCCCACGTCGCCTGGAGCGAGGACCCCCAGCCAGGCCTCCAGCGAGGAGCAGGAGATGAAGAAATAACAAATCGAGCCGTATTACCGCGTCGCAGGCAGGCTGGGAGCACGGCGGTAAAAACAACGAAAACCAGGAAAGTTTGCGCAGTGCAAGGATTCCGCACTGCAAGGCTGCTCAGGGGATCCCTCGCCCCGCCGCACCAAACTCAACAAAGTTTCCGCGCACGGTGGTGACCGTCCGTACGCAGAGCTAATAAGCCCTATAAAGCCCCCGGTGACTCCACGACGGGGTGCTCGCCGCCCCGCCGCCCCGCCGCCCCGCCGCCCCGCCGCCCCGCCGGGAGAAAACGAGTGAGAGGCACTCCCTGGAATGAGGTGGGCAAGGTGGACGAGCGAGCGAGAAGCTAATGAAGCGATTAGAATGCGTGCTGCCCGCCCTGTGCTACGATAATGGATTGGACTCATGGCCCTGTGACTTGAGCTCCAGCCGCCCTTGAGCCTGGCCAGCCCTGCGACTCGTAGTCCCTGGCCGCCGTGAGCGCGTCCGGTCGCATGGTCCGCGCGGGCGGGCCTACCCTCTCGCCCGCAGGCGCGTGCCCGCGGCCGGACAGTGCTGCGTCGCTCTGTCTCTCTCGCACCCATCCCACCCTGCGAGTGCGAGAGAGACAGCTCTGGCCGGCAGCCGCCTGGACGTCCTTATGATGAGCCCCGTCTCGCGCCGCGGACCGTGTGGGAGGTAATGGCGTGGAAAATGCATCTAATATTGACAATCTCCCCCTCTGGCGCGTGCGCTCTCTCTCTCTATCGGGACGCGTGTTCCTCTCACTCTCTCGATCACGACGCACACTCTCCCCCTCTCTCTCTGTATGGGTGCCGTTGTCGCGGGGGATGGATGGGGCTCCCCGACCTAGCGCCGCCGCCCGCGTCATCAGATCGTTAATTTGCGCCCGATGCGCCAGACACACTGGCGCACGCACGCACACACAACATCGGGGCTTTGAAGTTGTGCCTGGACTGGACTGCAAATCACCTCCAGGTCCTCCAACTAACCAAAAAAAAAAGTCACTGCTGATGAGGCGAGGGTTGGCAGTAAACCTCGTTTTGGGTTTGTCAACTGCCTGCCTGTGGACCGCCATCGAGCTCAAACCTGACACTACACTGCCTATGCATGGGAGATGGACAAGGTGCAGCCAGACACCTCGCACTTGCTGCCAACTTTGGAGCGCGGAAAAGAGAGAAAAATGGTAAGATGAGAGGAAAAACGAAGCGGGGAGAAGAAGGGTGCGTTTTTCAGAATGAGGGTCATTTGTCGGGCGGGCTGCTGGCGTGCGCCAGGGCAATAATGAAATGCGCTGAGGAGGGGGGAGGGGGGGGGGGGCGTCCCGGCAGACAAAGCCGGGGGGGGGGGGAAGGACAGTATTATTTTATTATCACAACCTACTTGGCCGCGAAGCTTCCTCCTCGGTCTGAGGCGAGAGGAGGGCTTCTCTCTCCATTACATTTCAAACTCATGGCGGTGGGGGTGGCGGGGCGAGCCCAGCCCAGCCCATGGCAGGCCGGCCATTACGAGAGTCGTTCTCGTTTGGCGCTCATGGCAGCAACGCTCATGGCGGCGCTCGGCGGCGCTCGGCGGCGCTATGCAACCGCACCTTGCTCCTGACGGTGTCACGGCCCGCTCATTACAGCCAACAAAGGATCCCCCCACTTCCCCGGGGTCGGCTCACCAACGAAAACAGGAACGAGTTGGTTTGCAGTATTAAGCAGACCTGGCGGCGGGTGGCGGGCGAGGCGGCTCCAAGGGGTCCCCCACTCAAACAATATGCGCACGCTAGGAGGAGAGAATCCCACAATCTTGCGCCAAAAACGCCTGTAAGTGAGCAAAAAGCGCGGCAAAATCATACAGGATCCTAAGTATAAAAGCAATCTGACACAATCAAACAATCTGTGTACAGGCAGATTCAGAGTGATGGACCCCTCGGGCGGCCCGCACTATCTACTCGGCCCAAATCTGTTGATCCTGCCAGGCAGGTCAGGCAAGTGAGGCAAGTTAGGTGGCAATTAGTGATGATGGTCCCCGTGAGGGAGGAGCCCACCGCCTTACTTCGGGATTCACAAAGGAGTCCGGAATCAGGGAATATCGACTTTCCTGACCCGTCACGTCAGTGTAGGAGCGTCGGCGCTCGGACGGACCTCCCTCGAGAACAAGCTCATTACATTCCTGTTAGTGACTTTAGCGAAACTTTGGGCCCGAACTTGCGCAAAGTATCTGCGCCGCTGCGTGGTGGAAAAAAACACAACTTGCCAAAGAATTTGCGTTTTAAATTGGGCCTATTGTTCGATTTATTATCCTTTTTTTTTTTTGGCTCCGGCGGCAGAGAGATTAGTTGCGACGTGCAACCGCGCCGCGGTATTAGTTTGGTTTTCACTGTTCGGCGGGGCCTTTGGGGGAACGCGATGTTATCTACTGCCTCTCCTCTCCCCTTTGGCTTTCACCATTTGCAGCACGGGCAGCGCGCTATGGCAATGGCGCGCTCCGAAACTCAACCAACAGTACCAACACCCAGCCCTTGCAAGCGGGCTTAAGTTGGCTTTGGTGTGCTCGCTCGGCCTGCCTGTATTGCGGTTACCAAACTCTGATTACTCCCCCCCACCCCACCCCCCGTACCTGGGCATAGGCTGCGCGTCTCGTATCCGTCGTCTCTATCGCATCCAGGTAATCTAATCAGGGTCCACGGCGCTGGAGTGCACCAAGACAGCAGCCTCACCGGCAGCATCATCCAGGCCATGGAGTCATCCCGACGCGACAAAGGCAAGGCCAACAACGCAACATATTGCACATTACACACGCAAATAGAAATCCGCGGCTTGCAGGCCTGCCAGACTTAATTAAACGAAATGCACCCCTTCACACACACACACACACACACACACACACACACACACACACACACACACACAGCCACACGGCCACAATAACGCGGCCGAGCAAGAGCTGCAACGAGGCACACATGCTGCTTCTATTTCTATCCCCTTTACTCGAGATATGAAGGAGTGTCCGAAGGGAAATCCTATATGTACCCCACAAGGGCCGTGCGGCGTAACTCTTGATGCTCTCCGACGTTATTGCAAAACGGCTATTTTCGCAAAATAACGGAAAATCGTTTAAATTTAATTTCTTGACTTAACTTTTGGATTTAAATGAAATGGGGAAAAATAGTTAGCCAGACGTCCGTTAATGGCCAGGCAGCGGACGCAGTGGCGGCACTGGGCCACCAACTTCCTTTCTTCCGTCTTTTTGTGCGGCGACCTTTAACGAGACCCTGTCGCCCGAAGACAAATGAGAAAAGGTGAGAAAGGGACTGTCGAAAGTGAAAGGGAGTGGGAGGGGGAGAGAAAGAGGGAGAGAGAGAGAGTGCATCCTGATTGGTGCGGGGAAGCGTCAGGGCGGTCGGCCCGAATAAGGCTTTCCAATTCCCGTCTCATCTCCCTTCAATTTCCTTCTCCATTATTTATCTTTTCCACGGCATTGTACACGGCCGGGCCCAAGCAGGTCGACTCCCAACAGTGCGTCGTCCTCTCTCTCTCTCACCGCTGCGGCTGCGAGGGAGACAGCGCGACGTTGTTCGGAATGAGCGGGGCGGGCGGGGCGGCCCCCCGTGCACCGGCACTGTCGGCACGGGGCTGATGCTCCCTCGCGTAACAGGGTGAGGGCAGGAGGAGAAGGGGTGCGCGGGCACGACGAGGACGCAGAGGACCCTCCGCTAACCCGCCGCGCCGCCCGCCCCGCCCCGCCCCGCCCCGCCCGGCCCCGCCTCGCCCCGCCCTGACCGCTACCCCACCGGACGGCGGCACGGTGGCATGCAAGCGGGTTCATCATCCCCGCGCCTAAATCAATCACCCGGGAAGGGCCGTGCTCCGTCCTCGTCGCACCGCTGCCGGCAACCCAGCACCCCGGCCGGACGGACAGAGATGGAGAAAGAGAGGCCGAGGTCCTAGGCCTGGCCATGCGGCGGACCCTCGCCGCCAGACATCATTGCGTCGGGACGGCCACCGCCAGCCACGCCGCATGCCTCAACCTCTCTTGCCTCAACAACAACAACAACAACAGCAACAATAAAAATAATAATAATAATAATAATAATAATAATAATAATAATAATAATAATAATAATAATAATAATAATAATATAATAATAATAATAATAATAATAATAATAATAATAATAATAATAATAATAATAATAATAATAATAATAATAATAATAATAATATCAACGACAATAACAATAACAACAAAAAGACCACCACCACCAACAACAACAACAACAACAAAAACCGTTGACGAAGTGTTAGCCGCCGGGAGCCGGGCGAGACGGATCTCGTTCCGCCCAGCCGGGACGACAGAGGGCGCTGCGTGTCTCGGCGCGCGGCTCGCTTGCGGTGGCGACCCACATCGCTCTCCCTTACACTGGCGGTGCAATCTGTGTCCTCATCTGCTGCTCGGCGCGCTGCGGCGTGCGGCGCTCCTGACGTGATACAATAATTTTTGTACCGGGGTTGGGCTATGAGAGGTCCAACCCTAATGATACCTTCATCACCTCAGGCCCAGAAGGCACACTGAACCTGTGCCTCCTCATCGAACGGCAGCATTCAGCCTCTCGGGGTCTCGACTTGTACCGCGGTGACAGGCCGCCGTCCCCAGCGGCACGGAGAGGAGACAAGCTGGGCTCAGCCAGCGGGCTGATTCCGCGCTGCGCTTCCGTCGCGCTCGCTCCCTCTCTCTCGCACTCACAGGCCTCCCGTGTCGGAGTGAGAGAGACAGAGTGAGCCTGCTGGGAGCACGTGAAGCAGGGAACAAAGCAGAGCGGACGGGACGGGCCGCCCCGCCAGAGCCAGTGCTGCGCGGCGCCGCCACGCGCCTCCAGATAAAGCCGACTCGCTACGAGCCGCAGAAAGTTTGGAGGCGCCGCGGTGCACACCGCAAGTCGGAAAACAAAGGTGGCACTGCCGAGTGGGAACGCCTCCGCAAGAAAGAGCCAAGCTCATCCGCAGCGCCGCGCAGCCTCATCTTGCAGCCGGCAGGGGAAAAAACCTCGGCCCTTTTTAGAGTGGACGTGACTCCACTCGGCCCTGCTCCGCCCTGCTCCGCCCCCTTCCCTTCTCCGCCCCGATCGCCTCGCCGCCGCCTCCCTTTTTGACCCTTCCTCCCCGAGAATGACTTGCTGGGCAAACTTCGTTAGTTTCATTGTGTTGCGACTCTTGGCCGGCCGGATTTAGACAATAGGGGCCCTGCATGGCGGGCTGGTCGTGCCGGGCCGGGCCCACTACTGTGCCGGGCCCTTGCTCCAGGCCTTCCAGGCTGCCTCCTATCGCTGGAGGCTTTCAGGCTTCCTCGGCCTTGGCTGCCTTGGTTTGCTACAAGACGTGTGCTGGCGGCTCATGGTCGCTGTCTCTCTCGCACCCCTACGGAGTGCGAGGGAGAAGGAGAGCAGTCTCTGTCCCGCTCGGGCGGCCGCCCCCTCCCTTTCACTTTCTTGCAGCCACTCCGCTCGGCCCTCCGTCCCTTCCCGGCCAGCAGCGGCACGTGCCCTTTCACTTAGAGGGCCGCGCTTCCATGTTTAAAGAGGAAGCGAAGGAGAGATCGCAACCCGCTGCTTCTCGTTTTTGTTTTGTTTTTGTTTTATTCGTGCCCGCTGCGGCTGGGCGTTGTGAAAAGTGGGCGACGCAAGCAGCGCAGACCGAGCGGCGCCGGCTGCATCATAGAATGCCGCTTTGCGAGCGCGCGGCTGATGAGGCTAATGTGGGGGCGCGTCGTGTTGTCCACGCGCCATATTGACTCCACTCCCCCTCCTCCCAGCCGCACACAAAACTTTGCTTGCAGAACGCGGCAACCAAAACAACAGAAACAAACAACGGAAGAAAAACTGAAAAGTGGATCGCGAGAGATGCAGCGGGCTGCCCAGCATAACCACGGCGCGGTGGATGCCAAATTGAGAAGCAGTGTTGCCAAATATGCAGAACCCTGCGCTGGCCTTGGGGGAAGTCCTCGTCCCGAATGGTTGCCTGCCCACAGGCCCCGGAAATACGGGCAACCCCTTTCCTTCACCTCATTTCGCGCACTTTTTTTTTCCTTTTTTCTTTTTTGTGGCCGAAACATCTTCCAATTATGGCGGCAGTTTCCCCCCTACTTTCCTTGACGAAAAGCTCGTTAGGTTGGCGGTCCTGCCGACTTATCCCGAAGCGTCGTTTCGTCAGTCTGTCTCTGTCACACTCACGGGGCGTTCCGTAGGAGCGCGAGAGAGAAAGAGCAACGAAAAGCGACTCTCCGGAATGGCTCGGCTTGCTCGGCTGGCACATGTCGGTTACGCCGCTACGACCGTCCCGTGGGCGCACGCTGCGAGAGGGAGAGAGAGAGAGAGAGAGAGAGAGAGAGAGAGAGAGAGAGAGAGAGAGAGAGAGAGAGAGAGAGAGAGAGAGAGAGAGAGAGGGAGAAGTCGCTTCCTATTTTGCCCGCTCCACTGGAACTTGGAAGCGCTCTGCTCCCCCCGCCCAGCACCGCACCACACCGCCTTCCTTTGATGGCAGATAAGAGCGCCGGCTGAACCAGACAAATGACTGCCGCGAATGAAGAGGGCGGTGCCAGGACGAAAAGGAGTGCGCCGCCGTGTGAACAGGCTTTCCGATTTATATGGAAAGCGAACCAACAAGATGAGAGAAAAATAAAAATAAATAAATCCCGCGCTTCAATTCCTTCTGCGTGTATTTTTCTCCAGCCCCGACACCACCTCTTTCTTTGACTGGGGAATCTAAAAGGCATAGGTCCGGTCTCCAGGAGAACACCACTCGGGGAATTCGCCCGGCTTTGATTTTGGCAAGATGGATCCAAGTAAGGGGAGATTTTTATCGGCAGAGGTCTGACACTCGTTTTTTTCCCGCCCTCTGTCTCTCCGTCTTTCTCTTATCGAAGTTGTGACATGTCATCAACAACTGACGGGCCCGGGCTGCCGGGGCTCTTTGGGCCACCCCCCCGAAATTTTCGGTTCGAACCGATCGTTCCGAAAGGAAGGGAGCCTGTCTCCAGAGGTGGAGTGCAGTCAGCTTCGTTTGACGCGCCCCGAAAACAAAATGGAAAGTTCAGGAATTTTGAAAAGTTTTGGTTCGCCTCGCTGTATGTGTTGGAGTAGCGGAAAGAGAGCGTAAACGGGGGAAGGGGGGGATGACGGACATGACGAATGATGAAGCCATCGGAGGCAGTGGAGTTTGCGGTCCTTGGGGCCTGGAGGCTCGGCCTCGGGGAGCCGACCAGAGCGAGGAGCAGCGGACGCCAGGGAAGCCACTACTCCACGTGAGGTAGCAGATGGGGAGATTCATCGGCCTGAGCGAACGCAAACACACTGCCAAAAATAAACAAACAACGAAAAAAAAAACAAGAAAAAAAAACAACTTGTCGTTCATTAGCTTTGGCGCCAGTCTGGTTCGCTGTGATTGGTGATGAGGTCACGGCGTTTATAGAGGGAACGGGGACAGGACAGGCAGGGTGCTGGGTTAGTGTTGCAGTTCCTCGCTAGAGCTCGGCAGCTGCTGAAGCATGACAGGGATGGATAATCGAACAAAGATCGAAGCCGCCTTCGTCCCAAGCCGTCCATCTGCTGAGCCCTAGATAAGCGCGACGTTAGTTTTAGGAAGAGAGAGAGAGAGAGAGAGAACGCTGGGAGTGAGTGAGAGAGATGGAGGAAGCCGCGCAGCTCGCCAGGCTGAGGGAGATCTCTGGCCAGCCTGATTGAAATCCGAGGCCCTGAGCGGAGCTGCCGGCCGAGGCCGCCATTCACAACGACCAGTCAGATCGGCCGGCCGGCCGACGGGGCGCTCTCTCTCTCTCTCTCTCTCTCTCTCTCTCTCTCTCTCTCTCTCTCTCTCTCTCTCTCTCTCTCTCTCTCTCTCTCTCTCTCTCTCTCTCTCTCTCTCTCTCTCTCTCTCTCTCTCTCTCTCTCTCTCTCTTCACCCGGTCACTGCGGTCGCTTTCACACGAGCTGAGCGGCGCCAGGAGACCCGTTCCTTCCGGGAACAAATCTCGAAACAAATGAAAGTGCAATTTATTTTTGCGTGGCGAGGGCAGGGCCGGCAGACTGGTACCGTTCTTTCTCGCACACACCGCCGAGGGTGCGAGAGAGACAGAGCGACGAAGCGGGCGGCGCTTTATTGGCAAACTTTGCAGGCAATCAATGCGCACGGCCGTTAATTAAAAAGTCAACTGGATACTCTAGTATTGACAACGGGTGAAGCAGCGAGGCGCTGGCGGGTGACTTGGCTTACTCACATGCGGTATGTGTGGCAGTGTGGCTACCGGCCCAGGGTGGGGGAGGGGGATGGGCAGGAGAAATAGCCGAGGACTCCCTGGACGGGGCTGTCGAGTGGGGTCGGCAGAAACGAGCTCCGAGGCTTATGCCCTTCCTTTTCCGTTTGTCTTCCACCGAACCTCCGCCCTCTTTGGGGTTATGAATGCAAACACACAGTCACATACACGGCACTCTCACACACATGTACACAAACAGCGGTTATGAAACGATTTTAGAGGATGCAGACAAATGGCTGCACTTGCGCGCCCCGTCCGCTTCCCCGGGTACTCGCACCCGTGTGTCCCTGTTCCGTGTCATATTCGGAGGAGAAAAAAAAAAGAGAATGCAGCCCCAGGCCTACACGGCCGGCAGAAGGAGAGAGAGGGGCGAAACAAAGAGCAAGTGAAAGGATTTTCTTTTCTCCTTTTTTTTTTTTTTGTAGGGACCGGAGAAAGTAGGTGAGGCGCGTGCCTGGAAAGGTGAATATAGTGGCGCCATCAGTGGGCGCACCGCTATGGAGCGCGGCTGGAGCGTAACTGGAGCGAAACCATGGCGAAACGGTGAAGCATGCAGGGAGTCGCGGCAGCGCCTCTCTCTACAATCCTCTCATGTTCGAGCAGACAGACGCTCACACAGAAAGGGCTTCGTAATTTAGCCATGTACGTGGTTCAAAAAAAAAAAAAAGGCTCAAAATACTTCTTAATACTTTTCAACTTGAGTTTTTGCCGCACGGATACTACTTTATTTTTGCTCATTCCTAACTGTGGTTTCAAAACCGGCTTGCCACAGGGAAGACGAGCAAATAATAACTCGGCATGTTCCACTGCAGGGTTGCTGGAGCCGGGCGGGCGAAACTTGGCCGCTGTTGGGCACACTGGGCCGGCTGCTGGGGGGCGCGAATATGGAACAGCGGCGAAGCGGCCGAGCGCGGCCAAGCGGTGCGAGAGGGATGGCGACACATTTCACCGGCGAGGGTGAGAGGGGCCATGTATTTCCCCTCACGCCCCCCGGGCGCGCTCAGAGCCCCCTCGGGGGCCTCGGCCTCGCCGATAACGCAACGCGCATCTGGACACGCGTGGCCCCGCACGTGCCGGCCACGTGTCCACCCGGCCGTGGTCGTAGCGCGACGAGTGCCACTGGAGCCGCTCCCTTGTTAGCCGAGTCCCGCCTTCGGCCTCCCAGGCGGACGGCGCAGCAGGACGAGCGCCTCCAGGGTCAACAGGCTGTTCTTTATGGCCGTGGAGGTCCAGCTAGGTCCAGCCAACCTCGCCCTGCGCGGGATTGTGCCGAGAGGCTTCCCACTCAATTAAAGGGCGGTGGTCTCACGGCGTGCCATCACTGACGCTGTGCCAACATCAAAAGCAAAATTTTTTACCTTTTTTTTTTCGTTTTTAAATGTGAGCGAATTGGTAGGAGGGTAACCGGGTCCCGAGGAGGTTGGTAGGTAAGGGACTCCTATGCGATGGAATTTCGCGATATACGTGCTTTAGTGTGTGTGTGTGTGTGTGAGAGAGAGAGAGAGTAGGTGTGTGTGTGAGTGTGTGTGTGCACGGCCCGGGCCGGAGGCGCTGATACGGCTGCCGCTGGCAGCACCAGCGATACCGCGGGGTAGACGAATGACGGAACACGGCGCTGTCCCAGCAATGGCCCCTCGAAGTACACGTCTCGACCGTGACTTTCCTTTTTTCTTGTCGGCCAAATGAGACGGAAAGAAAACAGGTAGAAAAACCGAGGTAAGCGCGGGGAAGGATATGAGATACAGGACCGTGAATAATAATACGCGACATTTCTTTCGAGCGCGGGCGGAGCAGGGTAGCAGGGTGCCGGGGTAGGACACACACTAGAAAAATAGCGGGAATCAGAGACAGGGTGGCTCGCCTGCGTGCGGGGACAATGGCGGCGGCTGTTGGCTGGCCTGCGCGGTCACTCGGAATGGCTGCCCTAGAGTTGCCAACATGCCGGCCCACTGGGTGCTGTGTGTTTCACGTCGCCCGACATAGCTCCCGTAACGCACACCAGTCAGGGTTGCCAACCGGCGTAAGGGGAAGTGATGACGACGTGCATGGAGGCGACCTGAGTGACGGTTGGCAACCCTAGCCCCCTACATCACGCGCACGGTCGGGCCAGCAGAAGGGGGATCGAGTTCGGGACGACGCGGACCATCCTCAAGGACTCGCGTGGATCCCCCTCCCCCTCTCTCTCCCTCTCGCCCCGGTGCCGCCCACCGTCGTCACACATCGTGACCTCATTGTCGGGAGCCTTGAGAAAAATATGAAGATCCAGCGCCGCCTGTCAGCAATCTTCTTGAGTGAGAGAGCTGAGAAAGTGGCGGGAAGAGGAGAGGAGGCGGCGGAGAGAGAGAGTCCTCGGGCATTTTCCGCTGAAGGGCGGAGGCGGGGGTGAACTATAGGCGCCCACGGGCGCCCACCAGGGAATCGAGGAGCGTGTCTCTGAAAGAGAAAGGACAAAACAGGGTGGCGTGGAAAGGCGAAGGGCACGGCCGATTGACATGCCGAGTCGCCTTGTAGAGTGGTAAGTCCCTCCCCTCAAATTCTACAAAAAAATAATTTTTCTGTTATTTTTTATTTTTTGTAGCTTTTTAGGAGTGTCACACGCGAAAGGGCCGCCGCAGTGCTGTGTTAGCGGGAAGGGCTGTTTGCTGGCCGAATGAGCGCCGTGCGTGTCGGCGTGTTTGTGTTCCTGTGGCGCCGAATTCAAAAACGCGACGTGAAAAATGACGGAAAAAGCAGCAACGCGGTAATGCGTGCGTGCCAGGTAATGTTTTGCGGTTCCGGCCGGCGGACGGGGAGGGAAGGACGGACGGAGAGAGAGTGGGGGATGACAAGGGAGGGGGTGGCGGCCGTGGAGGAGAGGGAGCGTGGGAGGAATCGCGGCGAAATTAGGGCGATATTCATTTCGGTGGACCCCTTGGTGGCGCCAAAGGCAGGCAAGGCGAGCGATGCCTGCTGTGTATTACGCAGGCGGTCCCGCGGCTGCCCCGGCTAGACCTCGCCCCGCCGGGGCCCTTAGGGGGCGGCAATTCGATGTATATTCATCGGGGGCTACAAAAGCGAGTTGGGTGCTGACAGCTCGGGACGTCCCGAGTTGATGTTCCGTGAGACGGACAGACGGATAGACAGACGGACAGACAGACAGAGGTGCGCGGTCCCTTCTCATATCGTCACAGCACGTCAGACGTGCGCCACATATTAATCTTGTGGCGCTCGGCGCAGCAACGGCGCTGAACCGCGGCAGGCAGGCAGGCCAAGACAGCCAGGTCCACAACTCAATTCTCCCCGCTCCCCTCCCGCCTGGAACGATGACGACTGGCCGGGATCTGTGTCGAGAGCCAGGTGCGTCGGGGTGGGGCGACGGGGCTGGACGGGGCGACCAGCAAGGCGGCGCGGCGTCACGTACGCACCGGGCCCCCGACGGCGCCTCCTGCGATCGGAGCAACCCAGGCAACCCACCGAGCACTGAAGCAATGCACTCCTGCAGCGGGGCGGCGGGGCGGCGGGGCGGCGGGGCTCTTTTTCACGCGCTCCCGGAAGCAGCCGGCCGGGCCATCCAGGCGCCCCAACGACCATCCCCACCCCTCCGCTGTTTTTAGCGGGGCCGACATGACCACGGCTATGAAACGCGGCTAAGTACCGCTACTAACTGCCTTACTGCTGCCCTCGGCCCTGAGGCCCCCCAGTGGGGCCTTGTGGAGCCCCCACCCACCATCATCGACAGCCCGGACCTCTCTCTCCCCACCACTGTTAAATAATTTACACGTGCGGCCAGTGCACTGCGCTGCAGGCTGACAGCGTCGCTCTGTCTCTGTCGCACTCATGGGCCGTCCCGTCGGGGTGCGAGAGAGACAGAGCGACTCAGCGGGCAGACACGCGCGGGGCCTTATTCATGGCCTCGCAAATTAATCTCCTAATTGCGCCATATTTCCTGCCTCTTTTCACCGGAAACAGCGAAAACGAAAACGAAACGAAAAGGGAAACGCGCGCGTGCGCGTCCGGCCTGTCCGGCCTGCAGGTGCGGTCGCAAGCAAAGGGTTGCGGCGCGGGCTGCCGTCATCTATCACCGACACTGCGACACCGGCAGCGCAGCAGCGACCTCATTACGCGTCACTCTCTAGGCGTCACTTTTTTTACCAGTGTACCGCCGCGGCGGGCGTAGATGTCTTTGACACAATGGCGGTGCATCCCTTGCGCTGTATCGGCTGAAATGAGAGACGCGGCGTCCAGCCCCGCCTTCACTCGACATAACAAAACACCGCCATGCATTACAGTGAACGCGTCTCGCACAATCATGCCTGTCTGTCTGCCTGTCCGTCCGTCCGTCTGAATGAGCGCGGGCCTCGAGATTTGTCAGCGGCCGCCCCGAGTCCGGGCGCCCGGACCCTTGTCGGGGACGACGCCGAACATAAGGAGGAGAAAGGCGAGACGGATAGAGCGGGAGATAGACGGACAGAGATGGATAGAGGTGTGGCCTGTGTGCTAATGAGAGGGAGAGAGAGGCCCGTCTGGGGCGGTGCCCTCCAGGAAGTCGCGCCGGGTCCCCGGAGTCCTGCCGGAGTCCTGCCGGAGTCCTCGTGCTGCAGGGTCGGTCCGGACCGGTCCGGAGGAGTGCCGCTGCCGCTCCAGCAGGCTGTTTCCGAGCAGCGCTCTGTCTCCGTCGCACTCGTGGGCGTCGTGGCTATGCGAGAGAGACGGAGCGACCGGCCCCAGGCACGCCAATGGGAAGTCGCGGCCAATACGGCCCCTCGACCCGCACTATCTGCTGCCCGATTTTTGCCAATCTTTGTCTATCTCGCCCCGCCGACTCGGCCGGGCCGGCGAATCACAGCGCCTCCCTCTTAGCCTCGCTTCCGGCCTTCCACCCCCTGTCTCTCTCGCACTCACAGGGCGCCGCGTCGGCGCGAGAGGGACAGAGCCACACTGTTCGGGATGCCTGTCCTTTGGCTGTGGGGCAAAGGAAAATACCGGAGGGCAGAGCGACTGGTCCCAGTGCGGTCGGCTGGGGCGTGTTGACCGAAAAGCCCTCGACCGCGAGCGGGGCGTGGCGCGGGGGAGCGGCGCGGGGGGCGGCGCGGGGGGCGGCGCGGGGGGCGGCGCGGGGGGCGTCCAGAAAGCGGGAGGAAGGGGAAGAATGACTGTTCCGTCAGAAAGCACGGGTACTGCGCGTAAACCAACTGTCGGGTTGCGCCTGAGGCGCCGCTAAAATTCCCACTTCTCATATGTTTCGGCGCAATGGGCGATGGGAGTGCCTGCTTGCCACCGGAATGGCTCCGCTGGATGCGCTGGATGTGCGCCCCGGCGCCAGCAGCAGCAGCAGCGCGCTAGCACCGCCGCCCCAACCTGAGAGACCACCGACCGCATCGCCGGCCCGTTCCGCTCTTTGCCGTCTCTCTCTTTTCCCAGCCGTTTCTCGCTGCGGATGGCGAGGTGTGGCGAGGCGGGGCGGGGCGTACCCATTCCCCGCTAGGTGAGTCGTTTTCCGCGACCTGATCGCGAACAACGCAGCAGCAGCAGGGGAGCGGGCCCCGGCACCGCCCCGCCCCGCCAGGATGATGGAGGCGTGGCGTGGCGGGGCGGGGCGGAGTGGGGTGGGACAAAGGGCATAAGGGCGCTGCGGGGGGTGTCTTCGGGTGAAAAGCTCGGCGGAACTCACGACAGACAGAAGGAGAAACTAGGAGGGCCGGCCACGACGGCGCGGCACGGCACGCTCATCTAAGGAGTAACATGACCCCGGCCCGCCTGCGCCCCGCGCCCCGCGCGCCACACCGCGGAGACAGCGCTGTATAATTTTATTATGGCCGTGAATTTCTTTTTCCATGCGGCCCGGCTCACCGGCTCTATGCTCGCAGTTCTGGGCCCGGCCAGTGCACGGCAACGGCGAGGGGGTCAGGGCGGTGAAGGGTCGCTGCCGCCCCGCGCCCTGCGCCCCGCCCTGACAAAGTAATGGCGTATTAAGGCTGACAGGGGCTCGACGACGCGGCGCCGCGCTGTAGGGCCACCGCGTTGCGCCGCGCCGCACCAATGCGAGTGCGAGTGTTTAACTTGGCGAGGGGAGCCGGGGGGCGGCAGACACATTTATATGTCTCTGTGTGAGGGTGTGCGAGAGAGAGAGAGAGAGAGAGAGAGAGAGAGAGAGAGAGAGAGAGAGAGAGAGAGAGAGAGAGAGAGAGAGAGAGAGAGAGAGAGAGAGAGAGAGAGAGAGTGCGCGTTTGTGTGTGAGTCGCTTCCACCGCCCGTCACAATTGAATACATAACTGATGTCCTTATCGGCCCCTTGCGAGTACTGCCTTCGTGATCGGAATGAAGCTGCCGCGGCTGCTGCTCCGCGCGGCTGCGTGCTTTGGGGAGGGGGAGGGGGCGGCGGGGGCGGTAGTTAGGGGTTTGACAGGCAGGCCAGCCGCGTCGCTGTGGAGCGCGCGTTGTCACGGCAGTGTGTTGGTTCGTGGTTCGACTCCCGGGGGACCCACTTACACTTCTCGCCACTCGCTGTCGGCGTGACGCTGTGACACGACACGGCCCGGCTGACGGCCTCGGTGGCCTCGGCCAGCGACTTTCCGCGCCACGGTCCTGCGGGGCCCCTGGGGGCGGAGACCTGTCCCCACCGTGGGGACCTAAACCCTCAACCGGCCTCGCAGAAACTTTTTGACGCTGCCAAAGAATCGCTCGTTTTTAGCGAGACTCCGTTAACGACGCGCGTCTTTTGTGATTTTGCTCCCTCAGTGCGAGTGGTACGCAGGGGGAACGGGCTCATTGCGTCTACCAACATGTATACATTTAAAAAAAAGAGAAACTTTAAATTTAAAAAAAAAAAAACAAAAAAAAATAACTATTGAAGTTATTGGGAGGCCGGCCAGACCACTTGGATTTGTCATTTCGATATTGTAGATAAAATGATATTAATTAATCAGTTTCCTGGTCCGGTGCCGCAACCAGGTAGCGGTTTTTCGGGTTGTCCGGGTTCGCCCCTCGCGGCCGGATGGTTGGCTGCCCTGGCAGTGCAGGCCCGGCGCGGCGAGCACTCCGAGTTGTACACAAGACGCGAAGTAGTGCGCGCAGCACGCCGCCAAAACCACACCAACAAGCCGACATTAATAATTCGGCGTCCTCCGCCATGCTCTACCACTACAGCTCGCTATCCGTCCGGAGAGCTTGCCTGTCTGTTTGCCAGTCTGTCTGTCTGTGTGGCTGTCTGGCAGCGGCACGGCGATTATCTCATCGAGCCAAGTAGCATTCCCTCCCGTTTCTGGTGTAATTGCCATCCGAAACAACTTTCAAGTGTTATTGTCATCGTGTGGCGGGCGGGGCCGCGGGCGGGGCCTTGACGCGGTGTGCCAAAGGCCGCTGCCAAGGGGACGGGAGGGGGAAGTAGTTAGCGAGTCCACGCCGATAATGGCGGCCGTGCTAGTTCGCCAAGCACTGATTATTCAAATTCGCTGATTTATTCGGAAAACAAAAACTTGGGCTTGTTTCTCATTTCGGTCTAACTTGGGCCGGCGCGTCGCGAGGCGATCCGTCACACTTGGAAGAGCAGCTTGCCTCCGGTCCTGGTGGGCCCGTCGCTGTCCGGCGCGTTTCTGCCCCCCCGGCAAACATTGGCGTGCTAAATACGCACGTCGGCGCGGGACTGCCCAGGCAGGGCCGTCGGGTTATGGCCCCTCTGTATATTTTGCCCCCGCGGGGCCCTCCGTCTAGCGCAGCGGGCCCCACGGGGGGCAGGCAGGCCGAGCGATAGCGTCCGGAGGCAGGCGGGCCGCGCGCAGCCGTGCACGCCAGTGCAGCGGGTGGCCTACCTGGCGGACTGCAGGGGCCGGCCGCGCACGCCACCGCGCCGCACGCCGCAGCCCCATCCGTCTCAGTCACTGGCTGCACCGCCTCCCCGGCCGCGCTCAGCGCTCCAGTCCTTCACCCTCGCTGTAGTAGTTCCCATTTCCGGAATTTGGGCCCCCCACGCGGCATACCTCGCCAGTGTGTGTGCCGCTCCCGCTCGCCCCGCGTCCACGAGTGTCTGTCTGTCTGTCTTCTGACTGACTGACGGAGCCAGATCCGGCGGTGCGGACTCGCCATTCCACTCGGGAGTGCCGGCCGGCCGGGCTACCGAGTGCTGACAATACGAACGTGACCCGAGCAAAAGCCAAGCAAAAACGGACGACCTGTCTGTTTGTCCGTCTGTCTACTACGCACCTCATCTCCCCCCCCCCCTCTCCGGCGCCCTCAACGGGCAACACGCACGACTCGCCTAGAGTGTTACATCACGAAGCGAAGGCGAGGAAAAGGAAATAAACAGACGGTGTTCGGGGCGGCGCACCGCGCACGGGGCGCTAACGCGCGGCGCGCTGCTCGCGGTTTAGTGGCTGCGAATGAGTTATTGTCGTTTTTGGCTCGGCGAGCGACGCGTGTTTTTCGGCGCGATGATGAAGCACGGCCGCGTCGTCTACCGCGCTGCCGCATCATAAACACGACGACGAGGAAGAGGGGCGAGGTGTGCAGGGCGTGGCGGGGGAATGAACTAGCTGCGTGTAAAAGTCGCCACCGCGCTCAACTGCTTTCACGGAGGTCGGCACGAGACTGGAGTGGCATCTTTGTGCGTCGGCGTGTGTTCCGCCTCAAGTCGTGCGTGTTCATGAAAGCCCCTCTGCGGCCCCGCGGGGTTGGCCACCCTGCTGAAATAAATCTCATTCTTCTTTATTACGTTGTCATTTCACGCCCTGCGCTGTCGCGTGGCGGCGGCGCTGCAACGCCACCGCCAAGATAACGCACTAATTTCAATTTCGCCCGCGTCGGCTGGCGGTGCCGGCTGGCTGCTTCCGAACAGTCGCTCTGTCTCTCTCGCGCCCGCGGGGTGTTCCTCCAGGACGTGAGAGAGCGACTGCTTTTCGGAAAGAGTCCACCGACCGACCGACCGACCGGTCGCGGCGGTCGCGCTGGAAGTGATGGCGATGCAGTAATTCCAATTGCGGTCGCGGCTTTCCACCGTTCCCACTGTGGTTCGTGTTTCCCTCGAGCGGAACGCCGCTTCGAAATAAAAATGGAATAAAAATGGAATCACGTTGGTGGCCCTGGGACCCCCTGGCCGCGCAGCGCCAGCTCCACAAACAATGGGTGTCGCGGCGCAAAGTTGGCGGCCGTGTGTTGGGACGTCGCTGCGTCTCTCTCGCACTGCTGCGGACCACCCCACGATGCGAGAGAGACGGCGAGCGTGCTGCGCCTAGCGGTTCTCGCTGGAACTAAGCGGCCCTGACCAGCCGCACGCAGCGACAGGGGGCGAAAAAAAATGTTTGCCATTTTCACTGCAGAGAAAAAATAGCCGCATTTTTATTTTTGAATGGACATGTTCAGCAAGCCGAGCACAAGAAAATAAAAACTGTAGTTGAGAAGAGAGAGGGAGGGAAAATAAGAAAGACGGGCTCAATGGTCAATGTGTTATGTTTTATTGTAACAGAGGCCGTTATTCGCACAACGGCCAGGCCAGGTAGGCCACACCGCAGCGCACACTCTCTCTCACGTTCTCTCTCTCTCTTTCTTTCTTTTTCTCTCTCTCTGCTCTCTCTCTCCCTCTCTCTCACACACAAAGCTATATCGCTCTCATGTATTATTATCGACAGGTGCGACGTGCATCATACCCAATAATGGACCTGTGTATGCACGTATGTGTTACTGGTTGGACGGCATGATAGCTCATTTTATTGTTCCAGTGCCTTCAAAAAATAATAATGATTGAGTTGTTTTTTTTTTTGGCCGCGAAGTGAAAACGGCCGCCCACTGTGCACCCCGCACTGCGACACACCTGGCCCCTTACGACCGCCCCTCCGTGACGGACGCCCCGCCGCTGGCGCAGCCATGGCGCAGCGCGTTCGCTGTTCCGACACCGTAAATTATGAAAATGGCGCCACATCTGCCAGTTTGATTCCAGCGGGTCGGGCAACGCGACGCCGCGTTTATCTCTCGCGTCGCAGCTTTTCGTGTCGTCAACGCGCGTCGTTCCCAATGTCAATCTTGTTTCGTTTTGACGCGCCCGCCTGACGGTCCCCAGCGCGGCGGTGCGCCTCCAGAAAAGGAACGCCAAAACGTTTCATGTATTCCCGTGCACTTTGCATGTCATTGCCCAATAACGTATTCCTCCCCGCCGGCGGCGCCAGCGATACGGCCATCGCTCCTGGCAGTGTAAATGGGTCATTATAAGCCGAGCGGCAGCGGGGCCACGTGGTCCTCGTCGCACTCGCTGGACTGCTCGGCCAACTTCCACTCTATATTTCTCTCGTCATGAAGGGAAACTTTGAGAATTTATACGGCGCGAGTTGAACATAAGCCCCTACCCTACCACGAGGAAAAGAGGTTCGGCCTGGTCGCCCTCCGGGACCCACCCCGTCGAGACATCCCGCCCCCTCCTCCAACGGCACCCTCGCCGAGGACCACAGGAAGCAACTTTGTACGTCATCCTGCCTTCTTTTAATCACTTTCGGAGGCTGTTTTTCCTGCCGTTCCAGCAGCGGGGCCCCGAGTGCGACTGAAACTGCTCTGCAAACTATAGACGGGCCGAGCCGGGCTGCAAGAACAACAGACACTTCGACTGTGGCGGGTACCAAGCGCTCAGAGCGCCGCCGCCGCAAAGCTGCAAACGGGTTTCAAAGTTTGGCGCGGCAAGGGCCGATTCGGCGGTCTAACAGAATTCCACGCGGGAATCAGTCTGCATCGCGATGGAGCGACGGCGTCGGCGCGCCGGCCCTCCCGGAGGAGAGTCTGGCAGACTCTCCGACGCGGGGGGCGCGGCGAGGGGAGCGCCTGACACTCTCCAGTCATAAAAAAGTTTGGGCGTTGCGCTGCACCCCGACGGGGCGAACACCACCACCAGCAGCAGAGCTTTAATGGCGCTAATTCCGCCCCCCCCCCCACATCGCCCCGGGCTGCACCGCGACTTGATTCAGGGGGCGGTGATCGGAGCGCGCCAACATCGAGTTTTTCATCAAGACCCGCGCCATGCACTTCGGGAGTCAGGGCAGCGGAGATGGTGCCTCTGGCTGCTGCTGCAGCATGAGGCATGAGATCACGAGACCGTGCCGGCCGCCAAGAGGAAGTGCGTCTTGGACTCCAGGACGCCGACGAAGGGCCGCCGCGCTCATCGTCCAGGCTGCGCACGTCGCGCGATCAAACCGACAATCACAACTATTAATCGAGTTGCCCGGGCAGAGGCGGCGAGCCGAACCCATTCAATGGCCGGGTAATGAACTCCGAGGCGGGGCGGGGTGGGGCGGGGCGGGGCGGGGTGCATTCCAGAGTGAGGCGCGGCGCGAGCGCGTGTCCGGAAATGATAAACCGCAAGTGCATGGCCCCTGCTGTCGGCGGGGTAGGCAATCCGCCTGACGCGGCCCCTCGACGGGTTGCCTAACCTGGCCGCAGCGGGCGCTTCCTGGGCCGGGCTTGCCGCGTTGCTGGAGGCCGAGGCCGGGCCGCGGGCCGGTGTGGTGGAGTGCACGGTGACGAGTGCCTTTCCAGATGAGGGATGGGGTCGCCTGTCACGGCCTTTTCGGGGAGAATGGATTGAGACGGGCAGGACACGACAAGGAGCGGGGAAAGCGGCTGATGGCACCCTGTGTCGCAGCAGCAGCAATAATAATAATAATGATAATAATAATAATAATAATAATAATAATAATAATAATAATAATAATAATAATAATAACAATAATAATAATAATGATAATAATAATAATAATAATAATAATAATAATAATAATAATAATAATAATAATAATAACAACAACAACAAACAACAACTACGGCAGCGCCGCGGTGTTCCCAGGTAAGCCGCTTGGGTACCGCTTTCGCGTGCCGTCCTTAATTATTCTCCCCGCTGGCGGCGCGCACATTGAGTTCAATTACAAGGTACCTGGTTCTTGGCGGTCCCCGGTCGCCCTGTCAGCGCTGTGCGTGGGGCGAGGCTGGCGAGGCCGGCGAAGCCATAGGAAGGGCCGCGAGTAGCAGCGGGAGGCTGGCGCGGAATCTCAAGACGGGTACTTGAGCGGTGCCGTACCGGAAGTGCCCACCCCTCCCTCCCGCCCCTTCCGGGTGCAGTGGCTGGCCGCCCCTGGGTCCTTGTTCCCGCAGCAGACGCCGGTATTGAGCGCAGTGCGTCGCATCCTGTCGAAGCCAACAATGGCAGCTGCACCCCTCTGCGCCTCTTTGGCCGCGCCGGCCCGCTCTCTTTCATTACTTGCCTCTCTCTTCCCTCCACTTCCCCGCTCGGACGAGGCCTTTCTTTCTAAAACTCGTAGAGGGCCGTGGATTCTCGGATGCGGCGCCCGCGCGACGCGGTTGGGAAGTTTCATCAAGTCTGCGGGTCTCGGTGACGTCAAGAGTCGCTTATTCTCCCGCGAAACACTCTCTGGCTTGATGTTAACGGAGAGTGCTCGTAGCGGGTACCCCGGCGCCGGCCGCAAGGCCCGGGGCACGCGCACACACACACACACACACACACACACACACACACACACACACACACACACACACACACACACACACACTCACGCGAGGGGTTTATCCCGCACGAGACGCCGTAAGTTCGTTACGCCTTCTTACCCGTCAGCAGCGCGGGGTGTCCTCAGCCCACGAGCAGCGAGCGACCTGCAAAAAAAAAAAAAAACATCAGCTTCTTTCTTTTTAAAAACGTGCTTAAATGCGGAACGCAGAGTGAGTAATTATTTTTTTTCTGGGACACGAAGTACTACAAAGTTACGAGCCTGACAAATCTAAATTCCTCCCTGATATAAATAAACAAAACATAAATTAATTTAATTTTTTTTGAATTTTTTTTAAATGTGACAGCAACAATGAATTTTACTTTCATGACCTGGAACAAATAAATTCACCGTCGTCCGAAGTCAGGAACAAATTCGATCCGGGATGAAACGGTCTCCTCTTTTTTGCAACATCGCCGTGCCTGTACCGGCCCCACAGTGACTCGGCAGGACCGAAATGGAGGCCGGAAAATACATCAACTTTTGAAGGGGAGCGGTGGTGGTGGAGTCGAGACTCGGGGAGGGGGAGGGGGAGGGGGAGGGGAGGGGGGATTAAAGGAGGTGGGCCGGGCCGCGGGGGAGCCAGCCTTCAGGCTGAAATGAAAGCACGGTGCACTTAGACACTTGCGGCTCGCTGGGGGCGAATCATTTTGCCGCCAAAGGTTCGAGATACGTGGCTGCGGGGCGGAGGGCGAGAGGGGGAGGGGAGGGGGAGGAGAGGAGGGGAGGAGGCTGCGGCAGAGTGTAGCGCTGAGTGTGGGAAGCCGCCCGACCGTTTTGAGCCGCTCGAGGAAATGTAACAAGGCCGATATGAAAGGGGACGAGGTTCGAAGAAAAAGGCACATGGTGGCCGCCAGGCTGCGCACACTCTCGCGCGTGGGGACACACACACACACACACACACACACACACACACACACACACACACACACACACACACACACACACACACACGCGCGCGCGCGCTAGGATGGCCAACGCAACGGAAACTTTGGGCGCGAAACAGAAAGCACAACACATCACAGTGGGCAAGCCCTCCGTTATCTCGCTCTACACCACCTCCATTCCGGTTCCAGGAACGGAACGGCTGCCTGGAGGCTCCTAACACTGAACATATCAGGTGTAATTTTGTTAATTTTTTTTAAAAAACATTTCTTGCTGTTATGTTGTCGCGCCGACGATTTATTTTGGCCTTGAGCAAAAGCAAACCAGCGCATTGTTCTACAACAGCAATAACACGAACAACACAACAGCAGCATGGCGAGGGTGCCCCGCGCGAGGCGAGTGCGTGGCATGCGCCAGGCGCCAGGCGAGAGAGAGAGACACAAGTCCGAGAAAGGTTGACAAACTCCGCCGCCTCCCTGAGGGGTGCCGCCCCAGAGCCTCCCTCGTCCGGCCCCGCCCCGCCCCGCCACGCTGTCTGCGCCGCGCGCACACGAACACACACTACACCAGGCTAATACAAAACAAAAACCCATCCTGAGACAAGATCATAAGGCACTTTAATTCAAAAATAAATACGTTAATTTTTGCAAGAGAAATGTCATGTGGCGCAGGACTAATCCCCATCCGGGCATCGAACCCAGGTCCCCCTGACCGAATTCCGACGACTCTACGCTCTCGGCCACCGCGAGACATGAGAATAGGCCGGTGAAGCGATTCCTTTGACAGGATGGATCCGTGCAGAGTGCGTCGAAATCAGCAAAAGATACGGCAGGAGTCGAACATCAGACGTTGTAGTCGGCGCACAGACGCTTTCGACCATACGCGGTGAAGGGCGACCATAGCAAAGGCCCTCGCAAACAAAGCAGCCCAACATTTTCCACGATAATAATTTCCACGCGCGCCGCTCGATTTCTCCGACGGCTTTATGTCGCCGTGGATTTCTTACGGACTGGAAGGGGGCGGCCACACATCATGGGGCTCGCAGATTGGCTTTCCCTGTGGACCGCGGGGCGGGGCGAGGCGGGGCAGGGCGTACCCACCACTATCAGTAGAGTAAATTTACTGCGGACGGAGAGCTGCACAACGCGGGGCTGCAACACTCTGTGTGTGTGTGTGTGTGTGTGTGTGTGTGTGTGTGTGTTGGCGTACATCGTCATCATTTGGGTAGGCCTGCCACGAAGTGCAATCGGGACCCTCACAAACACAGACACACGCACACACAGACGCAGAGTATCGGAAGCAGCGCGGGCATGCCGGAGGGTGGTTATGCGGCGTAAATGGATGGGCCCAAGGGCAAGGCCGAGGGCGGAGGGGGGGGCGGAGGGGGAGCGGAGGGGGAGCGGTGCAGTGATGGCCGTGCGGCCGAGGGGGCGAGGGGCGAAGGCCGCGAGACGTGCGCTGCGGACGGCAGCTAACTGAGAGCTGAAGGGGTGAAAGCGAGTCTCACAACGCGCCACTGTCAGGCAGTACCCGTTGCTCCGCGGCAGACAGAGGCGGGAGCGGCGAGGACAGAGGATTAGCGGCGCAAAACGTCATGTGCAGGAAGGGTGGGGGGGGGGAGGGGGGCGCCTAGGTCAGGAAACTCGAGCCGCCGCCGCGCTGCGGCTTGGCGAGAGGCGAAATCACGGAGTCGCCATGGGAGACCGTGTCTCCCTCGCACCCCTTCGGTCCTGCGGGACGCCCCACGAGTGCGAGAAGGACAGCGCGACAAAAGCCTGCCTTGCCCGAGGCTCGCCTCCCCGCCGCGCGGAGCTAGCGGCTGGCGGGAAGGGGAGAAGGGAACGGAAAGTAGTGAAAACCGTAAAAATGCGCGGCCTGTCATCCGAGCAGCCAGGGGCGGAACAAGGTCCCTTCCCTCTCTCCGTCGCACTCGAGGCGTGGGCGTCGCGGAGCGATGGAGACAGAGCGACGAGGCTTTCCGCTTCTCGCTTCTTATCAGCGGCTATCGTCCAGCGACGCTTCATCTCTTGTTCCCCTCTTTTATTCATTTTTTTTTTCACCCCGGCCGATTTTCACTCCGTTCTTTCTGCGCTCCTGATTTCATTTAGCCGCTCGCAATGCAGCCGCGGCGTCGCGCAGCCGCAGCCGCAGCGCGGGCACCCCGCCTCGCCGTCTCGGCAATTTATTCGTAGAGCTACTCCACTTTGAAAAGCGAGCCCTACACGCCCTGCACGCCGCGTCGCTGACGGCGACTATAGATTGTCTCGTTATGGCGGGCCACGGCGGGGCCACGCCCCGTTTTTATGGTGCCGCGATACACGGCATGCATGCCCGGCCAGCACGCCACCGCTGCATTTGCAAGGTTCAGCCGAGTTAGTTGACCTCGCGGTCGCAGCGCAGCGCACTGCCCGCCGTCACCGCCCTGGGACACTCGAAGGGCGCCTGCCGGGTGGACGACGCGACGCCGCCAGTCTGGACTTCGCTAGCACTCCAGAGAGCGTCGCGACGCCCGAGGCCGTTGAATTATTGTGGACTGCTGCGAGCCGCTGCCAACCCAACAATGCTGCCATCTTAAAAAAAATTAAATGTACTACTTTTGTAATTTCAAAAAAAAAAATAAAAAAAAAATGGAACTCTACACCCCCTCCCCAGTCTTAATGGGGAGGCCTCCTGCTTTACTTCGGTGTTCGGGATGGGAACCGGTGCTATCAGGTAACTGGGGTTAATCCGATCCAGCGACTTCGATATCGTACGCCGGGGGACCCAGTAGGACCCGAGCCGCCGACACGGCCCAACATGGGCAGAGTAGAGTAAGGCAGAGACGATAGAGAGACAGAGAAAGAAAGAAAGAGAGAGAGTAGTTTTGGGAGCTTTTGTTTGCGCAGGCTGGTCGGTACCCAAATGGTACACCCGCTGTCCGGCGCTCCCAGACCCGAACATGCAGTCAGTGGGCCAGCTTCAAAGGACTTATCAACTCCATCCGACGAATCGGAATGGACCCACTCGCGACCAATTTCGAGTGGCTGGCTCGATCGGGGATCGAACCAGTGCCGAGGCCAATCCGCCGAAGCGGACTGCTTTTTAGACACCCGGGTGTAATGGCCTGGATTGAGCCTAGACCACTACACCACCCTGACTTGCACGTCTGCCGAGTGTTGGACGACGGGTTTGAGTCGCAGTGGGAGGAAGCCACTCGAAAAATGAAAGGTAATTTGGGTATTCGATCCCCAGACCTTGTGGTCAGGGGTCGGACGCCTTTACGTTCTCAGCCACCACGGCTCATGAGCGTGGTGGGGCGGGACGCGCCTGCAATACGACCAAGATTATCGGCGGAGGCAATGTCTTTCTCTCTTTCCCTCTTTTCACAGCCCGCTTGTAATTACGAGCCCCGGCGGAGCTGCGAGGCAGGCCGGCCGCGTTTATGAACGGCTGATGCTATCGTGGCAGAAGAGGCCGGCGGAGGGAGGCAGAGAGACAGAGCAGAATATTCGGTGGAGCTAATTGAGTTGCTTCGCTAATGTAGAAATATGAATGTATGTATGCATGCAAACGACTTCCACGTCCCGCGCGCCTTCCTTCGCCTAAAAAAAGAAGGCGTTTTTATTTTTATCATTATTTTGTGGGGATCGGCAGCGCCGGGCGCCCAGCCAATCTTCTCCTGATTGGACTTATTTTGCATCCCCAAAATGAAGAAAGGCCGTCTGCGTAGATGATGCCAGCTGGCCGCGACTACACTGTGCTGTGACCCCGGCTCATCCTCTCCACGGCGAGGAGCAGCACCCCCTCCCCGACATCAACTAGTGGCGACACTTCATCCCCTGCCGCATCTCGCGGCAAAAACAGCGGGACGGCCCGACGCCCCGCGTCGGCGGCGTCGGCGGCGTCAGCGGCGTCAGCGGCGGCGTCAGCCCGGTGCATGCTGATGCGGAAGCGAGGGGAACGGGTTGGGTGGGGCGGAGAGATTCGCCCAGCGAGACGCGAGATCAGACGCGGTGCGCCGCATCGCGAGGCAGCGCCTGCCTCCCCCAGCCCGCCGCCTCGCCCGCCGCCCTCCCCGTATACACTATTATGAGCGCTGCATCGAACCCCCGCGGGGCCTGGCCCTGGCATGCTTTGCCCCGGCATGCTTTGCTCCGTCCCGCTTTGCCTGCCAGTGCCATGTAATTGCGTTCGCTAATTTATATTCGGATTTCGCGGCGACGAACCAAGGCGTCGCTCTGTCTCTCTCGCACTCATGCGGCAACCCGTTGGGTGCGAGAAAGACAGAGCGACGACCGACACTGGGTCGCCAAGGCCAGGGTAAAAACACTAGAGCCGCCTCGTGTTTTCCAGAATTATTTTATTCCGTTTTCCTCGCTGCGTGCGACTAGCGCCCCATTCAAACCCGCTTGATTCCCGCGCTTTCTTTCCCTCCTCTGCGACTGGGTCGCTAATCCAGCGCTGTATACGTACAACGCAGTGCCAGCCGAGAGCAGCAAGGCACAGCCACCACGGGCAGTGCGCGCAGCCAGAGAGAGAGAACGATGAAATTACTTTTCTAAATGAGTTGCCGTTAATGGAATCGCTCCGCAACCATTCAGGCGGGACGAGGCCTGCTCCGTCTCTCTCGCACCTCGGCCTGGGCCTCGGCCTCGGCAAGTCGAACGCGCCATCCGCACGCGCACCCCTTCGCGCGGTTACAAATAAATCAACCGATAAAGCCGTTTATTAAATTATTCTTGATTAGCTGCGGGTTTCTAGCCGCACGGTTGCCGCGCTGCTTTTGTTTTTCAGGCCGTGATTTCCGCAGTGCTACGGCCACCGTGTAACCGTACCAAGAGCAAGTTGTCGCTGGGATTCGACGGCGATCCTGTGTCACGCAGTGGAAACGGAACAATCCGCGGCTGGTCCGCACTCCGGCGTGCTGTGCGTCTGACTTCCCCTCGCAAGGTCGGCCGCCCCGCCCCGCCCAGCCCCGGCCCGCCCCGCCGGTCCGAGGAGACTTAAAATATTGTCCGGGGATGCTGAATAATAATCCCTCGCCTCTGTGTGTGCCCGAGCCGAGCCGAGCCGGGCCGTGGTTTATCTCAGCAGAAACAAGCGCCATAAAGGAGGGGAATGCCGGACAGCGCGGGAGGGGAGGGGTGGGGGGAGGCCCCGTGCGACGTGTTGCCTACCTCGAGCGGCTCAGAGAGTTCCACGACAAACTTTGCGCCTCCCTCGCCCCGGCGCGGCACTCGGCTCGGCTCGCTGTGCCTGGCTGTGCCGCGGCGCAGGCGCAGAGTCTCTGCCGTCGCCGCCGGATGAGTGCGAGCTTCAGGCCATGGGCTCGGGCGCAGGTGGGGCCGACAGGTGCGCTCGTAGGCGCCGAGGTATTTGTCACCTGTTCATGCGCGCGCCTCGCTGCCGACGGGCCGCCCGACCCGAGGCGAGCTGTCCTCGTCGGGGCGCCAACATAACGGTAAGATGCGCCTAGATTTGTTTGCGGCCAGGTGGTTTGCGTTGGCAGCTCTGCGCAGGGCCGCCACAACACAGCCGCCCACCGAGCACTGCCATTCAGAAGACGGCGGCGCTGCCGCGACAGGAAAGCGGAATTCTCTCGTCTGCACACAAATACGCGCGCAGCGCACACACACGCTCGCACACACACCGCGCACACACACACACACACACACACACACGAACATGAGGCAGCGACAGTAAACGGGGGAGCCTGGCTGTCGCAAAAGCGCCAAGCAAGTCGCAATATTTGATTTCAGACGCTGCAGAGACAAACATTTATTCGAATGTTAAAGCGAATTTCCCGCTCTCGGGACCCCGAAGCCGCGACTGACTGAAGGGTTGAACGGTCCCGAGGGAGAGAGGGGGTGGACTGTCTCCTTATTGCCGGCAACGCTAAAAAAAAGAAAAAAAAGGGGGAGGGGGCCACCCAGGAATTGAACCCGCGCGTGTTTTTTTTCCTGTCACGCAGAAATAGGCCAGCCTGCCGAATTGGCTGCGAATGGGCCACAATGTGGCTGCCCTTGGCACGCGGACCAATCAACGGCACCGCAGGCACTCACTCACACACACGCACACACCAACACCCACACACACGCCCACGTAGGCGTGATTACGAAGAATGGCTCAGGAAGGAGAGCGTTCAATCCCACGGCCGTCCGTTGGGCGGTTCGGCCTTGGGTCCCCTTAGAGGCTGCCTGGGAGTGCCGTCGGGGTGGAGGGCCTGAAGACAGCAATCCGTTGTTCTTTCCGCGCCTAGCCCCCACCCGGCCCGCCCCTTGCCCGACGGCGCCCTCCCGGTGCTCGCCGCCCCCGCCACCCCCGCCGCCGGCCCACTGGGGTTGCAGGGTTGCCTGGACTCGCGCTCGATCTGCTGACTCGTCCCGGCCGCTGCCAGCAGATCAAAGCCTTTCTCTCGCAGCCAACTCTTCTCTCTCTCTCTCTCTCTCTCTCTCTCTCTCTCTCTCTCTCTCTCTCTCTCTCTCTCTCTCTCTCTCTCTCTCTCTCTCTCTCTCTCTCTCTCTCTCTCTCTCTCTCTCTCTCTATCTCTCTCTCTCTCTATCCATTCCTCTCGTCCTACGTGGCGAGGCCCCGGGCACTGTGCGCCGCAGCCCTGCTGAAAGAAGGATCGCTCCATTTCAGCCAGAATGCAGTGTTCCTGGTTTTTAAAAAATGACCAGAAATTCTTGCCGTCATTTATTTGGACAGTCGGGCGGTGTTAAAACAAAAGGTCCACGCGCGAAGGGTGTAACGCGACACTGTGACCCCCACCCCCCAGTCCTTCAACCCTCTCGGCCCTCCCTGCCCCCTTTGCTGCGGCGACGACAAGGATTATTACCCCCTCCCCTAACTCACCTGGAGCACACCTCAGCTGCCTCCCCCCCCCTTCCCCTAGTCTAGCCGGGCGGTCCTTGTCGCTCTCTTTGGAAAACCGTTTCAGAGGGCAGGTAATCTACCCCAACCCCCTCCACCCCCACCAGCCGCCACTGGAAAAGCCTCGCGAAATTTAAAGGACGCGTGCGCCGGATTAGACCGGCCGGGCCGGCGAGGGTGGCAGAGGCACTACCAGCACGAACGCGCGGCTGTAAAGAAGATTTCGCCCAGTTAATAATACACGAGCCTGTTTTGCGACGTGGCGCCGCGCGAGCGGGGCGGGGCGGGGAATTAACCACACAACGTCCCGGAAGTTTGGCAACAACGCGTGTCGCGTCGCTGCAGGACCACATCAAGGCCCCGCTCCACTGTGCTCATCGCCGCGGGGCTCCGCGGGCCGGGAAGCGGATATTCACGCGGTCACAGCGGTGGCGGTGAAATGCATTCGCGGCCCTCTACACCAGCCTGCACTAAAGCCCGTGCCGGCCGCCGGACTGCTGAATTGATTGTAATGCGGCCGCGGCCCGCACGGCGGATCCATCTCGGCGCCGCCACCCCGCATGTTATCACTGGGAAAGGCTGCCGCAGAGAGAGGGAGCGTGTGTGTGTGTGTGTGTGTGTGTGTGTGTGAGAGAGAGAGAGAGAGAGAGAGAGAGAGAGAGTTGTATGGCACGCATTACCGGCGGCGATTACGACTAACTCGACCTGAGGGCTCAGGGCGACGCGGGCGCGGCACCGCCTGCAGCATGTGGTTGTTGAAGGGGAGCGGGGCGAGCGGGGGTTGATGAGGGCGTACGGGACTTCGGCGAACTTGGAGACGGCCGACTCGAACGCGATGACAGTCCCGAGGCCGGGGCGAGTGCAGGCGCCGCGGCGCCGCTGCTGGTTGCTTCCGAACGTCGATCCGCCCCGGTCGCACCTGTCACACCCGTCCGCGGCCCCAGGGGTGCGAGGTGGGCGAGCCTCGGTGCACCCGGCGGCGGCCATGATGGAGCCCCCTGCCCCATTGGGGCGCGGGCGACGCGGCGGAGTGCACGCAGAGCAGTGGCGCGAGCCGGCACACATTTTCATTTCACGTGCACGTGTGGCGGGGTGGGGAGGGGGAGCTGCCTCGCGACTCTGAAATCACTCTCCTCCTTCCCCTCTGGCGTCCGCCGTACCTGGCGCGCAGCAAGCGTTACGCCGCTTCGCCTCGCGAGAATAAATTGAAACGATAAAAGAAAATAAAAGGAAGAGCACCGGGTGAAGCGGGAGCGAGGGAGACAGAATCCTTGATTAAAGAGGATGCGGGGGAAAAAGTCGGTTGGGGGATATGAGGTGCGGATAAAGTGCATAAAGGCGGACGCTTGCATGCAAGTACAGCGGGGCTCGGGGGAAACGCTCATAAACAGCGAGGATAATCTGAGTTCAACATCTCCCTGCGCCCTTGATGCCCTGTCGAAGTTTGTTTACCGTTCATACCAAAGACGAAGAGTCGGGGTCCGCACCTACGCCGTTTTCTTTGTTTGCCGAGAACAAAACGACGCCTACGCTCTCTCCAGCCGAGGGGGGGAAGGACGGCTGGGATTGGAGAGCAGGCCGTCATTGGCGGGGCGGGGGCCTCGGCCGGCCTTGGCCCTCGGGGCGCGGCCGAGATCTGCGTGAAATAAGAAGGAACGAGATCTAATTTCCCGTCTTTGACATGTTGTGGTCGGTCGCAGGGGTGCCCCGCGGGGCCTGGAGGGGCGGCGGGGGCGTGGCGGAAGGGTTGTTTTGGATCGCGCGTCTGTGTCTGCGTGTGTCTGTGTGAGTGTCTGTGTGAGTGTCTGTGTGGGTATGCTCTTCCGAATCCCCCGCCATAGGTACGTGCGGCCGCGCGGTCCGGCAGTGTGTTGCAGAGATAGCGGCAGGCAAAACCACGTGCAGGGCTGCCATCCTTGCAGCGCCGCAGCGCAGCCGCGAGGGCAGCATACGAATGCATTGTTTTGGCCCACTGTGTGCGCGCGCGCGTGTGTGTGGCATTGCAACCAACACTGCGGCAGCAAAACAAGTGTCGCGCGAAACGAGGCAGAGTGGTGCCGCAGTGGCCTTTGTGTGGCTGTGGTCGCGTTGGCCACCCTGTCACTTACTCAAACTACACACGCAGCCGTGCCAACTTGACGGCCGCCGGAACAAGCCAGCAGCCAGCTTGCCTGTCAACAGTTGGCCCGTTCCGAATTAGACTGGACAGGAATTAATTTGAGACTGCTGCCGCTGCATTGTGGGTCACGCGTACAAAAAAACAACAACAATGACCGAGGAGAAATTGTTATTGTTGGCGTACGCGAGGTGTACGTTGTAAGAGAAATTCTTTCCCTTTCTCCGAGTTGACTCGTCGTCACCGCCTCGTAAAACCCCTTCTTTACGAGTGTGGGGGAGGGGGTTAAGGGGGGGGGCGAGCTGGGACCCTGACGTTAAGCGAGCGTCACTTGGAGATGTGCATCGGTGAATAGCAAACGACCCAAGCGGACCCGGGCCAGAGGAAGGGACGGGCAAATAAAACATTTGCCGAGTGTGACGGGCACCACGTCACAACGCTTCGCTCCGCGTCCACCTCCCACGGAGACGTAATGCGAGAAATTCAGTTTGGCGCGCGGAGACGTGAGAGTGAGACGTGTCTTGGAGTCCGGAGGGAGGCTGGACCGGGAGGCTGGCTGGTATACAGTCCTGCACTTGCACCGTCCCACTGGGCCGGGGAAGGGGCTTCACGTCGCACTTTGTGAGGGCCACTCCGATGTCCGAATTCAGTTGTCCCGCGTACACAAAGTGCTGCAGAGGGGGCGCAAGACAATTCGTTTCGCACAAACGAGCAATGAGAGCGGGGCCCCCCTGTGCGTGGGACGGAAGCCCCAGTCCGTCCGCTCATCCGCTCACTCGAGAAGCGGCGATACGTTGCCTATTTTATCGGCTGTGAGTGAACAGAGGGACTGGCGGCGCGCTCTGGTGAGCACGGTGTGCACTACGCGCGGAGGCCCGCCTCGGTTTGACTGTCGTTATTTTTAAAACGGTAGCTGGTTGTACACTGTACACAGATAATACAGCCTCGGAGGAGGCAGGCTTCCTGCAAATAGAGCCCGCCGAGGCACGCTGCACACACAGACACATACATACACTCACACGACACGGCTGGCTGGCCCAGTTTCTCCAGGCGTAATTCAGACCCAGCTTGTTTAGTTGCTCCATTTTTTTTTTCTCCGGCCTGCCTGTGCCCGCGTCTCGGAGGATGAAAATTCCCGGCTTCTATTCGCACAGTGAGATAAGTCACGAGGGCTCCCTTCTTTGCCACCGAACACTCACGCCAACCGCGCGGTGGCGTCTGCGCCTTGTGAACAAGACTGTAACGAGCGGCGCCCAAAAAGCGCAGCCTTGCGAGCGGCCTTGTCTGGTGCTCCGCGAACTTGCCCAATAAAGCCGTGTCTAGAAGGACAAGGCGAAGCGGTGCAGGGTTGCCCGCAGACCGACGCAGCCACTCTCCCACAGCCACGCCACGCCACGCCACGGTGCGACACAGGAGAATCACGCCATTTCACGCCCGTCCGGCTCCCTTAACGATATCTATATCCCTTCTCTCTCCGTCTCTCTCTTTCTTTCCGCTCTACCTCACGCTCCCCTTCTCTCTCTCGGTCACACACACAGGGGCGCGAGCACACCGAGGCCAGGACACAAGTGGCCGCCGTGCTCGTACAAACCCATCATTGCCGAGAGCGCACTGTAGGGGGCATTTATTTTCGGAGAAGGAAGGGAAGTGTCTCAAAAGTGGACGCTTGGGACAGGTTCCACGATCGGGCCCGTTTTCTTTCTCTTTCGCGTCGTCCGTTTTGGCGACAGTGTAAGTTTAGAGTGTGCGGCGGCCTGCTGTGGGTGCTCGGAGGACCCTCAGCAGGAGCGAAGCGGCGCCCCGGTAGTTCCTGCCTCGGCCGGCGGGGCGCTGCGGTCACGCTGCATGGCGCTCTGAAGCCCTTCGCGGCCAGTGCGGACGGTAAGGTTCAACTTTACTCGGAACTATCCGCATACCCCGGCGGCAGGGGCGGGGCGGCTATCTCGATGCCAAGCCCCGTGCCTTCCGCTGGCAGCCCGTCCCGCACCGTCCGGCGACTCCTGAATCCACACGGCCATTTCCATTAGGAAGGAACAGAAACAGGGCTGGACCCCCTTCTATCCCTCTCTGCCTTTCTGCCATGTGGCCGTCTATCTTTGTTGTTCTTCCCTATCCTACAAACCTCGTCTATCCTCGGGCCATTCTGCGCGTTGGTAATGCAGTTTCTGCCCCTCTCTATCCGTCGTCGTCGCCCTTCTATGCTCAATAATCTTATCCGTCGTCGGCGACCGACCCTCTATCCTCCCTTGAGAGTCTCATTCTGCTGTGTAGTGACCGAGCCTCGGCAAGTCCCTCTCTATGCTGCGCCGCCAATGAGTAGCCACCCCTTCGTCCTCACCTCGCGCCGGCCTGACCGGCCTGACCGGCCCGACCCCAGTGCTCTGCCTCTCTCGCACCCTGCAGGGCCCCGCAGGACCCCGCAGACCACTCAGACTCCTTCCACGACAAATGAAACCGCCGAAGCTTCATATTGAATACGCATGCGCTCTTAATGGAAACGCTGCGACAGTGAAACAGCCATTTATCAAACTTTTTTTATTTTTCCAAAACGTTGTCTGTGCAGATGCAGCGGCGGACTTCCGTGGCGAGACGATATCACTCATTCCCCAGACGCACGCGTGCGCGCTGCGCGCTGAGCGCCCTCTGCCGGCAGTTTATCACTTTCTTTGCGGGTCACTCCCGTTGGGCGTGGCGCTGCAGGGCCGCGGCCTGGCGCGGCGTGGCGGGGCAGGGCACGCCGATAAGGGCGCGGTGCAGGGCGTCAAGGGCCCAGGGCCGCCGAGGGCCGCCCAGGCCCGAGGCAGTGGGCCGTGGACGCGCATCCGCTGTTTGTTCAGTCTGCGTCCCGACACACGTCGCCGTCCTCGCCGTCCTCGCCGTCCTCGCACCACTGCGCCACGCCACGGCCTCCTCCTCCTCCTCCACGGCGCGGCCATAGTTCGCTGCGAGTTTGGCACCTGAATGGCCTGCTCCAGATAGGAAAGTTGTGCTCCAGTTTCGCTGTGAATAATTAATCACGGAATCACGAACAACGGAGACAAGGATTACATCGGATGCGCCGGCCTGTCGCCCACTTGCTGTTGGTAAACTTCGTGTGTGATTATGGTTGTGCTTGCGATAAAAATGTGGAGGTGCTGCTGCCGCAGAGCACAAGCCCGTCACTATTATTTAGTGGCGGTGATTTGACTCGGTCGTGCCTCTCCCACAGGAGTGTCGCTCTGCTGCCCCGTTTTGCTGCCACGCTGCCCGGCGACGCCCTTAATGAAATGCTGGTGACGGCGGCGCCACTGCACGCATGACGTGTGTGGAGCTTGACAAGGACGAGTGCATGCTATCAGTGGTGAGTTGCTTCCCTTGTCTGTCTGTCTGTCTGTATGTATGTATGTATGTCTGTCTGTCTGCCCCTCTGCCAGTCCGTCCGTCCATCCGTCCCTGGTGCGCTCTCATTACTGACTTAATTCTCGGGGGAGTGAAAAGAGAAAGCGGGAGCGAAAGCCCTTCTTGATTACGATTATTATTTCCCTTTCTTCTTTTCGGTCGGTCCGGCGTGCCTTTGCATGCATGACTGGGCCGGACCGCGAAGGAGTGGGGGAGTGGAACGGAGTGAGGGAGCTGACCGATAAGACCCACGTTGGCTAAAGCACTCCCGTCACTCTCGTTCGGAAACAACGCGCGGCGAGCGTACACATTCCATCGGATAAAGAGTTGAATTATTTTCTCTTCATTTTTTTAGATCTCGCTATACAAAAAAGATTTCCTTTCGCTTTTTTCCGCTTTTATTTTTCAAGGACACGCAACGGTATAAAGCAGCGCTCGCAGCGATCGATTTCGGAACGAGCGAAAGGCTCCGTTTCGAAACGCGATTAAAATTCAATGAGATGTTTGCTCTTTTCGTGTGATTCCCTTGTTTCCGGAGCCGGTTCCCAGGTCCAGCAGCCCTGGGGCCCTCTGCCGTTCGCTCCGTGCTTAGTGCCAGGGTCGAGGCTCTTCCCTGCAGCTGCCTACAAATAAGCAGCCATAACCCTGCCGTCCTTTGTACCGACGCGAGGCACGCTGCTGGTCTGCGCCTGCCGGTGCTCGGATGAACCCATCGCCGGAAAGCCAGCAGGAGTAGAAGTAGCAGAGCTGCAGCATAGGGGCGGCAATGACCGCCAATAGGCGTTCGACGTTCGGCCGAAGGGCGAGTTTGCCGCGCATAAAAGTAAAGGGCGCTGCGAGTGTGGGCGCAGGGCGGGGGGGAGTGGACGCAGGCCGACGAGCCGACGACGAAAAATCTGGCCATAAGCCGTTTGCTGAAACGTTGCAATTTTACACTGAGATAGGGTCGGGCCGATGGAAAAGGGGCGGGAGTCCGGAGCGCGCGGTGGAACGGTTGTCTTGCGCGACTGTACAGGGCGCACCGCCCTCTAGGCCGGATGGCGGCGTTCTGATAAGAGCCTTGACGGGGGGCGGCGCGTCCTGCGGCTTCTTCCTGGCCCACGCTGCACACGTCAGGCCCCTGGGGACCGGCCGGGGTGTGTTGCTTGGGGCATCGCCAATATTTTCCGAGATCCCTCGCAGTGGAGGTGTCAAATGGGTCACTGCGCAGTCCGGGTGGTGGGCGTCCCATTTGACGCCTCTCGTTCGCGCCGCAGAAAGGAACCACTCACTCCTTTCTCGTCGATATTTCTCGAGGCCTCCTGTCGGGGTGTCAAATGGGTAACGGACGCGCACAGCCCGGACGACAGGCGTCCCATTTGACGCCCTTCACTCTCAAAAACGGAATCCTTCCGCAGCGCTATCTCCATAAACCACGCTCTCCAGCCACCAAGCCGCTGGGTGGGCGTGGTTCGAATTACCCGCTTGGCGAACGAGATCGAATTATATCCCGGACGGAAAACCGATATAATCGGCCCACTTATCGGCTAGCCGTCGGTAGTCGTCGATCGAGCGAGCGGAGGGGCGAGCAGTAAGCCCCAAGACACACACGGATGGCCGGGCTGGGCGTAAACACGGCGGGCTCTGCCAGTGGCGTAGGCACAGCCCTCCTCACGTAACCCCGTGTAATAAAATGGAGCAAATCTGCCACCAGCAGTGCGGAGGGGATGCGTTGGGGACCCCGTCCTCCCTCCTGTCTGTCTGTCTGTCTGTCCGTCCGTCTGCCTGCCTGCGTGACGACGCGCGTTGCCCCAGCCCTCCCCGTGGCGTTGGAGAAGCACGTCCACAAAGACACACTCCAGTGCAGTCCGACTCGTTACACCGTAACACCCCACGGCAGGGAGGGGGAGAGGCAGAGACAGAAGATTCCTGTCCGCCTCCGCTGCACCTGTGGCGGGCGCGCCGCCGTTTCTCACGCTTCGCGAAGACGATTTATTCGCCAGACCGGTGCAATGCCCTAAGACACCCTTTCCTTATAAGCACAAATAAAAGCTGTAAATCGTCCGGCTGAATATTCCCCGCGTCGACTCGCCGTCTCTACCCTGGAATCACTAGAATTCGGTCACGTGACGCCGCGGCACGGTCGTAAACAAGGACACGCCCATTACGGCTCGCTGGAATTAGAGGATCATCACCGATCACCCCCCCTCCCCCACAGGACATTCCCATCCCTCCAGCTTAGCGACCCGCCTCCTTATCAAGGATCCTAGATAGCACTACTCCCGGCACGATTTTTCGTAATGCGGCTCCGATGACCGCGTTATCTGGCTCCCTCACGCGCACACACGCACACACGACCGAAAATCATGCGGATTGTGTAGGCTCAGACAACGGTGGACTCGAAAATGAAGTCATCGAGTGTTTAGGCATTCTGACCTGAAGGCTCCAGCGGATCAATCTCCAGTTTATGGCCAAACAAGACACACGCGCGGCTGAGGGGTCTTTAGCAGTAAAGTTGTCCTCCTCGTCGAAGGAAGCCCATTTCGAGGTGAGCGCCGCCGTGCCCGAGCCGCATACAAAGGGGACCCCTTCGAATGTGTTCCGGGGGCCCACAAGCTCGCGCTTTCCGCGCTCAGATGACCTGTCGGGGAAAGAATCGAGGTTCCGCCTCCGAGCTGCGCTGGGGTGGGGGTAACAAATCGACACCCCCAGTTAAAAGCGATGGCCCTCCGTCGTCTCAGGTTCCCGCCGATAGCGGGGGCGGTAGGGGGCCCCGTTGGGGGGCTCTAAGAGGTCCGCCTGCGTCGTGTGAACCCAACAAGGGAGCAGCGGGGCGGGCTGGAGGGGGCCGCAATGGAGCCCTGCCAATTGCCTTTCCATCCACGCCTCGGGGTCCGAGCCAGCCAGCCAGCCAGCCAGCTCCCCTCGGGCGCAACCTTAACCTCGGCGGGGCCCTCTGCGGGACGGCCTCTGGAATCCCAACGGCGTCCCCTCAACGGCTGCCAGCCCGGCCGGCCTAGCCTCGCACCGAGTGCCCCTAATAGCGCCAATTTTCATCATTGTCGTTATTTGTGCCAGTATTAGCATTTTTCCTTTGGCCGCGCTTTGGCAGACCCCACTGCTCTCCGGCGCGCTGAATCTCCCCCTCCCTCTCTCCGCCCGCTCCGGCCAACCCCCCTTATTCACGCTCGGCATGACATCAAGCAAGTCAATAAGACGGCCTCGTCGCCCCGCCCCTCCATCCATCCAAGGGCCTAAATGATATCTGGCGCAGCTAGCCAGGCAGCGGCCAGCCAGCAGCCAGCCAGCAGCCAGCCGGCGCGGCTAACAACACGACAGTGAAATCTCGGCCAGACAGGCACTTGAGCCCCGCCATCATTTGCCTTCGGTTTCGCGTCTTGCCGGCGCGCCGCTGGGGCAGTTTCACGACGGGGTTGTTGTGGCGCGGGATCACCGCCCCTCGCCTTGAATACATCAAATTACCCCCCGAGGGGCGTGCCCGCCCGCCAGCCCAGCCAGCCAGCCCCGCCAGCCCCGCCAGCCCCGCCAGCCGCGCGTCGGCCAATTTCCTTACATCATCTGCATGTGGTTGCCCGGGGCGGGGAGCTCGCGTCGTCGCGAAGCTCGACTCCATCTAGGCGGCGGTGCGCGGTGATTGACGCGCAGGGCTGCTTCCGCCCCTCCAGCTGCAGGGCCTCCACGCCCTCCAGGGCCTCCAGCGCCTCCAAGCCGATCTGCCTGATGGAGCGGCCGCCCGCAGCACAGGCTTCCTGGTCCGGAGGCCCGCGGCGAGGTCGACCGGTGTTGCCCTACAGCCCCCCGGGGCCCCGACGCCCGAGGGCCCGACCGCGGCCGACGGGGACCTGGGGACCGGAGGGCCGTCCATGGGGCCGATAAGGGCCCTCGAAGGACGGAGGGCGCATCGGCCCACCTTGAGCCGGTTCTTGTTTTGGCGGCGTTGGGTGACCGTCGCTTGGAGTGGTCGGCTTCCCGCACCCGTGCCAACCCCCTGCATCCGGCCCAGCCGGAGACCCGGAGGCTCGGAGGCCCGGAGGCCCGGAGGACCGGAGGCCCGGAGGCCCGGAGGACCGGAGGGGTGGTTCAGCGAGCCGACTCATACAGCTTCTGCACCTTCTTTCCAGAAGTTAGCGGCCGCCTTCAGCCAGTAAAGAGGGCTCTTTGCCGCCTTCGGAAGGGCGCGCGGGGCGAAGGGCCGACTTGACGGGGGCGCAACTAGGCAGCACTTACCTCCCCTTGATGGCCATGGGGCCACAGAGGCCGCAATGAAGGTTAAGCCGAGCTGTAGTGCCGCCCGGGCCGCGCGAAGCCGATGAGCGACCTCGCAGCGCAACCCCCTTCCCCCCTTGCTGAACTTTCCCAGGCAATTGAATCAGAGGTAAACATCTTTAGGGAAATACTTTTTCCTCTTCGTCGGAAGCAATGTCTCCTCGTCCCTGCCTTTCTCTACTATAAACCTGCAGGGGCGCACGGCGTACCTTTCTTTTTCTACCTTTACCCCGCCCCACCCCGCCCTGGCCGGGAGACATCAAAATAAATATTTAGGGGAAATCCTTTTTTACGCGCGAGGTACACCCCGGCCTGTCTTTCCGTTTTACTCACCTTTCCCTCCATCTATCCTGCCCACTTCGCGTCCCACCGCGTGCCTCTGGTCCCCTCCGCGCCCCGCGCATCAATCAGGGGCGGGGAGGGAGAGAGGGGGGACGCTGGAGGCGGGGCGGGAGGAGAGAGAGGGATAGAGAGAGGCAGTAGAAAAAAACAAGGCTAGCGACTTGACAGGGGACGAGACCCCAGCCCCAGCCGGCAGGCCAGCAGCAGCTTCCGTCTGGAGGCGAATGCTTTTGAAATGAAAATCAATATTCTTGCCGCGCGCTACTGCCTGCTCAAACGTTGTAATTACCTATTAAGAAGAAGAGATGAGAGGGACAACTTTTTATCCAAGTCGCATTTTTCTTCATTTTTTATTATCATTTTTTTTTTACTGTTACGACCTTTTTTACGTCCGCCAATGCCGCGTTTCTGTAACACCCTTTTCGGGCGCCGAGAGCAGCTATGGGTACAGTAAATTTTCGGAGGTAATTTACAAAGCTAGCTTTTGAGAAATTTCACCATGATGTGGAGAACCAGAGCACTTTTAGTGTGACTGGTCCTCGCCGCCCAGTCTCTGCCCCGCTGCTCCCCCGGACCCCTGCCGCCACCTCGAGATGGACCAGGGTAATACCACTGGCCCACAGTCCGCCCGATTTCCCGTTTCCCCCTCGCTGGCTTGCTCGCTCGGCGGCGCGGCATTGTGACGGCCAAAGTGCTGCAGACTCACCTTGGTAATGGGCGACACTTTAATGCCCGCGTGGCCCCCGCGCCCCCGCCGCGCCGCCACGGCAGACCACGGCGCGCCAGACGCACCCCTGACGAGCCGCGCCCGCAGCGTCCCCGCCAGCTTTAGCGTCGGCACACGGACCGGAAACTCGATTAAAAACAAAACACACTGTCGGAAACGTGTCTCGTCGTCACACGCTTCATTCATCCTCGGAAACTCACAGATCGGACTCCTACCCGTCTGATAAAAGTCCGCAATAAAACGGCGCTGCGTCATATTCTACCCCAAAAAAATTCAGAAAAAAAATTCTCAGCAATTAATTGTTTTTTCGGTGCAAACGGGGAATTCCACGATTTTTTTTTCTGGCACGGTGGAGGACCGCGACGCGACCTCCACTAGTGTGGACCGTGTCACATCCCACGAGCCGAACTCGCCCCACCCACGCCCCTCCACCACCGCGTCCCCGTGACGGACATTGATAAATAAAGCGCCCCTCGCCCCGCGCCCCGCCCGCTCTCTGTCTTTCACGGCTCGACCCTCTCGCGCGCGCCCGCCCGGCCCTCGCGGTTTTTTCACCCTTTTTTCACTTTTGCATTTCTCTCCCATTTTTACACGTTCGCCACGATTTGTGTTTTCAATTCGGAGGCGCGGAGGCCGCACCGCTGGCAGGCGAGGTGCTGACAGTCCGCCTCAGATTACCTGGTGATGCATCAGGCGGGCCGCGGACGCCTCGGAGGGCGAATCCCTTCCCCCACCTCATCCGCCCGCCACGCCTTGTTCACATGCTGATGAGGCGTGGCGGCCCCAAAGGGTGCGTCCCGAAAGCTTTCAGCGCCGAGCGTGTCCTACGACGGCCCGCTGCAGGTTTGCCAACAGTCGACCAAACGGGCGGCGGCCCACTGTGCGGGCCCAGCGCTACCAACCGGGGATAACGCGCCCGTTTCCAGCCGAGATCACATCTGGCAGGCCGGCAAGATGGCGCCGCCGGGTGCCGCCGGGCCCACGAACTAGACGGCGGAGAAAAGTGTTCAGGGTGGCAAGGGAAGACTGACTGAGTGCTCTTGTCCGCTGCAGTGTCCGCCGACTCGGTGTGTTCTGTTCACTTTCACTTTCGCTCAAGCTGCGCGCTCCTTCGGCCCAAGTAGCACCGGCAAACTTCGCAAGGGGTCGGGGCCGGGGGAAGTGCCGGACGAGGAGGCTGATGGAGTTGGTGGCGTGCTCCTTGTTTCGTCGTCCCGGGTGGCCCTACGCTACACTGGGGCGCGTCTCTCATAAACGAATCAGTCCAAGGTGCCCCCCGACGTGCCAAGAAACTTATGCATAGGCCTGGCGGCCTGGCGGCATAGCGCCTGGTGGGCCGGCTGTCCGCGCACACCCCTGTTCGACGGGACTGCATCCCCACGGCGCCCACGCCTGGTGGGCCGGCTGTCCGCGCACACCCCTGTTCGACGGGACTGCATCCCCACGGCGCCCACGCCGGCGTGCGGTGTGGTGGCCACGACACAGGGCCGCACAAACGAGCCTTTTTTTGCCAAAGAGCCGGGCCTGATTGGGGGGCGGGCCGGGCGGGCCCAACGCTCCGGCTTCCAAAACGATAATGGAGAAAAATGGGGAGAAATTAGATCCACGGGCCGCAGAGCGTACCGCGGAGCGAGCGGGCCCTTGGGTCTGCCTGTAAAGCCCTTTCGCTCCTCGACCCAGTGCTATCGTGCAGTCTATTGGCGTGCGTCCACTCGACAGCATTGTGGACTGCAGGACCTGCCCGGTCGCCATTATCAGCACGCCACGCCTCACATCGCACGCGGTGTAGTGCGGCCCTTGAAACCGCCCCCACGCCCCCAAACCAACCCACCGCGCCCCGCCCCCTTCCAGTCATCATTCGATGGCTTCCCACCGCTATGCGCCCGCTGCGCTGACTGCAAGCTGATTTCCAAAGAGCTCGTCGTTCTCTCTCACTCGCAGCCCTAGGGAGCCTCCCGAGCGTGCGAGAGAGACAGAGCGGCGAAAGCACTGTTTCTGAACCAGCAAACGCGCGCCGCCTTGCCGAAAGCAGCCCAAACGAAGCCAATTTCGGAGTGCGCCGCGCTCCACTGATTTTTGGGCGATGTTGTTTCGGCGTGCGAGTCGCGGGGCATAAATACGGAGGCATGACTCGGAGTCCTGTCCGGAGAGCAGTATCGATGAGAGTTTCGGCCGCTTTTGACAGGGCCGTGTGTGTGTGTGTGAACACATACAGGCGTGCGTCCGCGTGGTGGTGTGTGTAGTCCGCCGGGCGCACGGCCCTCCGGAGGGCCCAAGGGAGGCGGTGTGGTCGGCGGTTTCGTAGTTTGGAGATGACGCGTGCTCTTTGAGAACTAGTTGGAACAACGCGGAGGGATGATGGGGATGGAAAGGGGCATGAAGAGAGCGCTGTGATGCGTTCCACGTACAGAGGGCTGGCCGCTGCAAAAACCCCTGCCAGACTGCCCTATCCAGTATACACAGTAAAGTGTCGCGAAAAAAAACATGTGTCTAGTAGTTTTAGGTATGTTTGAAGATAAAAGGTATCATCTGCTAAAAAATTGCCGGCGCGGGTATTTGAACCCACGACAAGAAGGGCGGACCTCGTTAGACACCCGGGCGCGCCGGCAATGCGGCCGCCCGATGCCGGCCCCATCCGAGGCCCAATTACTTAGCGTGTTTGCTTGGCGCGGGCCGGACGGAAGTCAAGAAGGGGGCCGACGTCGTCGTCGTCGTGGTGGTGCTCGCCGTCCTCAAAAAGTCCGCCGGGTCCGCGACCGGGGTGGCCCACGGGCTGCGGGCTGGCTCCGAAGGTCCATCGCCCAGTCTCTGGCTTCCTCGCGGGCCGCGCGGGCCGCTCCAAGAGAGACAGACAAAGCGGCGTTCGGAGGCAGCCTGCTGGGGCCTACATCGAAAGCGCGGCGCGCGGATTGGCTGGCCCTCTGTCCAAACGGAAACAGGGATCCGACCGGCATCGAGGCCCCCGCCAGCCGCGCAAACTTTATTTATCTGTTTACTTTATCTATTAGAGTCGGCCGAGCGTATGGCTGCGGGGGGCGGCGAGATTCGAATTTCCCGCGCCGCCGTCGTGACCCGGCCGCTGATTGGCCGTCGGGAAGGTCGTCGGGTGCCCTTCGGCGGCTCGGCTTCGAGGAGCTGGCCGTGGAGGCGGGTCGGCGTGGAGGACGACGGCGACGTGCCGCCGCATAACTTTGCACCTCCTCCAAGTCCTGCAGGATCCCGCTCGGTGTCCGCAGTGCGGGCCGTCGGCGCCGTCGGCCACCATTACATCGGCACATCGAAGGCGCCAGGGGTTTACGATCGTCACAAAATAAAGTGACAATGTTGCGAGCCGCCGGCGAGCGGAGCACAGCCCGGCGCCATGACCGCATGCAGGTACTGGTCGAAGGGCACACAGTGGACACGCTGTGCGGCGCTAGCGGTGGAGGGCCGAGGCGTCCCTCGGCGCGCCCGTCGTGGCCGTCACTGCGGCCTTACGGCTTGTCAAGCACTCGGGGCATAAATCCATCAGCCGCCCCCGCCTCGGCCCGGGCAGGCCGATCACCTCGGCCAGCGAGCGCGTGCCGCGTGCGTGTCACGATCACCGCGTCGTCACGAGGCCGTGTCACGATGTCGCGTCACGTCTGTGACAGGACATCCTCGTTCCGTGACGCGGACGAAACCACGGCCATCCGTTTGCCGTGGAAGCGGAAGCGGGGAGGCCGACTCGCCCGGCAGCCCGGCCTGGCCTCGCCGCACCTGCGGTCTGGTCCTACACTGACAAAGTGCGCCGGGGAGGTAGGCAGCAGCTTGCTCGGCATCGCCGGCAAGCTCCTTGAATACTGAGTCGCTAAGAAGGCGGCCTACCTCGGCAGGCAAACAGTACCGGTGTCTCCGAGCAGCGTCTATCCTTCCGGGTATCCTTCCAGTCACTACACTGTCGCGTGGCCGTCGGTCCGTTCGACAGGCGCGTCGCTCGGCGTGCGCGGGGGCGTAACTACGCGACGTGCGTGCGCGGCGGCGGCAGGGCCCTGAGGGCGGCGCGGCGAGGAGTGGTTCGCAGGGCGACCGCGTGCCGACTCCAGAGCCGCGGCGGGCTCGGCGGCGGCAGGGCTCGGCCGGGGCTGCCAGGGCTGCAGGGGCTGCACGGGGCTGCGAGGGCTGCACCGCCACCCCCAGCCGCCACCCCCGAACCGACAACGCCCGCCCCGCGACGGCCGCCTCGGATCCGCGGGTGGGGACGCCGGGCGACGCCGGGCGACGCCGGGCGAGGGCTGGCGCGGGGCGCGCGGGGCGGCGGCCGGCCGGACGCGGGGAGGCCATGCTGCTCCATGCTGCTGTCGGGGGATGGTGCGGTGTGCGCACGCGCGGCCCAGCCGCTTCGCTTCACTCCGAACAGCGCCTTTGTCGCTCCGTCTCTATCGCGCTCGAGCGCCGTGCCAGAAGGTTGCGAGAGAGACAGAGCGACGAAAGCGCTGTTCGGAATCTAACTGCTGGGCCGCGGAGTAGCGGCGGCGGCATCCCCAGAGCAGCCAGGCACCGCCACCCCAGTGCCGAGAGCCGCCCGGCGCTAAAATCGAGATTCTGTCCCTCCGCGCCACCCCTTGCCTGCTGAGCCTGCTTCCACCCTGTCGGTATGCCAGCGCCGTCCGCACTCGTGTGACGAGGCGGTCACGAGACCAACACGTCGCGATGCCCGTGCTTCCGGGTCGCTGGCCGCTGGATGCTGGCCGCTCCAAGTTGGCGAGCAATGATGCACGCCGCGTGTGCACAGCAGGGCAGGGGGACGAGCCGGGACGAGTAGCCGGCGTCCATGGACCTTCATCCCCCACCTGCCCTTTCCAACTTACAGCCTTGTCCACAAAGGGCCGGCGGGGCCCCGACAATCAGGGTGACGCCGTGGCGTCGAGGCCACGAAACCCGCCACTTATTACAGCGTGGAGCGTGGAGGAAGGGGAACGAGGGCGTCGCATAGAGACACGCCCCCGCGCAGCCCGTCGCCCTCTACAGCGCCCCGCTCCGCCTCGCCGGCCGCGCCCTCGCCGCGAAGCACGCGAGGCACGCCACGGCAATGCCTCAATCACTCGGACTCAAGAGCTTACGGCCCGGCTTTATGTTCGCCAGGCTCCGCCAGGTGAACCCTCGGAGCCCCGCCCCGCCCGCAAGGACGAGACGCCGCGGACGCCGCGGTCGCCTCCAGGGGGCGAGTCCAGCCTGCCGAGTCGATTCGTCGCTCTCTCTCTCTCTCTCGCTCTCTCTCTCTCTCTCTCTCTCTCTCTCTCTCTCTCTCTCTCTCTCTCTCCGCAGGCCTACGGTACTCGAGTGCGACAGAGACAGAGCGACGAAGCGGACTCATTGCAATCAGTCTCTGTGCCCGGAAAGTCGCGGACCCGGACCGGAACCCTGGGGGGAGAGCAGCGACGAGGCACAGCAACAGGGATGCGCGTGTGTGCGTGTCTGTCTGTCTATGTTTCTGACCACGTCACGGGACACGGCGCCACGGCCATGAGGTGAAAGAATATCGACGAAGCAGCGCAGCTCGCCGCGAGGCGGACGGAAACGACTGTGACGCCGTGTGCCCTTTATGGCGAACGTCGGCCTGGCCATGTCGTGGCGGCGGGAAGGACACGAAAGTTGGCGACGGTTTTAATTTTCTCTCTTTTTGTCTTTGTTGTTGTTTTTCCCTCCCGCGGCGCCTCGGTCGCGGTTGGGTTGGCGACGCGATATTACGCTGGGCACCGCGCCCACACTGTACAGACCGCCTCGCCCCCGACAAGTGGGTCTCTTCGAAAATAAACCACAGGGAGGGGACTCAAAATTTCATCGGGAATCCGCATCTGGCCACCTCAGGTTCCCGACGGGTCCGGACGTTTGCGTATATATTTTTTCCCGATTTTGACCCACTGTGCGTCGGCGTCGTCAGCTCGATCAACTCCCGCTTCAGGGGCCCGCCGTGCTCCTGACTCAGCCGTCCCGCCCGCAGCTTGAGTGCGCGCTTTTCTTTGCCACCTTCCTCACCCATTCGTCTTCAAGTTGGCGCGCGGCATTCCAAACTGCTCCCAAACTGCGAAATCGACGCCCGCTCGCGGCACCTGTCACGATGAAGTGCAGCGCCGCGCGGATTATGCAAATGTCCGACATCGCGCCGTTGACTTTCACGAGTTCACCGAAACGCCCTCCACCGCCCCGACTAACAGCGTCAGGTGCGCGGCCACGTTGCTCGCACCTGTGCGCGTCTCGGGCGGGCAGGAGAAAAACATGACGCTCTCACAGTGACGTGACTGGAACCCTGGTCTGAATCGACGATTTTCCGAGTGCAATGCAAGCGGCCTTTTCTTTGGCGTCCCAATTTGTCCGCTGGATTTGGGACGCCGCCCCGGCGGTGCGAGGCGCAGATGCCCGCCGCCGGTGACGTCAGCAAGATGTAGCGGCGGGGCGTAATCAAGCCGAGTCTCCACCCCGCCGGGCTGCAGCGTGGCGCTGTCTCTCTCGCACCCCCACGCAGCGCCCCATGAGTGCGAGAGAGACAGCGACGAAGCGCCACGTTTCAGACTCAGGCTGCTGGCCGTGCTGGCTGTGCTTGGCTGTGTTGCACTGGTGTGATCAGGTGCTCGCCACCACCGTCGCTATTACTGTAATCGAAGCCGGACCCAGCCGAGCGGAGCGGGGACCGGCCGCGTCCGAACGGCGGTTTCAGGTCGGACGGAAACAGCAGAACTAGTGCGGCACGTTTCGGAGGCAATTGCGGGGTGGGCGCGACGCAGCGATCACTGCTTGGGGGCGGATTGGTCTGCCCGACTGCCGACTGGCTCCAACAGCTGTCCGGAGGAGCACTGTGACGGCAAGGCCGAGAACAGGAGGTCGCTGAGGATCGGCTCACCGAGCGGCTGGCTGGCGACTCGGAACTCCTTCCGAGAGGAGGCTGAGGTACACCCGCTTTGCATAATAGGCTGAGCTCGGCTGCCAACAGGGTTGGCCGGGCGGGGCGCGCGGTGGGGCTGCATATGCATGCTGTCCCGACAAGCCTCGCCTTGAACCCGGACGAGGCCTTGTCAAAGGCGGTGTAGACGCGGCTAGCAGGTCACAGGGGCGCTTCTGCGAGTTCCGGTTGCTTGGCGCACGGCGGTCCTCTTCCTCCGCGTGCCTGCACTCGTCTCCGGGACGCGGCGGCCTTTACTCCGAGCCGCGCTGTCTCTATCGCTCTCATCGTGCGACGGCGCACTGGGGTGCGAGAGAGGCAGCACCACCGATCGGCATCAGCCCGGGTGCCCGCATAATGCTGCCGGCATGCGGGGTGGGGAGGGTCGCGGGCCGAGGGGTTAGGGTTGAAGGGGCGATGCGGTGGTAGGCGGCGGCAGCGGCTGACGGGGATGCCATGTGCGTTGCCTGGCGTTGCCCGACCCCAAGCCCTTCGCCCGCGTTCCCGTTCTCCACTCCCGTGCCTTTGCCTTCGCATTTGAATAATTGCCCTCGTTTGGCGGGGTCGGCGCGGCCCTGCAGGCTGGTTCCGAACAATGCTTTCGTTGCTCTGCCTCTATCGCACTCATGGCGCGTCCAATGCGAGCGAGAGGCAGCAGCCCGCCAGCTCTCACCGTAGGCACCTGCCCGCGACCCCACGTCCTTCCGCGAACGCGAGGCTTTGGCCGTAGCGAGGAATCGAACCGCTGATCAAACGACAGGGTGCGGGTGAAGTCAGCTCCATTAGAGCACTCTTACCTTTGTTCCTCCCTCCTTTCCACTTTAAGAGTTTATTTTTTGGCTCCCCAGATAGAGGGAAAAGGGGCACTTTTGGAAACGCCTTCAGGTCGAAGTTGAGGATTCAGCGTCCGCAAGTCAGATGAGCGGCGCAGCTCCCGAGGACTAGTCCCATTGCTGTTGCTATTGCTCCAAAGCAGAGTGAAAACAAGATGCAAAGTAAGGGAAACATGAGTCAACTTAAATAGCAACATTTAATAATAAATAACAGTCAAAAGACATGTATACATAAAACCACCGATAACCAGTCAGATACGTCAATTACAATACTGAACATTTACAAAAAACTTAAGTCTCAGTTAAGTTTGCACAGTGACTTTGAAATTTATCTACTGAGCTCATTTATATGTCTTTGTTCACTTTATACAACGAAGGAGGTAAATTTAATAGGATCTATGTAACCCAGAAAGGGTTGCTTCTGACATTAACTAAAAGGAAAATGACCCTAAAGGCTCATTAGCAGAAGTGTGATAGCTGCTGAGATCCCCACCATCACATATCCGGTGGAGTACACCTCCTTCAGGGTGAGGGCCTTTCCCAAATCCCAGGTCTGGAAGAGAAAAAATAATTTTAGGCATGACTATGCAAAAATGGAGGTCGATTGCAACCTTGTGATGCTGAGGTACTGACCAAGTGCCTGATGCCATTGGCAAAATGATAAGCAAATGGGAAAGCCATGAGGAACTTTCCGACAAAGACAGTTCCTGATGAGAGACTTGCGGCAGCCAAGTATGCTGACAAGGGCTGAGGCAACAGCAGAGAACCTTACAAACGGAAAAACAAGTCAGTCACCACAATAAGCAAGAATAAAATCGGAGAAACATTTAAAACACAACAACATCACACCCTTGCTTACTTATTCCGATGCCTGCCACATACGCAGTTAGAGCTAACCCCGTGCCACGGTGAGTGATTGATAGCATGGATGTAAGTTGTGGTGAATAAATTAGAAGATGAGGGGACATAGGACGATTCAACCTCATATTCCTCTCATCGTGGCCTTCTTGCATTGGTGGTTTGTAAGGCACAACCTTCATGCTGGCAAGTTGTTTCCTGGATTTAATAAAAAAATTATCAGTGAGTGATGTCAAAATAATTATACGATATCTCAAAAAATCAAGCCACAAAAACTTACGGAGCAGTGTACAGTCCCCTCAGAAGGAGTGATGAGGATTTAAGATGAGTTGGGGCAAAGAGCCTAAAAACGGTAAAACTAGAGTCAGAACGTAGACAAGTATCTCCAACATAGCGGACAGTCTAGAGAAATATGATTTAGAGACAAACAACCCTCAAGACCTGTCATAACCTCTACTAGTTCTATATGTGAAGGAACAAGGGGAGAGAGTAACAATTTACATAGACCAAAGAGATTTACAGAAATAAAAATTATAAGCAACATCAAGATGACATAAACGATAGAAATTTAAATAGCATGACAGCACAGAAAATAAAGTGGACATATTAAAAACTTCTGACAGATTTTACAAAACTGTCTCAAGATGAAAGCATTCCTATGACAGTGTCTGTTCATTTTCATTCACCTGCTGCAGCAAAACGCCATCTTGAACGTTGGATTGAGTTGTCGAAATCACATGAACAATTTCCAGTTCCTCCGCGACTTTGCTTCTGCTTCTAGGTTAACCAAAGATTCTCCACAATGACCAGTCCACGTAGTTTCACGTTTGCCCATCAGGCAAGGGGAGGGCGCCACCTTCCGCCAGCAAAAACCGTTTGTTGTTCGCATTTCTGACGAGAGAGGTCGTCAACCGAAACGACGCCATGGCGTCAAACTGGCGGGACGCTTCGAAAACAGCAATGGCGCCAAAACCTTAAATAAAAGGGAATATCTTATTTAGAAATCCTTTCCCTTCTGAGTATTTTAAAAATAGAAAAGCGTTTAAAAATTGGTTTTTATCAAATATTTATTGTCATAGACATAATTCGACTTGAGATTTAACAGCTCTTTTGACTAGTCTCCTGCTCAGTCATAATGAGCGACCAATAGGAAGACTTGTAACAACTGCTTGGTTTCGGCTTGGCGTCAGTTGTACGCTGGGGTCCAGTTTTGAGTCGTGTTTACGTTGACTGGGTGAGTTTGTCTGTTAATCGGCCAATTTGTTGTTCTGCAATCGTTCAAATATCTTACTTTATTACTTTTATGTTATATTACTTCTTTTCCTGCTGTTAATTCTGTGCGTAACGTGATAATTGTTTCATTATCTGGTTAATTTCATGTTTGTATATTTTACCGCCTTAAGTGCTCGTAAACAACGAAGCCAATTTCAGTTTTGTTCCGTTGACGATTTTAAATTTAAATTTTTTTTTACGCTCATCACATTTTCCCTTTAGAACTGTCTTTAAGTGTAGAGAAAATACAAGTCAATCACGAACTCCCATAGACGATGCAGTTAACCTAAATTATCTTATGTGGTCCTGCCAATGTGTACCATGTTGTTATAAGTTATTTATATTCTCGCATGGTTTGTCCAGATGTACTTTGGGAGTTGTGAAAGGCGAATTTTCATCTTCAATGATTTGCCTTGTTCCTAACTCACTTCATTCAATATTGTTGTACTGTTACCTGAAGTAATTTTTTTTTGTCTTATATGAACTCACCACGATCTGACTGTGCCTCACTGCATCTCTTTCCTAGCCCATTTACGCTAAATTTTTAGAAGCATGGCTTAATTCCTTGTAACAATGATAATATTTATTACAGATTCAAAATGGTGGCTCGACGCAAATCGCGCTCCAGATCGCCTGTGTTGGCTTTTAGCCCCAAAAGCAAAAGCCCTGGGCGTGGGAAGTCTCCGGGCCGAGGTAAATCGCCTGGGCGAGGAAAATCTCCAGCAAGGGGAAAGTCGCCTGCAAGATCGGCCAGCCCAGCTCTATCTAGAGGTCGCTCTGTGTCACCTGTTCCGGCAGAGGCACCAAAGGTTAAGAAAGGTCGTGGGCGACCCAAGTCGCCCAAGTCTCCCACTGGCGTCAAATCTCCTGCTCGATCTAAATCACCTGGCCGTGGCAAGTCACCTGCCCGTGCCAAGTCACCTGCTCGAGCCAAGTCACCCGGTCGGGCCAAATCACCTGCCCGCCCTAAGTCCCCTGCCAGGGCTAAGAAGTCCCCTGCTGCCCTGAAGAAGTTAGGACTGGACCTAGTTGATAAGGCATCGCGTAAGTGTGAAATTCCAAATTTAAAATCATTATGTGGTTCTATCAATCCACATATGAGTCTAATTCTTTTGTACCTGTACTTGTTTGTATAAGTGGATAATTTTCTGTCACCAGAAAAGAAAGCCGATATCTTATCAGAGAAACCTGAAACATCTGGACTGAGGCGATCTGCTCGAGCTGCTAAGGCTGCTGAGGCAAGTTACTGTATAACAGAACACAGGTGCTGTAATTTTTATTGTGCATTTAATAACGTTTGGGTTTTTTTTTTGCTTCAGGATGATAGTGCCAAAGTGCAAGCTCTTATTGACAGCAGCAACAAGCGCCAAAAGGGGAAGAGCTCTAATTTTATTGCATCTTTGGGAGCCTTGTTTTCCATCATTACCCTTCCTGCATTGTTTTTTGCACTTCCTGCTGTGTGCATCAAGGTACCAATGTCTTCTTTGGTTATGATTAGAATTGTGTTGAGTATGGCCTGATTGTATGTGGTTAATTTCTATTTTTGTATCATCCCAGGGTCAGTGCTCTGCTCAAACCTTCAAGGGTTTGTCTCCAAGCTGGCGTGCATATGTTGACCGGGAAGCCATCGTCATCTACCTTGGCTTCGTCACTCTGCAGCTTATTCTTGCTCTAATCCCCATTGGTCAACAGGTGGATGGCCCTCCCACAAAGGGTAGTCGACAAAAAGTTCGAACAAACGGTACCTATTTCATTTAAGTTTCACATTAAAATTCAGAAATTAAAAGAATTGTGCAGGATTGTACTTACTCTGTTGTTTGCTTGCAGGATTTTTTGCGGCAATTATGACCCTGCTAATTCTGGCTGGCCTTCAGTTCTTCCAATATCCTCTTGATATTGTGTACCAGAAATTTGTTCCTATCTGCTTCACTGCTATTGTGTTTGGACAAATTTTGTCTTTCATTCTTTACTTGGCTGGTGGACGTGCTCCAATTTCAACCCTCAACCCTGATGGCAACAGTGGGCGTTTGCTTGTGGATTATCTGTATGGCCGACAGATTGCCCCTACATGGTGGAACGGAAAGATCAATGTTAAGTTCATTGTGCACCGGATCAGCCTAATTGCCCTGGTAAGGCTTCTTTTCCTACTAAACTGTCTATCATCACTTTATTCAACAACGATTTGTGTATATAGTTATTTTGGTTTTGTTTAGATGACTTTAAACGTCGTTTTTCTGCTGAAAAAAGTTGATGCAGTCAAGCAAGGAAATGCCATTGGAGCTGTAATTGCTTGTGGAGCTCAAATTTGGTATGCTCTTGACTACTGCTACTGTGAAGAGCAATGGCTGCACAGCTTTGAGTACCAACGGGCAGGCGCTGGATTCCAGTCCATTGTTGGCTACACTGCCTGGCCGTTCATCCCAGCCGTCATTTCCAAGTTTGTCGTGGATTACAAGTAATATCAACCTGCCCAGTTTTCATTGTGCACTTAAATGTTACAAGAAGGTTCATTGTCTTTGGATAATACAATAATTGCTCACCTGTGGGTTTTGTTCTTTTCCAGTGTTGAACTGTCCTGGTACACATATGGTGTGATTCTGATTGTTCACAATTTGGGATGGGTGATCTACCGTGCCAGCAGCAGTCAAAAGGCAGAGTTCCGTAAGAACCCTCTAAAGCCCTCTCTTTCCCGTAAGTTATGCTTCAATTACTTAACTATTTTTCTTATCATTGTTTCTATGAACTTCCCCCTTTTTAATTTTGGTTTTCTCCTCTCTGCTTTTATAGACTTGGAAACCATTCCCACATCCCAAGGAAAGAAGCTCCTGGTCTCTGGTTGGTTTGGATGGATCCGTCATCCCAATTATTTGGGAGTCTTTGTCATGCACCTGTGCTGGACTGCTCTGTGTGGTATGACAGCAACCTATTGATGCACTCAACATCTTGAAACATTGTTTTATGAAGTTTGATTATTATTATTAATATGGATTTTCTTTCTGTTAAGGTGTTGCATATGGCTTACCCTTCGCGTTCCCGGCAATTACCCTCTTGCTCTTCATTGAGCGATCACTTCGTGTTGATGAAGCATGCAAACAGCGCTACGGTGCTGCATGGGAGCGCTATTGCAGCCGTGTGAAGAAGCGCTTATTCCCAGGCGTGTTCTAAGACAGCATTATTCTCTAAAAGATATGTAATAATTATAATATATATCAGGTTTTATAGGACTGAACCAAGAGAACCAAACCTTACCTTTAACCTTTTTTTTTTTTACAATTTTGAGAAAAGTTTAAGTGTTCATTGCATTGTGTGGATTGTGGGAGTACAGTTTGCGTTTCTGTTTTGAATCATCTTTATGAAACTTCTATATGCTGACATTTGTTTCGCACCCTCTCTTATGAGGTAGTGAATTAATTCATTTCATCATTGACTTAGTTTTATAACCTTGACTGACATATTGTCTCTGGTAGATATTTAATGAAGATTTTAAGAGTACCACGTGTCATGGGGATGCTCATTTGTGATGTCATAATATTTTTCTCACTTTTCTCTTTTGCTGTAAAAGAGAAAATTGACAAAAATTGTGTGCATTATCACAGTAGCTGGAAGTCATTGTGATTTATAATTATCCTGGCAAAATGTTATTTCTTTCAATCTCAAGATTCTCATGATCTCCTTATTTGTTGTAAAGTTATGTTCAACTTATTTTATTGTGTATAAGATTGTATTGTTCTATTTCTTGTAAAGAACTCCAAAGTGCAAAGAATTTGTAAAAAAAATTATAAATGTTGATGAGACTGATGTGATATGCTTAGTTTGATCTCTGAGCATCCCTGTCTGAACAGTAAATTTTTTGTAGGTTTCTAAATACTTCATGGTTTTACCTGAATATGTTGACCTCTTTGCTCAAGGTGGAAGGATGCTACTAACTTAGTCTTAGCAAAGTAGTGGCTTCTGGGCTTGATCTTAAAAGAGATTTCTCTCATTATTGAGTCCTTTGTGTATATTCAGGTAGAAAAGGTATTTAATTGTCGTCAATAGTCTCATGTGAGTTGATATATTTTTCTGATCTCAGAAAGAAGCAGTACTAACTCCTATACATCTACGTAATGTCATCATATATGATTTGTACATAACTACTTTTTATATTGTATGATATCAGGAAGCCATATAACTTATCATAGTGTGTCAAATGTGTGTCATTTTTCATCCATTGTTGTTTTTTTTTTCTTTTTTCCATTTGCACTATCATTCTTATGAATGGAACCATCTATAGCTTATAATTTTGTATCTGACCCACATCTGGTGTCTTAATTTTGCAATATGGTCCTTCTAAGTTTCAGCTCTGAATACTTGACATTTCAATGATTTATGATTGTATAGGAAGTTGCTGAGAATGCATCTTGTATTGGGTTTTCACTGCCATATTATTATCATGATCTGTTCTTTGATTTCTCTTTAGTGGTTTTGTTAGGACTTTTTTTTATTATGATTTAGCATGCCCATAGATTCTTGGTCTGTTCTGCAAGTTTTGAATTTATTATAATATTTCTTACATTCATCTGAAAATATTCGGACCAACTCACCAACTTATTTTGGTGCCAAACCAAATGTTTATTTGTAATTACTGCATTTTGACCAATTGTAGAAGTCTGTGGGGATTGACAGAAAAGATGTACTTTTATGTAGATAGTACAATGATTACTAGAGCCCTAAGTGTAGCCAGACACTGCCATGTACAATGAATTGAGGATCTGTTTGGGCAGAGCACTTGCATAGTATAAAGAATAATGTCTTAAGTGCATATTCTGCACTCTTAAAATAATTAATTTTACTATGTCCCATGAGGTGCTTGTTTTGTCTTGCCTTTGTGGAATGGTTGCAGTGTTCTTTTAAGTATTTTTGAGTGAAATAAATTCAGAAGATTGAAATTGTATTAATTCTTGTGTTTTCTTTGCTCATTGACCCATGGCACAGGGAGGGGATAAATCCAAATACTGAATCCCAATTGTTACAAGTTGTTCACATTTATAACAGGAAAAGGTGTTGATGTTATGAGAGACAATTTGGAATGAATCAGACTCAAATTTGATTGTAGGAGCCTTAATGATGTAGCTGCTTCTTGCAGGGTCACCTGTGACTTCATGAGATGCTGATCTATAGAATTTAAGTCTCTAGCAGCAGTTCCAACTGTAGAATGGATAAAGTCATCTACACTTCTCCGTAAGGATGCATTCCTTTCACCTGCGCAAGACAAAATGACATGATGCCAAGAATGAATTGTAAAACAAATTTAGTAACCCTTTTCCTCCTCTACTCACGTAGCTTCTTGTGCAACAATGAACCGTATTGAGGGTCATCCTTTGCTAGCTGCCTACTTATTTTTGATGCTTCACTAGTTGCTGATAAAAGAGACAATGCACTAGTGGCACTGCTTACGCTTCCTACAATTCAACAAATCATAAAATGAGGACTCGAATCGAATCAAAATGAACTGTGACTCATCCTTCGTGTTTGTACCTCTTGGATCAGCATCTGCACCATCAAGATCTGATGACGAAGAATCCGATTCTGGAGCCTCCCCTTCGATGGCTTTACCTTGAATAACAGTGGCTGTTGCTTTATCAATTACGAGATCCTAGTGACACAAAGAAATATGAAAAGTAACATATTGGGTCAAAACCATAAGAACTTGACAAAAATCAAAATTAACTCACCTCGTCGTCTGACTCTGGTGCCTCCCCCGGCACAATGTTTATTACCCTATCCATAGTTTCGAAACAGTTTACATTTCAAGTAGTTTCAAGTCATCAAGGAAAATACAATAAAACGCCGTAAGAACTCATAAACAAACAATGAACTTTCTTCTGCTTCTCCTTAATGACAAATTCTGCATCCAGATGAGAGGCAGAGCGGAGATTGAACCACAGACTTAATTTTGTCCCTGCCTCGACCAGTACTGAAATCAGTCAATCAAAATATTTCCACATTTTTCCGAAAGCTCAGAAAGTGTGCTAGTGAAAGAAAATACGAGCATTGCAGCAAAAACAAACAGGTGATCAGAGCCACCGGCAGAGCTCTGATTGGCTGAGAGATGAATGTTTCGTCTAGGAGGACCAATCAGAGGCCACCACGAATTTCTCCGCCCACAAGTCAAGAGAAGGCCGAGGCCGACGCGGCCGACGGACGACACCGACCGACACCTTGCTGACTGTTGTGTTGTTCTTTGACGTTCGCACCCCAAGCCACTTCGTTTAATGGACAGCGCTCTGAATTGAATATTTTCTGAGAGAATATTTTCATTGCCAAAATGTACCAGCTTTTATGTGAGTATGCTCTCAGAAAATTAAATTGATGAAGTCTCACTTTAGTGTCAACGAAACTAACCTTACAGTTGCGTCGTCTGAAAAGATGATGTGGTGGAGACCGGTCTATGCTATTTCCTTTTTGCTCTTTAAAATTTGTGTTTCTTTGCGCTATTTTCACACATACTTAACTTGTGCTCATTCACTTGTAGTCTATAGCGTTTGTTTCTTTTCAATACATGCGTTTGTTTCTTATCAATTGAGTGTTTTTCCTAATGCAAGTGTTTTTTTCATCAGGTATTACTTTAGTCACATTGGTGGCATCCAGCGCAGCTTTATACCCGTCTTCGTCAGATGTTGTAGAGCTTACACCTGACAATTTTGACAGACGGGTGATTCAAAGTGATGAGGTCTGGATTGTTGAATTCTTTGCTCCCTGGTGTGGTCACTGTAAAAATTTGGTTCCGGAATATTCCAAAGCAGCTTCTCAGTTAAAGGTGAGTCCTTATCACATATTGTCTTAATTTGGTTTAATTCTGTTTTTACTGATCAGCAACTTTTATCTTAAAGGGAATTGTCAAAGTTGGTGCTGTTGACGCTGATCAGCACAAGTCACTTGGAGGTCAATTTGGTGTACGCGGTTTCCCCACAATTAAGATATTTGGAGCAAACAAGCGTAAACCTGATGATTTTAATGGAGCACGCACTGCAAAGGGCCTCGTTGATGCTGCCTTAGATGCAATCCGTAAAAAAATTGAGTCTCAGGGTGGCTCTGGTGGCGGTAGCAGCAGCAGTGGTAGTGGTAGCAAAGACAGCAAGGTAAGTTGCAAGGTGGATTGAACCATCCATGTATGATTTATTTTCGTGAACTTTCAATCTACATCTTCTTATTTATGTGATTAATATACTGTGCATGTTTGTATTTCCACCATCAGGATGTGATTGAACTCACTGATTCCAACTTTGAAGAGTTAGTTTTGAAGTCAGATGATATGTGGTTGGTTGAATTCTTTGCTCCCTGGTGCGGTCATTGTAAGAATTTGGCGCCTCATTGGGCAACTGCTGCAACCGAGCTGAAGGGTAAAGTGAAGCTTGGTGCACTTGATGCCACTGTTCATCAAGTTATTGCATCTCGTTACCGCATTGAAGGATATCCAACCATAAAATATTTTGCTGCTGGCAAAAAAGATTCCGACTCTGTGCAAGATTACACAGGTGGCAGAGTAGCCAAAGATATTGTAGAGTGGGCTATGGAGAAATTTGCTGACAACATGAAGCCACCAGAAATTAAACAGGTTTGGTTATTGTTAAGAGCTCATACATTCATGGAAATACCACTTATTTAATGATTTCACAATAATGATCTTGTAATATTTCCTTAGTTGGTGAGTGGAGCTGTTCTCAAAGAAGCCTGTGAGGAACACCCCTTGTGTGTTTTGGCTGTTTTGCCACATATTCTGGACTGTCAGTCAAAATGCCGAAATGACTACCTCAAGATCTTGCAAACCATGGGTGACAAGTTTAAAAACAAGATGTGGGGGTGAGTAAAATTAGTTTTGAAAGAATGTGGCAGTAAAAAAAATATTTGGCTGTTTAAATATGCTGAGTTTAAACTTGTTTTTTTGTAGCTGGGTGTGGTCTGAAGCTGGTGCTCAATCAGATCTTGAATCAGCATTGGATATTGGTGGGTTTGGCTACCCAGCCATGGCTGTGGTAAACACTAAAAAGATGAAGTATTCCATTCTCAGAGGCTCTTTTTCAAGTGATGGTATCAAAGAATTTTTAAGGTAAGTAATTTAACTAAGTGCTTCAATCACTGTTGTCCTATGCTGCTTTTGTGATTCTCTGTCTGTGTCTATGAGGAATTACATATTTTTTGTGTTATTATTGTTATAGGGACCTCTCATTTGGGCGTGGTTCTACTGCTCCCGTTAAAGGTGCATCTCTCCCCAAAATTAACTCTGTTGAGGAATGGGACGGCAAGGATGGTGAATTGCCCTCTGAAGAGGAAATTGATCTATCCGATGTGGAGCTAGATGACTTACCTAATGACGAACTGTGATCAGCATTCTTTCCCTCTGTGTTTTGATGTAAATATTGTAAAGTTGTGTGGTTTAAACTAGTGAAACAGAAGGAATGCATGTTTGTGTCGCATCAAATTGTGTGACTTGCATTTGTGATCATAATGCCCAATTAATATGCTGTGTTTTAAAAATTTGTATGAAAAATGTTATCTGTGAGCAGTTTGTTAGGTCTAAAATAAGAATGACTGAATGATGCCCTAGCATAAAAATGTTTACATGGACCATTTTGAATGGTTTTTCAACAATCTCATGAATATCTGCGTCTATCAGTAGTGTCAAATATGTTGTTAGAGGTAGATATTTTCATCCTAAACCATCTTCTCTGCTTCTTCGCTTCAAGCTTATTATTACATGTATTATACTGTGTAATTTTCAACCCATTGCAAATGTCAGCTTGAAGTCCTTGTATGACCACTTCAGCTGGCACCCTTTTTTTCTTTAACTTTAATTATATAAAGACTGACCATAAAATTTCTTACCTTGGTGTAATCTTGGCGTAAGGTTTCCAGCCTCATGGGTATCATCATTTGTGTTAAGTAATGACAAATAAATTTTCTTAAGAATTAAGCACTCTTTTCTTTCATTTCTTACTGTGAAAGTGTCACTATGGTAATCGAATTTGTAAATGGCTTAACTGCAACAATGCAATCAAAAAGATGCTATACAACAAAAATAAAAGATACAAAGCAGCATTCATTGAAAGTCTTCTGATTACCCTTTTCACTTATTTTTTTAATCACTGCTGCAGTTTCCAGGTGCTGTCACACCCCTACATCTTGTAAAACTCAAGTCAATAAAAATTAATTTTTACAATTGGCATTCCCTAATTCAATACCAAACATTAACTAGAAATGTGTATCAAGCCGTTCGCCAGGTAAAAGCGACGAGAAATAGTAGAATCAAGTATAGAATCAATTTTCTTTCTCTCAATCAGCCGTTTTAAGTTTGGCGCACCAGGCTGGTCTGCTGTTCACTTCTTTCCCAAGGGTGGGGGGTGAGAGGAGGGGGAGGGGGAACATTCTAGTAGTCGTAGTCGTCAGATCCACACGATCACAGTTCACTCTTCGCCTCTGTCTCATGCATCTGTCGTGACAATACCGTCCGGTGCTGTTGCGTTGATAGTTTTATTGTGGTAGTTTCTTTAATTTAACCCGGTCAAAATGACGTCTAGTTACTCGATTCTGTCACTTCTACTGGTCTCTGCCCTTTTGGGAGTCCCGTCGGCTCTAGGTAAGTGTCGGCTCTTGAACAGTATGGGGTTAGTCGTCACCGTCACAATTCTTTTCGTTCATGTTTTGTCGTGACATTCTTCGCTCAGAAACCACATCATGGCCTCTATCTTTCGATCCTAAAAGTAGGGTGATAAATAAAATGCAAATGATCATCTTGTCGCGTTCATATTTACTGACCTAAATCACATTGTGGCCTATGACAAGGCAAAGGATTCTGCTGGAGGGCCTCCCATTAAACATCCCAGTTTCTTTGCTTGCCTTAATTGATCATACTTTCCCTTTCAGTTATTGATACCAATTTCATTTTCTTTTTATTCATTGTTATGGCCTGTAATTTTTGTGTTTTGGCTTCCTTCAGACTCAACCTTCTCATTCGATTCTCCATTTCTCATGTTTATTATTTTTTGTATTACATGGTTGCTATCTACCTATTATACATTCTTAATTTTATGTCCATTGCTCTTTCATTAGATGTTGTGTATTGATTCTGAATACATGGGGACAAGGGGTATTCCCCCTGTTTCCCCTTAGTTCTTCGCACCCTCTTTGTTCCAAGTTGTTGTAATAAAATATTTTTTTTTCTCTGTTTACAGGTGTTTTAGCTTCTAAAACTGTTGAACCTAACAGTAAGTTAGAATAAGGCCTAAAATTTATCTTCATTATAAAGGAACTATTTCTACTATCTTCATACTGTTTCAGGTGACCATGGCTTGCCTGACTTTGCCAAGAATGAATCAACAGCACATGCACCAGTGCAACCTTTGACCCCCACCGACTCTCCATCGGTGCAGCCTCAATCCTCATTTACTTTGACACCTGCTGGTGCAGCTGCAGATCCTACGACTACCACGTCAACTGTGGCACCATCCACAGCTGGACCCCCCCCTCCCACCACCACCACCACTTCGACTGCGGCACCATCCACTTCCACAACCCCTCCCTCTACCACAACCCCTACGACACCTGCAACAACCTCATCCACAACCACTACCACTCAGGCACCAACCACATCAACTTCCACAACCAGCACAACTCCGCCACCGTCACCAAAACCAACCCCAACCCCATCCCCCAACACGACCACTACAACTGTGTCACCAGCCCCTCCAGGTCCATCTCCTAACACTACTACAACCACCCCTAAACCGACTCCAACTCCTGCCCCTGCCCCTGCGCCTAACACCACCACTACTACCACCCCTAAACCAACTCCCACACCTGCCCCAGCTCCCATCACAACTACCCCAGCCAGTAAATCTCGTCACTTTGATGGTCCCAGCTTCATTGGTAAGTTTGTTAGTTCTTCTACCAATTAAAATTTTAATTTTTTAATGTTGAAATTGCACTAATTGAGACTTACTTTTTTTTCAGGTGGCATCGTCTTGGCTCTTGGAATGATGGCGATTGCGTTTGTGGCATGGAAGTTTTACCAAGCCAGGCAGCGCAGCTACCATACGCTGTAAGCCATCTTCCTTGTACTTCTCACTGACCTACCCTAATGCTAAGTTAAATCCCTTCATTTGCAAAGGTTTTTATTAGCTCATGAAGAGATGAGTGTCTGTCATTACGGGTAGTGTTCTAATTTAGCTTGCACTTAGAATTTTAGCACATCAAAACCATAGGTTTATGCACACTTGAGCTCTTATATCAAAGTAGCCATCTCTTTTGTGGAGTGTAGGACTTATTAAGAAGGCATTGCAGGACTTTTCTCATTGTAAAATTGTTGACTTTGCCATCCTGGCAGCAAAATGCACTGTTTTCACAGATTCCTGATCAATTTCATAAGACATCAAGTGCTAGTGTAAGGAGCATGAAACTTCTTTCTCTTGTATGGCTGGAACGAATTTTATTTTTCCTGGTTTTCTTTGTTTATAGATCTAACTTTGGAGACTCCTCTGTCATTTGAGAATGGTGTCAAATTAAACTGAACTCACTATTGTTGTCAAGCAAGTGGTTCAGCGTGAGTATTGGCACCATTAGTATAAGGTGTGCTTTGAATGGCCACTTTTACTCTTTGCATTGAGTACTTTGAAGTGCTTCTTTTGCTTGGAAATGTAATTTATGCTTGTGATTTTTTTTTCGATTTTTTTTTTCAATATTCTATTTGTTATTTTTCAAGAAGCTTCAGAGTGATCATTAGCTATTCAAGGCTTTTAGTCCTACCGATATGTAGCCTTCTTAGAAACAGTCATTGTTTTTTGGCATGACTGCTCTGCACTTGATGTTAGTCCTACCTCCTTACAATTATTTGTAATGATCTGTGTGATATGTCTCTTTAAATACGTCAATGGGGAGCTGGGGTTATTGGTTGGAGTTCTTTCTGTTTATTTATCGAAATTTTAAAGTGAACGGAACAGAGGATGCATGGTGCGATTCATTAGGAAACGAATTTTAGATGACATGGGAGCTGTGTGGACAACCCATTGTTTTGTGGTGTCTCACTTTGACTCCAGCTCCTGAAAGACTGATGTTACTTAGAACTTAACTGGATCACTTATTGATTACAGCCATGATGTGTTTTCCTACTTCTTAATCTCTTTTTGCGTTTGTGAACTTTATCTCCACTTCTTTGTTGTTTTTTTTTTAAAAATATTTTTTTTAGTCATGTGATCTTGTGTTGCACTTTTGTTTGAGTTTAACTTTTGTGAATTGTTTCTGAAAACAAAAATATTGTATTATTCTAACTATGTATTATAACATAAGCATTGTGATCTTCAGGGTTTACTCTTTGGTATATTTTATGTACCACTGTCCATGTCTCATCTACGAATCTGTTCGGTGGCTCCTCCAACAGTTCAGAATCAAAGATTGTTTGATCTCCCGGAACTAACTTTCAAATTGGGTATTTTAGATCGTAACAATTGACATTAAAATTTGACCTATGTTTACTATATATTCTCTTTGGCTGTCCATAATAGATAAATATGATTATGTTTATCTTATTTGACCAAACAATTTACTGTAGGGACTTCAGATCTGATCTTACTGTTAGTGTAATGCAATCTATGTTTTTAAAGTTGCAGCTTCTTTTTGTGCTGCCCGCAAAATATTTTTTTTTGTTTGAAAGTAAATTTTGTACTCAAAAATTATCATTTTATACATGTACAGGCCCTATGCAATGTGTTGAATAGTAAACTATGCTAGCAAATGCTGCATCTCATTTAGTAGGGTATTTGTGAGGTGCAAGAAAATTTTATTTTTTCTTGTCTTTACTCTAGATTTTTTTCTTCTCATTTCTCCGTTTACTATCCTAGGTTAGCAATGTTTTCTTCGTTATGCTATGTGATTGTTTCATTTTCAAATAGTGCCATGCACCTTGTCAATGTTTACCTCTTTGCTCTTGACAATAAATCAATCAGCATTTCTTCACTTGTAAATACAGATGTTTTAGCGCCTCTACTTGCAAGGCAAACATTTCCTTAGCCTTTGATTGCATGCAATCAACTGCATTTGAAGCAGTTATGGTATTCTGCTTCTCATTGTTATGTAGTTCAGCGGTGCAGGTGATTTCTCTTTGTTTCATTGTGAGGCACAAAAGGTTTGTGCTATTGCTAGTCCTAAGCTATTATTACAGCTTTACCCACTAAATAGTTAGGGCTTTGAGTTGTTTTGGTTTCGGAAGTCTGTTTGACCTTATCTTGTCTTTTCATGACCATCTGACTAAGATCTTTTGTGTCAGATCTGACTATTGATGTTTATTGATAAGACACATTATTGAATGTTATTTTGTTAATGCATAGTTTGTATCAGTGAACACTGACTTGTACCACATGCTTTACCTTTCAGCGTGTGTATGCAAGAGTTTGTCCTGCTCAAAAAAATCAGTTATAAGTTTTTATTTCCCACATCAGTAACTTTGGTATGGTCTACAGTGTGGCTGAACTGCACTCTGTGCTTTGATGGGTAGTTGACCTTGAAGGGCTCATTCTTAGCCTGGTGAAGTTCTGTGAGAGACCACTATTATCTCAGTAATAATACCATTATTTAACTAGTGATGTTAGAGGAAAAATCATATGTATTGTTAATGGGTGGGTTATCCCAACCCACATATCCAAGTATGATATTGTTTTGTTAGCCAACTCCTTTTTATTTTGTATTATTTTACATTTGATGTTGATACTGTCACATTGATATTTCAATGACTTAACAAAATGTCATGAGCACAATTGCCTCTTCAAGGCCTAACAAAAAGAGCGAAGTTTGATTTATTTTGATGGGTACTGAAAATTTTCAGAATAGTGTCCCTTTTAGATGCTACAGCAGTATCTTTTAAGCTAGTGGATTATTCATTCATCAGTTGCCCATGGATGGCCTGAGTTTTATAAAATAGGGGTAGTTTAATATTTGGCGGTGTGTTCCTACCCATGCGTTGGCATTTCCTTGCCTAATAATATAGAATGTTGGCAACTCGCCAATCCCTTGCCGTATTATCTCAAGACCATTGAGTGGTTTTTAAGTTGCTATGATCATTCTTTTTGATGCAATTAAAATTGAAAAATAAATCCTCATGCAAGATGTGGGACGTGAATTTACTTCAGTAAGAATTGCTGATAAAGCTACATTCCTTGTAATGCTGTGTGTGCAGCCAGACGTGATAATCATGAAGTCATTTGAGGAGGATCTATATATATATATGATACCAAAATATTTTGATTATGTGTATTCATTATGTGATTGATGTATATTCACAGTTTAATCCAAAGTGGAAAAGTGTTTGAATTGAATAAAGTGAGGAATTTATGAATGTGTGCTTTATTATTGATTGCTACCTACATCAACTCATCATCTCTGCGGGGCAAAACCTTCACTCATAGGGATTCGATGACTGTAAAAAAAGGGCTTTTGCTTTCGGTGTATTTTTTTTTAAAGTTTTAATCATCTACTAGAACTGATACAACACTGCTTTGAACTTTGGGCTGACCACTCCACCTCACCATGACTGTGTCAGATTGAGTCACTTGGTGTTTACGTCAGGATACTCGAAACTGTCCCAACGCCCTGCTGACGTCGGCGTCGGCTCTTACACAGTCATGGTCTTTTCGCCGTGCGGTCGAGGGTAGGTCCTCCAGGGGCAGGTCATGGCAGAGCGCCCAGGTGGCCGGCCCGCCGGCCCGGTGTTCGGCCGGTCTGTGGCGGCTGATACGTACATGAAGGCTTTGACGATACTAGGCCGCTTAGATAGGGACCTGGCCCGTCGCATGGACCTCGTGGCGCGGGGCCCGGGGCCGGCCTGCCTACGGCCTGCCGCCCCGCAGGCAGGCACTCATCCACCTGGCGGCTTGACAGCCGGCCCCACTGATTGACGGTGACCAGTGGCCAGTCCGCCGGTGGAAGCGGTGCGCGTCGGGCAGACTCGGACGCGGCACTCGGCAGCTTCGCGATGTTGTTGACGTCCACCATGGCGCGCGCGGTGCTGCTGCTTCTGCTGGCGGCCTCACCGTGCCTGGCCGTGCTCAACGGGTCCGAACTCTTGGACAGCGACGCCCGCCTGGACGCCTTCCTAGAAACGACGCTGCTGCAGACGTTCGCGAAGCTGGCGCAGCCGGACATCCTCCGGGAGCACGTCAAGGAGGGCATGCAGGACAAAGTGCAGGAGTCGCCGAGTGTGATGAAGGGCGCGGCGGACTGCGACCTCGCGCTGGCGCGCTGGGGAGCGGGGCTGCGCAACATGGAGACGTGGGCGATTCAGAGTGAGTTGAAGGGACAAAGCATCCGCATGCACGCACCGCGCAGCGCAGTGGGGCTTCCCCTCCCCGCCATCGGGTGCCGCCCCTGCGTCGCACTGCGTCGCACTGCGTCGCACTGCGTCGCACTGCGTCGCGCAGACATGCTCGCTTTGGGGACCTCTCCCTGGGTGGCTTGGAGTCGCGACATCCGGGCAGAAGGAAGCCCCGCACCCCGCAGCGAGATCAGTCGTCGTGCGGCAACAGCATTCCCATTCCGCGCCGATGCGGCGATGCGATGCGATGGACCGGTTTGGCGACAAATCGTGGAAACCGCCGCGGCAGCCGAGAAGGCAGCAGCCTAGGGGTGGCTCTGGTGGTGCAGGTAGTGCAGGCGGAGGCGCTACAACGGGCCCAGGCCCACTGTGCCTGCCGTACCCAGCGCGCAGCCATCAGAGTTTGGACTTTTGAGGCATCTTGGCTGGCTCGCCCGGCTGGTTGACCAGCGAGCCACGATGCCCCAAAAGTCCGAGCTCTGGCAGCCATGGCGCTGCAGTGCCGCCCGAGTGAATCCGAGCAGCGCTTTCGCCGCTGTCTCTCTCGCAGTCGTGGGGCATTCCGTCGGGGCGCGAGAGAGACAGCGCGACGAAGCACCGTTCGGAATGCTCTGCCGGTGGCCTTCGCTGTGCCTGCCTTGGGGGTGGTGGCCACTTTGACGCGGCAAAAGCAACGCAGCTCCGCGCGGCCGCCGCTGCCGCCGCTGCCGCCGCTGCCGCCACGACGGGGACGACGGGCACGCCGAGCCGCGGCCCGGGTTCGTTAGTGAGCACGTGTTCGGTGCGACACTAAGCCCCCTGAGCTCGGGCTGCTCGGCTGCTCTCTGTGCTGTCGGGGTGAAAGGCGGCGCGGGGCGAGGTGGGCCGCGGCGGGAGGCTCGTTCCAGCAGGCTGCTTCCGAACAGCGCGTTCGTCACCCTGTCTCTCTCGCACTGACCCACGTTCCGTGGGGGTGCGAAGGGGACAGACCACTGTCTGGAATTAGTCTGCGGTTTGGTGGCGACTGACTGCGAGCCCAGCACTTCCACACAAGCTGATCCCATACAGCCGTTTCGTCGTCGCTCTGTCTCTCTGGCACCCGAACAGGATCCCCGCGAGTGCGAGAGAGACAGAGCGAGCAGACGAGCAGGGAAGCCCCACTCGCGGTTCGGCTGCGCATAAAGTTCCGCGCCGGAAACCGAGAGCGTTTTGTATGCGCATCGATGCGCATACGTACATTGTCACTTTGTGGCGTGGGCAAGGCGCGGCTCCGCGGTATCAGGGGTATCTTGTCGCCGCGTGTCTGCGGGTGCGCGGTGGGCGCGGTGGGCGCGGTGACACGCGGCCAGGATGCGGACGGGGATCGGCGCCAAGGCGGTGCGCGTCATGGCATTCAGACAGACACCGTGATGATGCCGTGAGTTAGGAGACTGTCAATTGGCCACCAAGTTGGTGGCACCCCTGCGTTGAGAAGGGAGACTGAAAGTGGAGGCTGGCACCTTTCAGTTCTCTCGCCGCTCTGTGATAAAGTGGACAGAACCGTGATGGACGGCCCGGATTTACTTCTGACGACTGTAAGCTCTGTTTTTTTAAGTTGGTTTCTCGCAGGCACGGGCGCCGGCGTTGACGTAACTGAAATAATCTTGCCCACCCTCTTCTAGGGGGCCCTACACGAGGCCGAAGTCCACCGCTCCCCGGCAGGCTGTGTTGACACTCCTACGCTGTTTGCAGTGGTGGACTCCAGCTCCAAACTGGTGACCGGCGTGCTGTACGGCGACCTCACGGACCTGGGTAACTTCGACGAGTGCCTGGCCGCAGGCCCGGGCGGGTCGACGACCTCGGACACCGAGGACGGCAACGGGTTCACGGGGCGGTACTGCCTCGTCTCGCTGGGCGTGGATTCCATCGTGAAGCCGACCGTCACCCCTGGGCCGCTGGACGAAGAGCTCCAGCGCGTCAGGGTGAGGAGCGCGCGCGGGTTGCAGGCTGCGGGTCGCGGGTTCGACCACCGTTAGGGGTGACGTTTTTCTTATCATCCCCAGAGCGGCGGAAGCCTGCCTGCTGTGCGATAGCGAAGCCTGATAATCCGTAAAACGGACATTATCAAGCAGCGCATCTGCGGGAAGCTCTACTTGGCTGAGTTGCCCTCTCCTTCGACTTGCAGGCCTCCAACGAGACTGAGTACAAGGCGCTGCTGACGCTGCGGATGGCGGTGTGCGTGCCCAGCACGTGCCAGGCCCCCATGGTGGAGGCCGCCATGGCGAACGTATTCCGGCCCGTCAACGTCCTGGTCGCCGGCCTGGGCTACCACGTGACGGTCACTGTGCCAGAGGAGTACACCGCCGTGGCGGGGCCGTACCGCAAGGCCACCGTGGCGGACATCGTCATCATGTAAGTTCGACGAGCGGCTTGCCGCTAGAGGAAATAAATGAAATAATGGAGGACAAAAACCCTTTTCTTAAAGTAAATCTGAAATAGGCGATAAAACGACGACAGGTCGCACCGAGATTTGAACTCGGGTCGCTGGATTCATAGTCCAGAGTGCTACCCATTAAACCATGAGAGTCCAAACCAGTTCTGGCTCGGTACATGTGCGCCCTTAACCGCGGTCATAGCCATAGCTCGCGTGGCCGTCCGTCGTCCTTCGCCTGCCGCCGCGATTTACGACCCCCGAAGGAGTGCGACGCACTGGCCAGACGACCGCGCGACAGATTTTACGAATCAGGGATCAATGGCGGCTATAGTCCATTATCCTCTAAGCCGCCGTGAGGCCGCCCGGGTTCAGGAAAAGCGCTATCGTCGATGACTTTATGCCGATTGCGTCCTTGAGCTAGGCCGGGCTAGGCTCGCAGCATCAGTGGAACGTCATTACCCAATCGTTATTATTGCATTAGGACACTGAAACTTTTCCCCTTTCCAGAAGCCTCTGCGTCGCCCTGTTGTTCCTCATGGTCATCGCCTCCATCGTAGACATCGTTCTCAGTCCGGATGGTGAGTGAGAGAGAGAGAGAGAAACAGCCAATACCAACAAATCTGCAAGATAGACTGAGACCCACTGAGATAAACTAAACAGGGTCAACAGAAAAGAGGTGCGCGGCCGCGGCTCCGCGACGGGCTACCGGGCACAAGGTAATCTCTGAGATCGCCCTATCTTCATATCTTCATATCGGGTGCTCATCACGGCGGCAACAGCGCGCACCTGACGGACGTCAAAAGGAAACATGCGTCCTGACTTCTTTGAATCCCTCTTTCGACGTCAGTTCGTTATTATTCTCACTAACTTGTCTCGCCCGATAGTAACCAGAACGACTGCAATTTTTTTTTGCATGAAAACAAAATAGAAAAGATAGCGATTATTTGAAGTGATGTTTGTCCACAGCGAAAAAGACGAGGCACAAGATAGGCATGCTGCTGGCCTTCTCCGCGTGGACCAACGGCCGGCGGCTGCTGACCGTCGCCCCGCCCAGCGACAACAACTTCACCTGCATCAACGGCATCCGCTTCCTGTCCGCCGCCTGGGTCGTGTTGGGCCACCGCTACCGGAACGGCCTCGAGGTGCCCTTCACCAACCTGCTCACCATCCCCAAGGTGCGTCTCTGCGCTCTCAGGCGCCCGACTCCAAAAGGAATAGTTTTAAAAAATTTGTCGAAGGCATTGTAAATTAAATGAGCGACCGTAAACAACGCGGCATTTGAAAAGCCGCCGGTCTGAAGAGGGCCGCCAAGCCCGATAGATTCGTGAACCTTGCACAAGTCACAAAGTCCGAGTACGTCGCGCACTCCTGTGTCACTCGGCACTCGATCCAGCGATAGACACACGTGAGGAGGCACCTGGCACCTTGATTGGTGTCGGCCGAGCTTGCCGAGACATGGGTGCACCGCGCCAACTGTTGCGCTGTGTACTGAGCGATGACGCAGGCCCGCTGAAAACAGCAAGGCACTCTGTGCGCGCGCTCTGCTCTCACCCGAGCCACGCCCGGTCCCTCCGCTGGCATGGGAGGATTATTGAGCGCCTTGTTCAGGGGTCTCAGAAAGCAGACGACGCACGGACACTGAGCATGCCCGCAGCTGCCTGCCTGCCGGGCGGTCCGGCCGGGCGGTGCGGTGCGGCCGGCGGCGCGGCACGGCACGCCACCCGCTGCCAGCTCGGCCTGGCCGCTCGATGGGGTTGTTCTGTAAACAACCACTGGACACAACCTACACTGCCGCTATCTTTGAATCCAGTCCAGATGAGCGTGTTTTTAACGCACAAGGGAACAGGATTTTTGCGTAACAGAAACGCCCGCAGACACTCACACACACCTATACTTGGTCGAAGAAGATGTATGGTTTCCTTAAACAACCCGGTAAATTGTTAAACCTTGACTACCTTGACCCGCTGGGGTTGTCTGCAGCGCGCCTCCGACCCGTCCTCGATGGCGATCGCCCAAGCGACCCTGTCGGTGGACACCTTCTTCACCATCGGCGGCATAGTCAACTGCTATGCCTTCATGAGGTCCCATGCCGGCCGCCGCTCCTTCAACATCCTCTCATACTACGTGCACCGCTACATCAGGTGAGCCGACGGTCGGGGAGACCAAGATGCATCGGACAGACCGCGACATAACGTGTGCACTGCCTGCAGGTTGACACCGGCCTTCGCCATGATGGTGGCCATCACGGCGACCTGGGTGTCGCTGCTGGGGACGGGCCCGCTCTGGTACTCCGTGGTGCAGGAGCCCGCAAACAACTGCGCCAAGTGGTGGTGGACGGCCCTGCTTTACGTGGCCAACTACGCCAACCCCGGCGAGCAGTGCATGATGCAGTCCTGGTACCTGATGGTGGACATGCAGCTGCACGTGCTGTCTCCGCTCGTGCTCATCCCGCTGTGGAAGTGGCGGCGCATCGGCGTCAGCTGGCTGGGCGTGGTCGTCCTCGCGTCCTGCTCGGTGCCCTTCGCCGTCACCTACGTCAACAAGTTCCGCTCGCCCGTGAGCACGGACCTCGGGTGCGTACGACGCGGGCCCCTACACCGCAAACCAAAACTAAGCTGGGCGCACTGTGATTGCGCGCAGATGCGGCGTTATCGTGGCGACAGGTTGGCGCTCTCGTGCCTCGCCGTTACTAAGGACTTTGTGCTGTTGCGTTTGCTGACGTCACAGCTCGGTGCGTTGCAACATCAATAGGGCATTTTCGTGGATTCTAAACCGGAAGCCAACAGACGCCATATAGGCTGGAACCTAACCTCTCTTGAGCTCTCAAAATAAAACCACGCTGTAAGCTTACCCTTTTGATTTATTCCATGTTTTGACAGGGACGAGGCCCAGCGGCACTTCATGAAGCTCATCTACTACCCGACGCACACCCGCATCACCTCGTATGCGTTCGGCACCCTGGCCGGCTACTTCCTGTGGCTCATCAAAACGGGCCAGTACACGAGGAAGATCTCCAAAGTAAGCATCGTCAACCTGCCTCTGCTGCTTTCGGCTCAGTCGGTAAATGTTTTCTTTTTGTTTTCAGAACGAGGTGGTCTTGGGTTGGGTGGTGAACACGGCGCTGTGCCTGACTGTGGTAATCGGCGCCCAGCCCCTGTTCGACACCGATCACCACGAGTACAACGTTTGGGAGTCTTCGATCTACATGGCCTTCTACCGCCTGGCCTGGTCGGTCGGCATCTGCTGGGTGGTCTTCGCCTGCATTTTGGGACACGGAGGTGCGAAGCAGATTACCACAGTGTGGTTGACTTTGTTTTCCAAGTCACGTTTTCCATACTTAAACGTGTCTTTCCCAGGCCCGGTGAACGCCCTCCTGTCGTGGACCCCGATGGCCGTCCTGGGGCGCTTGACGTATGGCATCTACCTCACCCACGCCGCCGTGCAGATGGTGGACACCGGCACCATGCGCACTTCCGAGTACTACTCCGACCTCAGAATGGCAAGTTCCCGGATTCGAGTACCGCCCCCGTCGTTCATTCTAAATAGCACACTGACTTTCCGTTTTTTTTTTTAATTTTTTTTTTTTTTTTTTTTAATTTTTTTTCATCGTTGCCAGGTTGAGAGGATGTTCTCCGACTTGGTCCTGGCGACCGCGACTGCCGTGCTGTTGTCCTTAAGCCTCGAGGCACCCATCACCGCCATCGAGAAGTCACTCAGAGCGCCCAGAGGTTCGCGCCAAGTCCGGTCTGTTAACTGCAGCCGGTCACAGCGAGATGCTTAAATGGAATTTTGCCCCACAGCGAGAAAACCGAAGGAAGCGCCCCAGGACAACAACGGTCTGCCCAGCGGCGTCATCAACTCGGGCTTCGTTGGCGACGACGGCAGACTGAAGCAGACCCTGGACGGCGAGAAGGCCTCGGCCCCCGCAATGGAGGACAGCGCCGACCCGCCCGCCGCGCAGAACTCGGTGGTGTAGCACCGCGGCGAAAACGACTCTCGGAGTCAGTTCAGTGCGCTGCGCGTCAAAGACCAGAAGAGACCACACACTAAAATCTTGTGGAGTTTTTAATGCATAATTATACACGCACAGAAACGTACGTAAGGTGTGTATCTGTGCATGCATAATTATGCATGAAAAGTGCATAATTATGCATTTAAAAAGTCCACAAGAGTTTAGTGTGCAAACCACCACACGACCCCCCGGGGAGCGGGGCTGGCGAGGCCCCCACCCCCCGCGAGCCCCTCCATTGCACTGGAGGGGGCTGCCCAGCCCGGTGAAAGGATGCTGCAAGAAGAGATCCGGCTAAACCCAGTGAAAATAATTAGCAAGAGTTACCGCGTCTTTGTTTTTATTGTACAGAAAAAAGAAACTTTACGCGCTGACTGTGAGCTAGTTGATGACGATCGAGTGCCCGCGCGACGTGGCTCGCCCGAGCGGCAAGTGATTGTGAAATGAGCAATAATATGTAAGAGTACTTAGTGCTTCCAACTTGTGAAAAACTTGTGAATAATATTTAATTTATGAACAAACAAAAAATTAAAATGTGTTTAATTTCATAACCAAAATCTGAGACATCAAATTTGAGGGTTGTGAGCACTGGAACAACTCTGACGAATGCTCGAGCAGAGCAATCATCCTAAAATCGGCGAGACGAGACAGAAGTTGGTGGGGTACATACAGAGTGTTTTGCCGGAGTATGGACTAATTAATGTCGTGCTGCCGCCGCCACGCCGCGTCACGTGTCTGCGACACGACGGCCACGCGCAAGTCCAGGACACCGTCGTGTCGTGATGAACACATTAAAGTTGTTGCCGATTCGACAGCACCGTGACCGGCGAGGCGGTGAGGCCCTCTTTTCGCCTTTGCTCGGCATTCTACAAGCGTCTGGGACGATGGCTTCTCTACCCACCGTCGCCGCGGTCGCCGCGCTCTGCCTGGCCAGCCTGCTGTTCGTCGCCGAGGTCAGCCTGTCAGCCTCACTCTCAGTTTCGATGCTTTCCGTCCTTGGTTTTGAAAATCAGCACATTTTGCGGGAATTTTCAGGGTGCTGCCACCAAGACCAAGGATGACAACTTCGCAAACACTTACATCAACGAGGAAGGAGAGCAGGTGGAGTACGGCTTGCTCAAAGCTCAAAGTTTAGTTCAATTATTTTCCCGAGCGGTGTTTTGACGTGATTTCTCTGTCGCTGGATAGCGAGAAGTCGCGGACCCCGTCGGTGATCCATCCGAGTCCGACTCCATTGAGCAGGACGGCAAGGAAGCGGTGTGTAGGACAACGCAATCATGGGGTTTTGTTTTGATGCATGCTGAAGTCGACTAAAATATTTGCCTGCAATTTTAAACTGAAAACCGTTTTTCGGCGCATCTAGTGGCAGAAAGAGATGGTGCTAGGGCTGTACGCCCAGCGGAAGGCTGAGAAGATCTTCATCGACAAGTTGGTGCAAGGCGGCGATGGCCTCAACGCCATGGTCAACAAAATCACGATGGCCTTCGAGGACCTGGAGAAGGTCCGCCAGGAAAGGGGCTCCGAGCTCATCAAGGTGCACTTCAGGAAAGAAATCCAACTGCTCAATGAGTCTTCGGTAAGAAGCATTCTCGCTACCGACCATCTATATGAGCAAAATGAGCTATGTTTTTGAATCCTTCTAGCGAAAGATCCTGTCGAGTCTGGCGTCCCTCCTGACGGGTCAGTCCTCAGACTCCGCGGCAGTCAAGGCCCTCAAAGCGCAGGTGACTGCCATCTTCAGCAAAGGCTTCAGCCAGCAGTTGAAGGACGAGTCCCATTTGTTCCAGAGACAAATGAAGCGAATCAAGGCGGAGCACACTAGACAGAACATCAGTGTTCGGTGCGTATTTCCAAGACCCTCTTCTTTAAAAACAGGCTTTCGCGTGTGGCTGAGTGCTGATTTCTTGTCTCCGTTTACAGAGAGCTTTTCGCTCTTCTTAAGAGATGGAAGGAAACGTTCCAGAATGGCCTTAAGGTGTCCGAGAAGGAGCTGGAATCTATTGCCGAGAGCTGGGACTTGCTCTGAGTTGGTTCTCAATAAAAAGATGCCGCGCAGTGAGAGAACGGGTGGTGGAAACGACGTCGGTCATCGAATTGACGTAAAACTCGTGTAATATATTCTCCCTGGAAAGTGCGGCTAGTAGGCAAACACAAACCATACATTTGTTCCAATCTTTTATTTTTCTGCTTTTAGCATCATACAAAACTTTCCATCGCACACAATTCTTATGGTATTGTTACAAAATATATTCATGCTCTCGTATTCAGAGTCTAAATATCTTTTGCGGTAAACTTTGGGTACGGACAGAAGATAGAAGATTCGCTACCTCAACGCATCTTAATATTTTCTGACAGCGAGAACAAAAATACAGCTTGAAATGCAATACTTCAAGTACACTATTCACAACACCCGAATGGTGGCATGGACGGGGCTGAACGCCTTGTGCCCGCAGATACTGATATCGGAGAGCACATAGGACAAAACGTGCCCTATTTTTCTTCCACATGCAGCCATCGAAAGGGTTCACATCTTTTCGTTAATTGTTTTTCTACCATATATTTTCCATTGTTGATATAAACAGGAAATGGCGGAACAAAAAGACAAAAAACCGGAGTTTCTACAGAAAAGCACATTCTTCTCAGGTATAAAAAACACAACGGCTGCATAGTCTCTACTTTAAGAAGGGCACTCCACATCTGCTTTATCTAAGGTAGCAGAGCAATGTATATCGAGTTGGTTTCGACTCGAAAGCGGCCAAGGTTACTGGGACATTTCTATGAGTATTAAAGCCACACAAAACACCAGGTGCAGGGACCTGAAGAAGCTGGCGCCTAAGATACACGCTAGCATGGAAAAACACAGCAGTACACACCATATTGGACACGCCAAACGCACAAGTAAAAAAAAAGAATCTGTAGATTTATCTAAGACAAAAGCTTACGTTTATTTTACACTCTATTTCACACAAAGATCGCTTATACACAAATTGACAAGTAAGATACCGTCCGACATAACGATAGCTTACGCTAAGAGAAAGCGAATTGCGTCAATCACATTAGTTTCACACGAAAGTTAAGAGATGTATTTTAGAACACGAAGCAAGAAACTTTCATTCGATTTCTAGAACCCTAAGTTTGAGCATTTAGAATGTCACCTATTTTTTTCACCTTATTTGTGCGTGTTATCATTCCTATGTATTCCATTAGCATATTGTCTTACGACACTGTCATGCGCTTACGCAATTTAAAACTCACACTTAGCTATCAACTAATGTCTTTTGAAACAGAACGTTTACTTTACTTCCCCTGTACCTGTTTGAAGGAAACGGAATTATTGTCTTACCAGCCTGGAACACGCTGAAGCGGTGTGGACAGGAAAAGCGTAGGTCGTACTCTCCGGGAGGGACTGCCACGCTGGCGCCCCAAGGACACCAAACAGTCACCAAAATTGACACATTCTCGGTCACAATGACATAAACATGTCATCACTGTCACACTGCGAGTGTTTCTTAGGGCGGTACAGCTGCAGCGCGCGTCCCACCCCCAGCGAGGAAGGGCGCGAATTTAAAAGATTTTATGTACATGTATCAAAAGTGGAAACACTATTCTAAAAAAAGGCGTACCCATCCTTATATCAAGAATATAATTGACTGGCCAACTAAACGCAAGCAGGATCACTCTGAAGGACACGCCAGGGTTCAGCTGCCCGCAGCTGCCCTCCGCTCCCCGCTAGAAGCAACCGACACTTACACACTTACTACGCTTCGCAACACACACGCACACACAGTTGCAAGCGGCTAACAGTGTGTTTAGAAAAAAGAAGTGGTCACCATTTGACATAGTATAGAGATGAGCAAAGATCCACGGCACCACACAGAACTGCCAATCAATCCTACTCAACTATTCATTTTGTAAAGAATAAACCCATCATCAATAATAACAACAATAACAACAACAACAACACCTAGACAGGACTCTGTGGATATAGAGTTTCAGGGTGAAAAGGGTGGGGAAAGTGAGAGAGGCGCAGGACTGATATGGAGAGTCAGGGAGGATCCGGGGAGAAAAACCACCACCGCCGAGTATTCGAACCCAGCACGTTGGAGACTAAGCGTTTGCATTGGGCTGCCTGCCTTGCAGGCGCTCTAGTGGTCAGGAGGCATGTAGCCTAGCCAATGGGAAGGGCAAGGGGAGATGAAACCTCTTTCGATTCTTGTTCAGTCATTCACAAGCTACAGTGATACATTTTGCTGTAATAGGACAGCCTATAAAGATACTATGTAGCTCTGCCTATTTCGTTGATATGCGTCTTCGTGGAAGCGATCGAAAGTGGCTTGAAATAGGTTTTTTCAGTGACAAACGACAAAGAAAAATAGTTGATATGAAGTTAAATTTAAAGTGATAAATAGTAAGACACAGCCATAAATCGAAACAATAGTCATTCCTCACGAAGGTGCATATTTGAGCATAGAGTCCTACGTAGGTAGGAGACAAGGATGGAAGCGAACACGTTACACGAGAACAACTTGTACCTACTCACACTCTAGAGCATAAGCATCAACTGACAAACAAACGCTTCGTGCGCCACTGACCATAAAATTCGTAAAATTCAATGGTAGAAAAACATTTTTACCACTGTTACAGTTTACTCCAAATAGGAGAAGTTTCCTGGTAACATCATTTACGATCAATATCCGGCGAAAGAGCACAGCGTAGGTTGTCAGTTGTTTTTTAAGAATTTTATCAGCAGCGAAATTTGGCTTACGCACTAGAGCTTCATTTAGTAAGCGTTCAAGATACACGAAGTACGTCGTAAGGCAGGGTGTACCAAAATAACATCAATCACACACTTATGTACATAATCTGTATTGCTACTGGTTTTGCACGCGGCTGCTGTCGCCAGAGGCAGTTTTTCTTGTTTCGAACAAGTAACTCGTTCTCTTTTCCAAGGGAAACTGTCACGGTGGGGCAGCGATGCAACGCCATCAGCACACCATGAATTATTGTCCCAGGGGAAAACAAAAAAATAATCTGAAATCTACTTCGCCCTTTTACTGAAAATAGAACTGTCTGTCAATATTTCTCAGCAGGGACCAGACAGAAGGCAACTGCAAAAAACGGAAAGTTTCCCCTACATACTGGAAAATTGTTACAAAGGCGTAATTGAAAGAGTATTAGTAGTAAAATATAATGTTTTTCACTGTACTGGAGTTAAGTAAATTTATAAGAAAATACATCATTCGGATATTGTCGCGTCAGTTCACCACGGGAAGTTCCCAAAATGTCTCAGTTCGAGGTAGTGTATACCAACAGATTCAGGATTAACATAACATCTCTTGCTGAGACTCCTTTCACGGGCAGGGCAACAACCACTACTTATTGTCAATCTGAGTTTACCAAATTGGAAATTTTTATACAAAATATTGTCACGGCACTTGTAGCAATTTTTATGCCAAACACTAAAATAAAAAAAAACCTTAAGAAGAGTCCCCCTGGGATCGAGTTCCTTCACTTTGACTCGTCCCGACAAATAAACGTGTCGCATCTAAGCGCTGGTACTCTGGTACTGCTACTTTATTGTCGCACTACGGTCCGCTACAGTCAAGCCGAGGTAGTTGGAGACTTTGATCAGCTCAATGGCCACTGGCCATACAGCGAGTACTTCAAAAGCAGGCGCTGTCGGACAAGACATTTCACGTGTGTCACCCGCACTCCCCGCTTACCTACATCCTACATTTTAAAATTACGTAATCACTAGCAACCATCGACCTCAGGTACAGACCGCCCCGCGGCTCTCTCGCGACGGAGCCTGCTGCGCGCTTCATACTGTCAATAAGTGACTTTTGCCCCGGATTGGCCAACTCTTCCTCGGACATGGTGCGAAACCACCAAGTTAAAATCGTTTTTTTAGGTTCGTTATCGACCAAAATATTCACAACCACAACACTGAGACACCCAACGGCGGAGCTTCCTTTACAAATTGTACCCATCAATTGAGATCTAAAGCCGAGATTGTCAAGACACAATACATGTCACTTAAAGTACTTTTATCTCGTGTACAAATATTATCGACAGTATTCCAAAACTAAACCTGTTATTGTCTCTTTTCGATCCCTGATTTGACCACACTCTAACGTCTACGACTCACAGCGTAGGACGTGGCACCACCTGCGAATGCCCATCTGTCGGCGCATTTCGCCCAGTGTCAAATAAAAACAAACCGACTTGGCGGGAGCGCTGCGACTCCTCAGTCCAGCGAGGCGTCGGTGTCCTCGCGCATCTTGTGCTGGATCCACTGCACGTACTTGGGCACGTAGGCGTACACGCCGGGCAGTCGGGGGTGCGCGCACTTGATGCCCCAGCTCACGATGCCCACCACGATCCAGCGGCCAGGGTCCTTCTCGTCTGGACACAGCAGCGGCCCGCCAGAGTCGCCCTGCCGAACAGTCAAATGGGGCAATTAGAGGACTCTTTCGAACGGAAGGAAGACCCCAGTGACGCCAATGAAACGGCGCCTAAAAAAAAGCAAATTTGGCCCTATTTAAACTTGAGAGTACACTTGTGATTCACCCCTCGATTTTGACGCTATGGTCTCCCTGGGGGGTTACCGTACCTGGCAGGCGTCCGTGCCCCCGATCTCGTAGCCCGCGCAGATCATGCCCTCCGTCACCTTGAGGCTCTGCTCGGACAGCCAGCTGTTGCACAGCGACCGGTTCAGGATGGGCACGATGGCCTCGTTGACTGTGGTCTCGTACGACGACACTGCAGCCACAGAATGGATTAGGGCGCGCGTCGCAGTGACAGCGCCACCTCGGCCACCTCACGGAAGAAACCCCAAGCTCACCGTTGTTCTCCTTCTTGCCCCAACCGATGACTGTGCAGTTGGTGCCCGGCTTGAGGTTGTAGTCCGCGGGGGGCAGGCACACCGGCAGCAGGTGCTCGTTGAACTTGACTTTCTCCTTCAGCTGCGATTCGAGTGTAGGTTTAAGGACAACTCAAGCAAGGTTGGCCCACCAGAGGCCAGAGGCGGGGTGTGGGTTCGGTGCGGGCATTACCTGGAACAGGGCGACGTCGTTGTCGTGCGCCATGTTGTAGTCGGGGTGCTGCAGCACGGTCTTCACCTTGATGGTCTGCCCGAAGAAGGAGTGCGAGTTCCTGCGCGTCATCCCCAGCTGAATGGTCCAGCCACTGTAGTTGTTGGTGCTGAGGCTGCAACATGACCCACGTCAGCATCACGGCGCATTTCGGAGTCGCCTCGACTTTGGACGTGACGTACTTCCCGACGCAGTGCGACGCGGTGAGCAGCCACTGGTCGCTGATGAGCACGCCCGCGCAATAGAAGACCTTCTCGGGGCCGCCCAGCAGCGCGGCCAGGAAGGGCCAGTCGCCGACCCGCGAAGGCGACCCGCCGATGATGCGCGCCGAGCGCTGCTGGCGCCGCCGCCCGCACTCTGCAAGGCCAAGGTCAAGGTCAAGACCGCGCCGCCAGCAGCAAGGTCACACGGCACGGCTACGCCATGGCTACGCACTGTAGTTGTAGCAGGACAGGTTGACGGAGGGCGTGTGAGCCGAGCAGTTCCGGAGGTGCGCGTACAGCTCGGTGCGCGAGGTCTTGTGCACGGGGATGGTGCCGCGGTTCATGGCCGGCGGCATGACGCCCGCCATGCCCAGCGACAGCTGGCTGGAGTTGGCGTTGCTGTGGCCACAACAAAGTAAATAACTCTCTTATCTCCAGCCGTTCACGAGGTACAGAACTAGCCTTACTTGTAGCCCATGAGGTCGCAGATGTGCTCCGTGGAGGGGCCGTCCTGCCAGTTGTCCTCCACGCACGCGGGCCGCCACTCCTTGGTCGCGGGGTGGAACACCTCCAGGTTGCCGGAGCCCACGTCCCCCATCGAGTCGGACAGCCGCACTGCAACGGAGCGACGCCGTGACCACGTGACCGCCTTCTGGCCCACTGTGCGAAGTGCACCGTACTCACTGCAGTTGCGCTCGTCCTGGCCGTACGGACACTCCACGAGCCCGTTGCAGATGTGTTCGTGCGTGATGCACTTCTGGTCTCCACAGTGGACCATCCCTGCAACAAGCAGGCGGGCCAGAGTCACAGTGCTGCTCCTGTCGAGTCCCACTGGAATACTTAGCCCTTTCCTTTCGTAAAAAATTAGAATAAAATACATCTGAAGAGGTGTGTTTCATTTTTCGTAATTATTTCGTAACGTCACGTGTTTTAGTTTTTTTTTGGAGGGGGGGGGGGGGCTCTATGGACATGCGGCACGGCAGCGGGCCAAAACGTGCAGCGCTCCGGGAAGTGAGGGAGGGGTGCGGGGAAAACGACTCGGTCGCACACAGTTAAAAATATGTCCATGGAATTTTATTTTTGACAACTTTACGTCCTGAGCAGACACTGAGGGAGAAAAGGCGAGGGGTGACGCTTAAATGGAAAATCGTTGCATGTTAAACGGATCGAGGCAAAAGACTGCACTAGAATTATTGCATGGTGAAAATTTGTAACGGTGTGCTTAGTGTCCGCCGCGCGCCCACTCCTCACTAGACGGTGGCGCTCTGGTGGGGCCCAACGACCAAATCCAAGGTGCAATGGTGAAAGTGCAAATATTAAGAATAATTAGTGCATAATGCGGAAAGGTGCGTACTGGGCCTGGCTCCGCGCCGCATGCCAGGGTGGCTCACGCATGGCTCACGACTACACAAACCAAACATGCATTCCATGACCATCACCAACTGCAAACAACAAGTGTGTTACGACGTGACATTCAAGCTCCGGTGCACTGTGTGGTACCCTCGGCAGTCTTTGTTCGATGGCCATCGGAACGAAAGCAGACACCTTAAAAATAGTGTAGCAAAAAAGAGTGAGAGAAAAGTGACATGGCAGCGAGCAGAATGTCGCCTCGACACTGCACAATGATCCACTTCAGCAATTCCAATAATACGTTTTTTTTAAAACGTTACCCCAACAACATAAATGTGCAGCAAAAAAAAAAGGACCGGTAAGACGCGTGTTCTGGTGAACGAACTGCGGTTGTGCTCTCATGCCACGAAAAAAGGTGAGGATGAATTTCAAGTGCGAAAATCGGCCATAAAAGTGCAGAGACAAAATATGGTATTACGTAGGTCAGAGGGGCTACTCACGCCACGGTCAGGTCTTGCTCAGCCTGCAACGACAAAGGTCAGTCAAACAGGGCAGGGCGAGTCCATGCACACTGCATCACTACGACGGGGCGTCCGCCCGGCAGGCGGGCAACCCAACTCACTCACTCCTCGCCTTGCCGGCCTCGCCGCCTCGCCTGCTGCGCAGCTCGCCGCTTACCTGCCGGGCAGTCGCAGCCCCGCTCGTCCGACTCGTCCACGCAGTCCTGGTGGCCGTCGCACCGGAAGTCCTTGGGCACGCAGCGCGTCCGGTCGCACAGGAAGCCGTCCATGCAGGCTGCCAAGCGGCCAAAGGGTCATTTTCGGGGGAAAATAAAAATAGTATTGAGAGCGGGCGCACAGTGGGTCAGAAGACCGTTGGGGCGGCCAAAATTCTAGACGCAGTTTGAGCTCCAGAGACGCTAAATAGGACTCGAATCGAACGTGTGACCCCATTAATGGATTGCTCTCCAAACGAGGAATCCATTGGTGGGGTCACACGTTCGATTCGAGTCCCATTTAGCGACTCCGGAGCTCAAAACGCGTATAGAATTTTTGCCGCCTCAACGGTCTTCTGAGCCACTGTGGGGCGTGTTGGCTTTGCGCTGACCTGGCGCTTCTGCCCGCTGCTCCGCCTCGAGGTACTCGTGGTGGCCGACGCACTCCTCCACCTCGGAGCCGTAGCCCTCGCCGCCGTACGCCGGGAAGTTCTCGCAGCGGACCAGCTGCTCGAAGTGGAGGCCGAACACCTCCAGGAAGAACTCGCAGCGCCGCATCATCTCCTTGCACAGGCTGCGGCACGGCTTCACCTGCTTGCCGCCCGCGCCGCACTTGGGCGCGAAGATGGTGCACAGGAAGAGCGCGGACAGCTCGTAGCAGTGCACGTCCACCAGCGCGTCGTAGAACTGGATGTCCTGGGGGAGGAAGGAAGGCTTCCAGTGACCTTGAATGGCCTTGAACCGCTCCGGACTGACCGGCGGCGGTCGAGTCCCGCCCTGGCGAGTGACCTTGAGCGTGACTCACCTGTTGGGCGTCCGTCTGCGACATGTGCCCCACGTAGCTGGGCACCATGGTGTAGTTGTAGGGGATGCGGTGGTTCAGGCAGAAGGTGACGATGACGGGCATGCACACGCCCGGCAGCGGGTTGCCTACCTCCGTGTTGATGTACTTGACCGAAGGATTGGCTGCGGGGAAAACAGGGCCTCGACTTTTGCTCGACAAGGGAGGTGCTTTGGACCTAAGAGTGTGGCGGCGGGACTTACCGCGGAAGTAGGCCGTGAGTCCCAGCGCGATGGCGGTCAGGGCGATGGCGTTGAACACGAGCTGCACGGCCTGGAACTTGTTGAACTTGATGTTCCTGGGCCGGAGCACTGACGGCCGTCGGATGTGGTCTCGAATGATCTGCGGGAATTGTTTACAATAGACATACAGGGGCCCAAGTACGCCACACAAATAAATAAATAAATAAATAAATAAATAAATAAATAAATAAATAAATAAATAAATAAATAAATAAATATTGAAACAAAATAATTTATTGTCAACAAGCTTGGGACTTGACTTGGTTGAAGGGCGCACTACACGGTAAAAACGGTTCCTGGTTTTCCCAGGAACTCCCTGGAAATCCCTATGTCTTTTCTACAGACTTCCTGGGAAAACCGGGAACCGTTTTTACCGTGTACCTTGTGGTGCAGGGACATGTTGGAGCCGCAGGTGCTGAGCCGAACCACGGCCTGTAGCGAGGCGGGGGTGGAGTTGCTCTTAGTGATGGCCGAGGTGGAGGTGGACCTGTCCCCCGTCGACGCGGAGCCGATGGCCGAGTCGGTGCACGAGTCCTCCGAGCCCACCACGCCAGCGCTGCGGGTCAGGGGCCGGCCCGCGCCGTAGCTACGTCAATAAGAAACCAAATGAAAGTCTGAGGGAGGGAACACTGCTTGGGTTGGTAGTTTGTCTAGTTTCTGGTACCCAGACACGGACGACTTCTTCTTGGCCTTGTGGTGCGGCAGCAGCGGCGTCTCCATCGTCTTGCTGGTGTAGCTCGGCGACGACGTCTGGCTGTACGAGTCGGAGGACACCGACGAGTCCTGCCGAAGTTGCACCTTCTGTCCGGCATCGTCCACCTGGAACACGCCGCACCGTGCTGGAGCCAATGTTGGTCCAGGCTGGGCGGGCCTTTCAAAGGCACCGTCATTGCGCACCTCGTCCTCGTTCGTCCGGCGCTGCCCCCACAGGGCGGCGGGGTCCGGGACCGCCGCGGCCGCCATGGCTTGCGCGGCCTGCGCGCCGGCCCCGGCGCCGCTGTTGCTGCTGCTGTTGTTGCTGCTGCTGGTGTTGTTGCTGCTTGCGGGCTGGCATCGGATCTCCGTAAGAGCGCTGAAGGCGGACACCAGGGGCAGCGGGGGGGCGAGCGGGGCGCCGTGCGAGGACCGCCTCTGCGCGTTGGGGGCGGGGCGGTGGCCGTGGCCCGGGGGCGGCGGCAGGGCGGGCGGCCCCATCGACATGGACCGGGACGGTATGTTGTTCAGCAGCTGACAGATGGGCGGCGGAGGCCCCGGCTTGGTCCGCACGGGGACTGGCGGAGGGGGGCCCGCTGGTGTGCCGGGGCTCAGCCCGGGGCTCAGCCCGGGGCCTTGGCCGCCCGTCTGTGCAGCTTGGCCTTGCCCGGGGGTGGAACCTGGAACATGAAGCAGTGGAGTCCAGAGGGGCCGTCAAAATGAAAATGAGAGAGCGAGGGGAGTGGCATTACCGGCGTTGCTGCTGGTGGAGGCACAGTGGGCCGAGTGGCGGCGCAGCAGCAGCGTGGAGGCGGCGGGCGGCGCCAGGGAGGTGGTCTTGGCGAGCAGCTCCATGAACGCGGTCTGCTTCTGGTCGGGGAGCCCCACGCTCGCCGCGCGGTTTGGTCTGGAAGAGGTTCACCATTACGGAAAGCAGGAAGCTCTCATCAAACTAAACCACCAGCGCGTCTGCTCGCGGCGGCCGACCGGGCTGCGTCCGGATCTCCCCTCCCTCTGGGCCGCCCACTGGGGACCGTGAGGCCGCCGCGGACGCAGCCCGCAGATCTTCATTTATAGGATTCCGCTGTTTGTACACAAAATTCCCGGCGATGCCCCGCCTCTCGGCGGTCAACCGCGGCCAGCACTCGCCGTAAGGTTCGTGTTTCGGAGTCTGGGGTCCGGGGTTCGAATACCCGCTCAACTTCCTCCGGGTGGCGGCTGAGCGGGCCGAGTAAAGCTGGTTAGTGATGAAGCAGCGGCGGTGTGACGGCGGCTCCAATAGTGTCAACTTTGCCCGAGTTGGCAACCCTAGCTGTTTATTCAAGGCCTCGTGGTGCCCCAGTGGTCCAAGGCCCAGGGCGGCCCCCAGCTGCTTCATCACACCCTGCCCCCGTTCAGCTGTTCCACCATGAACGCGCCGCTGTTGCCAGTAATCTCGCAAAAGAGGGGCTTGCGCCATTAATGTCACGCCGAGCCGCTTTTGCAATTAAATAATGTGATTCATTAGGAGCTGCGTCGCGGATGACGTCATGGCCGAATCCATCGCACCCCATTACAGAGCGGAACGTCTGCCGCTGTCAGCGAGTGTCTGTAGTGTGTCTTCCGGCGTCCGTAGTGTGTCTTCCAGTGCCTCTTGTGCGTCTTCCTGCTGCTTCCCTCGTGTGCGTTGCTGTCATCGTGTCTGTTGCTGTGCGTCGCCGTCTCCTCGTCAGTTGCTGTCTTATTCGTGTCTGCCCGCCGCTGGGTGTGCCTCGCCAGTGGGCTGCCTGGGCTGCCAGTACCCGCTCGTCTTGTCTGACTAATGGTGGCGGAATGAACTGTTGAGCGACGCACTCGCAAGGCCGCTCCTCTCTGTTGACATGCAGTAAGCCCGAATCCCCGGCCGGCAGCACGGCTCCGGGCAACACGGCTCCGGGCAACACGGCTCCGGGCAACACGGCTAGGGGCCTCCGGGCTAAAGAGGCTTCCACAGGATCCCGTGGGATGGATCCCGTGGGGACGCCACCGCGACCTTGATACTGCAGCCCCTGATGGCTGGGATTAGGGCCGTTATCTTTGCGAATGCGGCGCAAAATCTGGCGTCCCTGTCGTTGATAGTCGAAATCCTCAAGGTCGGGAGTGGGATCGAGACGGATATTTCGTTTTCAACAAGCCAGTAGGCGGCGAGGGCCCGCAGACGGGCACTGTGTCGACTCACCTGGGTGTGGCGTGGAGGTTGTTCTCGTTGAGGGCGCCCAGGAGCCCCAGCGCGCCGCTGGACCTCCGCCGATGTTCTTGTACAGGCGGCACCAGGGCGGGCACGGGGGGCCCGGTCTGGGTGGGCCCCGCGGGGGGCGGCAGCCCCGGCACCAGGGTGCCCACCGCCGGCTCGCCATCCTGAAGGCAAACCACGGCACTGTCAAAACCTCAGCCCCGGCTTCTTTCTTCTGGAGAGTTTAAGTGCCATGCTTTTCTTTTCAAAAGATCTATTGGAAGAAAATGTTTGCCTCCGCCGCGATGGCGCGTAGGGGCCGTTTATACGCGGCGTGCTCCACCGTGTGTCGGTCTCAGACGTTTGAGTGGCTTCCCTCCCCTCTCCGGCTTGTCCCGACAGATTGACAATGCGGCAGTCAGCCTGAGCCGCTTGCAAGCGAGCACAGCACATCGCCATGAGCACAGTGGGCGGACGGCGACGCTACCCTACCCTCTCGTTGCGCAGTGCAATCATCAAACGCGTGGCGAAAGTCGCGATGTCAACTAACACGACCGTCAGAAAAATGAAGCGTTTGATGTTCTTCGCACGCTTCTGAGTGAGAAATGCTTATTGGCAGGGCGTTTCGAGTCCCTGACTTGAGCCGTTTCACCGTTGTCAAGGGCGGAGGTGGGCCGGGCTGGGCACAGCAAGGGCTGACGGTGAGGCTGCTCGCAGCCAAGCCTGGCCTTGCCGTGCCACGCCCGGCTTGGGTCGGGTAGGGCTCAGCGATCCATACCCAAGGGACGGGAGGGTCAGTCATAAGCCAGGAGTTCCTGGTAACCGACCAACCCGGGTGCGAGAAAGAGAGAGAGAGAGAGAGAGAGAGAGAGAGAGAGAGAGAGAGAGAGAGAGAGAGAGAGAGAGAGAGATGCCCAATATGTCTCAAGTTTGACGCGACCACCTGGCGCAGGCTTCCCCCGAAAACAACACTCTTTCCGCCGACAACTTCTCCCGTCCAGATTGTTTCTAGCGGTCCCGGGCCAGCGGGTCCCGGGCCGGCGGGTCCCGGGTTGGCTCTTCGAGCGGATTTTACCTGCAAAGGAATTATTGCTGGGAAAGTTTAAAGCGGCGTCGGTAAATCATCCAGTCGCTGGCCGCGCGGCCTCCACGTTCATTCCGAACGGCGTCGCTCTGTCTCTCTCGCACCCCTGCGAACCACCCATGAGAGGGACAGAGCGACGAAAGCTCCGTCCGGAACCAGTCCACAGGCCATGCGGCGGTCCGGGGTGTCTCGCCGTTAAAAGGGAAAGTCGAACGGAAAGCGCGGCGGGAGAGGGAATAGGGAGAGGGGGAGAGGGTGGGGGAGGTCCGGTCGATGGCGGAAGTCCGCTCGATCTTTCCGCGCGCCTTTCTTGGTCCTTTTAATTTCCTCTCGCGTCGCCCCGCCGTCCCCCGGGGTCCCCCAGGGTGCTACCGCTCTTTGCCGCCCCCCCCCTTTTCCCCGATGTGTACACGCTGTGGAGCGGCTTGCTGTATAAATCCGGTAAGCAAACGCGCACGACGACGCCCGCTTTGCTTTCTGCTGCCCTTTTTGCTCGTGGCCAAATCCTGTTGTGTCGGAACACAATTCCGAAACGGTTTATTCATTCCTTTTTCCCCCCACCACCGCGCGCATATGGGAACTGCTGACTGGCCGAGTTCGCCGTGAAACAAACAAACAGACAAGCAACAGCGAACTTATCGAAAAACAACTAAAGGCTGGGGAAATGGGAATCCGCGCAGCATGAAGCTGGGGGTGGAGGTCCAGCAGGTGAGAACAGGGTGTGGGGAAAGGGGATATCAATATTGGTGCACGGCGCAGGCAGTTTATCCCTCTCCCCATCCCTGTAATACTAAAATACTTGGCCAGCCGTCCGCACTTTCCGTTTTCCACGCGAGCGATGATGACGGCCCTACAGTGTCCCACAGCGTAGGTGTTCTCCCCCTTTCCGACCCTCTCTGTGTTGTCCGTCCGGCTCAGCAGCGCGTTAAGTGAGCATCGTCCCGGCGGCTAAATTTAGTGCTCTGTGAAGTGGGGCACTCTCTGGGTTTCATCCCCCCCTCTCCTTTTCCACCCAGCACTCGGCCCGACCAATCAGAGCCCGCGATTAACACCCAACAGTTCAATGTGTTCGCTTTCATTACAGCCGGGAAGGGGGTCCGCCTTCTTGACAGAGACTGCAGGCAGTCCCTCCAGGGCCGATGCGAGCCTGCCCGGCGGCCCGGCCCACTGTCCTAGCGGCCGCTGGGAGGCGGGGCCAGGCGGGGCCAGGCGGGGCCAGTGGGAGTATGCTAGCTGACAGTGCCGGCCAGAGATTCTCCGGAGGATTCCCCGCATTGCTACAATGGGGCGCCAAAAGCGATGCCCGGACGGCGCGCCCGGCCCGCATTCCTGACACGGGACAGTCATCCTGAACGAAGTCAATGAACGCGTGCGCCATGCGTGCGCTGCCCTGCCGCGGCCGTGACCGTGGCCCACTGAACCCGCGCAACAAGTGGCCGTGCCGGAGATGCCCGCCCACGGAGGGCACTGCCGTTCCGACCACGCTCCGGCCACGCTCCGGCCACGCTCCGAGGGCGCCGCGTCCCTGACGAGTCGCTGACGGCCATCGACGTCAGCCGCAGCAGTAGCGCCTGCGGACGGCGGCGTAGGCTGTCCCGCCGCGCACGCGGGTCCGGCGGGCGGGCCGGCCTCCAGGCGCTGAGCTCCGCTAAGCTCCGGGGACTCTCTTTCTCTTACTCTCTCCACCTCGACTCGCTTGGTCGTGCCACGAGGACGCCGTTACTCTGCGGTTCAAAGTCTCGCGCCTTGCAGGCCGCGCTGAGAGGAGGGGGGCGTGGAGGGGAGGAAGGGGGCCTTCGAGAGGAAAGGCGTTTTATTGGCAATCAGAAACCTTGAACTCGCGCCGCGCCTTCAGTCGTGGAAGTTGGGATGCAGGAGAGAGAGGGGGAGCGGAGCATGCACGTGCGGAGCCACCAGGGCGCGACGCCTTTCTTTCCGTTCTCGGGCATTCGTCGAATTCCGTTTCAATTCTCTACTCTCTACTCCTTTTTTCCACCCCACGGCGTCCCTCCCTCGCCCCTCCCCTTACTTTTTAAAATTCACTGCAAAGAGACGTCGTCCTGGAGTCGGGGGCGGCTGGGTCGCTCTCTAAGGACGTCACGGCGACGTCGGGGCCGCTGCTTTAGTAGCTGGATTATCACCCCCACTTAAACTGCTGGAGTCGACTTTCACAGAAACTTAGACCCCTCCACCCGGACACAGTGTCACCCCCGGCACCGCCACCCCACCCCTCGGTGCGTGAGGCACTGCGCGGCCCACAGGGCGGGGCGTCAACGGAAAGACGCGCCAGATTTGAATCGATTTGAATCCCCGCTAATTGCACATAGTTCTCCGGCCATCCCCTCCAGCGCGGCGGACCCGGACGGCCATGGTGACCTTATTTCATTATCCTCTCCGGATTCCTCCGATTCCGCGAGGATCATCTCCGGAATCCAAACTAATCCAATATATCTGTTACCGCGCGTCCCGCCGCCAGGGTCGTGTGCTGGAGGAGGGGAAGGGAGGGGAGGGCCGAGGCAACTTTTCAGTTTTTCGCTCTCCGCGCGGGAAACTTTGCGAGGATTAAGGCACGCTCGCGTGTGCCGCCTTTTATTCAAATTGAATACTGCGCCGTAGTTACACTGTCACACAGACGCACACAGTCTCTCTGTCTTCACGGGATGAAGGGCTGGTCGCGGCGATCGGAATGGGTCGTTTGATGAAATCTGGTCGCGGTGATTGCGCTTGGATGGTGTTAATACTACGACCGAACCTAGACTCCGCCGACCGGCCTCATTTTCCGAGTTTCTCTGTCTCTCGCACACCCACACATTCACTCACCCACACACTGGCGTGCGTATTTGCGGATCGGAGCCCTTGTCCCTCTCGCTGTGGTGGGCAACAGGTCCGGGTGACCCCACAGGCGACTTCGACATTTTACGCTCCACGCGATACAGACCATGACGGCCGATGCCACAATATTTTGCCCCGGCGATTTGAGGTTCGTGAAAAGGAGAGGAAAGAAACGCTCTCTCCACCGACTATATGAAGCGCTGCCTCGATTTCAATCAACAATAAAGTCAACGAGCAGTGCCCCCTCTGTGGTTCTTTTGCTATTTTGTTTGCTTCCGTTTTCATCAGTCTGTCACGTCCGCGTCCGCACGCGTTGGGGCTGCAGCGGCCACGACGCACCAGGTGGGCTCGTCCCCAGCGCCGCGCCGCGCGCAGCACGCAAGTAAACATGCCATTAGTTGCCTCAGCCCGCCGTGGCTTTTGATTGCAGTCCCGGCTTCGACTCCCGCCCCTCCCCTCCGCTTTTTTCATCTTTTCTCTTTACTGCCCCTGACCCACGGGTCGGGCCGATGCGAATGCGCGCGCCATCTAGCGGCCGGCAATAGAAGGACAAGTTTCTTATTTATTGCCTTCATAAAGGGACCCCTAATGTAACGTCAGCTCGGAATAAAGAAGGGTATCGAAGGGCGAGAGGCAGAGAGAGGGGGAAGGGGACCAAAGACCGAGGACGCCTTGGCGGGCCAGATCCTTTCTCAGGAATCGCTAAGCCGTCCAGGCGTTCCAAGGCGAGTTCACCGAAAAAGAGGGGGCCGGACCTAGTGTTCTAAAGGGTATGAATATTCCCGGGAATTTAGGGAATTACCGGGAACGTTCCCGAGCACAATAATCAGACTCAGAAAACGGGAGATTCCCGGAAATTTTAAAAAAAAAGTGACAAAAATTAACTTGTTATGCATGAAAAATATAGAAAGTGCAAGACATCAAGTAATCGTTGTGAAACACTTGAGTTGATTCCCATTTTTCTTTTAGAAGAGAACAAAACAAAACATTTTTGTATAAAATAGAGTACTAAAAAATAACAACTTTTATCAAATGTCATGGGCTTTACATGAAGCAATATTCCCGGTCAAGTGGGAATATTCCCGGGAATTCCCGGGAAGTCTCGGGAATATTCCTCTACTTGATTGTTCCCGGGAATTTTAAGGGCACCGCTTATTCTTTTCTGTGGAAGTGTCCGTGAGAGGGAACAGTGAGTCGACAACAAGTTCACTCCGTCAGACCAAGAATCACTACCGAAATAAAAGCCCCCTTTTCAATGCCAGACGGTGGAAAGTCCATTATGGTCATTTCTCCCAACATTTTTGTCAAAAAGGCTAAATTCATTCCTCAGCTTGTGCGGCAACATGCTCGGCGGCCGGGCTGCTGGTGTCATCGTGGCGAGCGTCGGCATTGCCGCTGCCATCCAACCATGCATGAAGTGCTCCGAGGCCGTCTGGATTACGCACGTGATGTCATTGCTGGCCGTCGCTAGTGGGCACCGTCCCGTCGTGCCTGTTGCCCACCCTGGCGCTCTCCGTTACCGGCCCTATTTTTGTTATTGCGCCATGCCGGTGGAGACAGCCTGTCCTGGCCAGCAGCGCAGAGAGTTTCCTCATCCGCGACAGTAGCCACCGGTTTCCATTTCACTCTCCGAGAGAAACATTGACGCCGAGCCGCGTCTCATGACAAGTCGATCCTCGGTTTCGCCAGGCGGCCACTTGGGAGAACCTCGTCCCGCCGCTGCGAGTGGCTGACCTGACCACGCTCCGCCGGTGTCAAGTCTACTCACGCTTAGGTTGTTGTGCGGCGCCCGCTGTGCCCCGCCGTCGCCGCCCTGGCCGCCGCCCTGGCCGCCGCCTTGGCCGCCGCCCTGGCCGCCGCCCTGGCCGCCGCCGACGAACAGCACCTTGTCATTCTCGCGCAGGTAGACGAGCTGGTGCGCGGCCTGCTGGTGCAGGTGCTGGCGCTCTCGCTGGCGTTCGCGGCGTGCCCGCGAGGTGGCGGACGGCGACGAGGGGGACGGCGGCGGCGACGACGCCCACGAGAACCACGGCGAGGACGTCGTGGTGGTGGCGGCGCTGTCCACGGCGCCCTCCAGGACGCGAGGCGCCCACCACGCCGGCCCGGCAGGCTGCCTCGCCTCGGCCGGCGTCTACGAGGCGCTGCTGCGCTGGCTGCGGATCGGCGCGGCGCGGCGCGTGCCTGGCAGAGCCTCTGCTCGCAGCGCTAGCATGGCCTGCCGCGCTGCCGCCTGGCTACGCCTGGCTTCGCCTGGCCCGAGCCTCCACTAGCTGTGCCTAGCGCGCCGCGTTGGGGCCGAGCCGCGGGGGGCACGGCGGGGCGCACGGCGGGGCGCACGGCGGGGGGCACGGCGGCGCTACCCCCTCCATGGCATCCCCCACCCCCGGCAGCCGGCAGCGCCCGAGCGCCCTCTGTTTGGCTGGTTTCGCTAGTTCTCTCCATCGCTCTGAAACTTTGACGCCAGGGTCGCGCTTTCGCTCTCGAGACTCGGTGTTGTCTCTGGACCCGCCGCCGGACCGGCCGTCAATGCGATGTCCGATCAGGTAGCCTCGGTGAACGCACGGGGCGTCGGAGGCACGCACCCCGAAAGGGGGTCACTCCGTAGGGGGTGGCGGAGACGCCGTGGGCGCCGTGGGGCTGGAGAGGAGGGGGTGGCGCCAGCTGCGCTCCCACCCGCGCTTCCGCGAGGCGCGAGATATACGCAAAGAAGGGAGCCAGAGAGAATGAGTAAGGGCAGTGTCAAGCGAGGTGGGGCGAGATTGCAGGTGGGAGAGAGCGCCACCAAGGGAAGGGGTCCCTTGAGGAGGACACGCTGTGCTCTGCTCATCATTTGGATTGTGGCTGGGTGGTGGTGTTTCATTGTCACCGGATCCTTGCCATTTTATTTTCCTGGTTTGTAGAGCCGTTTTAATCGGATTACTTACTGGATTGCGTCCGGATCTTTATTTTTATTTCATTTGCGCATAGTGAGGGGTTCCTTTGAGGAAAGGCAGGAGCAGTGGAGAGTGGAGTCGAGGAAGTAGAGGCAGAGAGGCAGGAGCAGTGGAGAGTGGAGTCGAGGAAGGAGAGGCAAAGAGGCAGGAACAGCAGAAGCAGTGCGAAGAAAGAATAAACTTCCAGCGGCGGGACGGCGACGGTGCCGCGCGTGCAGACAGTCGAGGTGAAACCGCAAATACCGGGACGCCCCCACCCCACCCCCCCATCGGCAGGGTCCTAACGGCCTGACACGTGGAGGGGCGGCCGCGGCCAGGGCGGGCTGTATGTGTCGGCAAGCAGCTCACGATCGAAGGGCCTCCGCGTGGCGCGAAGCAGCGCCGCAACGCCGCAACGCCGCAACGCCGCAACGCCGCAACGCCGCTCCAGCGAAAGCTGAAGCCCGCCGCCAAGCCGAAGCCCACAGTGCCACCCTCAGGGAGGGGAAGTACGCGAAAAAGGAGGGAAAGAAAAGAGCAGGAAAGAAAAGAAAGAGAAGGGTAATTTTTGGCGTTTGATGCAGGCACCTGGGCCGCCCGCCGTCGCCCCTCTCAGACTGTCTCATCCACTTCTCATCCACTTCCATCCGCTGAACCCCGCCAGCCAACTCGGCGCTGGCCCGCGGCCTGGCCGCCAGCCCCGCCAGCCCCGCCAGCCCTGCTACTACGTGGTGTACGCCGCGCTACTACGCTACGCTACGTCGCTACGCCCACGCCCAGCATGGTGCACAGGGCCGAGGGCGGCGGGGTGGGGGTGGGGGGGGGGACGAAGCCAAGCGCTGGCCGACCGGCTGCTGGTGGAACTGGAACCAAGGTTCAAGGGTATGGGGCGACCCTGCCCTTGCCAAGAGAAGGGAAAAACTGGCGGTGGGGTGGGGTGGGGTGGGGCGGGGCGACGCGGGCAAACTCAAACAAAGCAGCTCTCACACACTGGCACTAGGACCGGGGATGCGGGTAGGGTCCGCCTGGCATCGGGTGGCGTGGCCTGGATCCTGGATACGAGTCGAAAATGGCCTTCCGATGCGGGGCGTGGCAAGGCGGGGTGGGGCGTGGCAGGACGGGCCTCGTTATTGCAACCGTTTGCAGTCTGGCACAGTCACATCCGGAGAAAATCACAGCGGAGCACTAATTTCTCATTTGTTTGTCTCTCCTTTCTGCTGTTGCGCCCGGTCCAACCCGCCGTTGCTGAAACCCGCCACTGCCAGTGTCTTTGTCCAGACGTCCAGACTGCGGATGATTGCGTCTCACCGTCTGGGGGAACAAGGTGCCCGTAATGACCCCGTCAATTAAATATCAGCCACAAAAGGACAAAGACAAAAAATGCCGCCCTGATGAAAAATTCCACCGTTTCTGACTATGAACGGATGCCACGTGGTCGCAGGGCGGCCCTCGCAGCATAGGCATGCCGGACCCCCCCACGCCTTCCCGCCCCACGGCCGGGCCGAAGCCGCCCGTGTCGAACCGAAATGGATCCGCAAAGCAGGTGACATAGTCTCCGAGAGGCATGCAGAAAGCGCATGCAAGAAAGACCCTGCTTTCCCCGCGCCGGACTCCCCCCTGTCTTTTCATCCCCGACTTTACGCTCAACTTGGAAACTTCTGTTTACAAATGCGGTGGCAAAGTTTGCCGGGCCGGTCTCTTGGAGTATATGCATGCGACTCCAACCGCGGCGACTAGAGTCGCCTGGAGTCCACTGGAGTTCGCTGCTCGAGACCGCTGAGTCACCAGAAGAAGGGCATAGCGGAAACGTTCGGAGACCTTGCTCAACTTGACGTCAAGGCCGGGCTGCGCGAGGGAGAAGGACGGCTCACGCCGCTCTCACCGAGCTTCGGCGATACTCGGTGAGGGCTGCGCGAGGGAGAAGGACGGCTCACGCCGCTCTCACCGAGCTTCGGCGATGCTCGGTGAGGGCTGCGCGAGGGAGAAGGACGGCTCACGCCGCTCTCACCGAGCTTCGGCGATGCTCGGTGAGGGCTGCGCGAGGGAGAAGGACGGCTCACGCCGCCCTCACCGAGCTTCGGCGATGCTCGGTGAGGGCTGCGCGAGGGAGAAGGACGGCTCACGCCGCTCTCACCGAGCTTCGGCGATGCTCGGTGAGGGCTGCGCGAGGGCAGACAATGACGCGAAATGACTCTTGACCGCCTCGCCATTCCGGAAATGAAGGATCTTCATCAGACACCCTACAGACAGCTCCCTGTTTTTACGCTAGGATTTTCACTCATGGCATATCCATGACACTGTGGGAATCTTGGCAATGTCCTCTTTCGGATTGCTGCTTCTTGGTCGGCGCCCATTCGCTGCGCACTGGCAGTGCTTTCCGCCTGTCTCTCTCTCCCCCGCGCGACGCCCCGAGGGTGCGAGAGAGACCAGAGCATTGTCCGGAATCAGGCCTGCGGCAGGCAAGGCGTGTGCCACTTGGTTGAGCGCGTCGCCCTGCTTATTTCAATGCGTTGAAAGGCGAAAAGGAGCCCTCGACTCAAGGTCACCGGCCGCCTTAGTCCCCGCGCCCCTTCACGCTCCGCGAGTCTACGCTTTGCCTTTGATGGAAAAACGTTTACTTTTCGCGGAGAGGGAGTTGACAGCGTCTACTCCACAAATTACAGGGCCGTAGAGGGGGGAGGGGGAGGTGGAGGTGCCGCCTTCTTTTTCCCTCCACTAGGGCACGACGAGGCGACGAGGCCCAAAGTCCAATTGACTCAAGCGCGCCTCAAACTTGGGCGGGCGGGCTATGCAAACGCGAGGATTGGCTCTTCGGCGCCAAGGCAAACACAAGACTCGAACCGCGACGCACACACTCACACACACGCACGCACACACCTCCACTTGTTCCCTGGAGTCGTTACCGATGCCACCATTCCGAGTCGTGACTGCGGTTCCCGCGTTCCGGCTGGTTCCGGGACAGCGCCATTTATCTCGCCCCGTAATGCGTTTCGGCATAAACAGGCCGACACGCCAAACGGTCGAGTAACATTTTACCTTTCTGGATGCGCGTTCTCGTGCGAGCGCCAGCAGGCCTTGTTCTGTTTAATAGAGGGGGGGGGGGGGTAATAGGGGTCGAAGCCACGCCGCCGGGTCGGTGACCAAGACTCTTTGGCTAATTGCTTCATTACAGCGCAGGACCTTCAGGACCTGCAGGATCAGCCCCACCCATTAAGACATTCAAGCGTCGGACTCTAAGCGGATAAGGATAAGGCGACTGAGGGCTGCGCTGCCGCCCGCTGCGCTGCTCCCGCTTTTCAAAAACAAAGAGAAAAAAAAAGCACGAGTTAAAGAAATTCTCGGTAGTCGCGAAGTTGATTTCGTTTCTGTTCTGCTTTCATCAAAAAAGATTTTATTCCAGTGCGAGATTCGGCCGTCGCCGAGAGGTCATGACGGCGGTGAGCACATTTCGACAGTGGACGGCCAAAATGTTGGCAGTCATGGACCATATTTCAAGGGACAGATCGCGCAGTCAAGCCTGGGGGCCAGGGAGCCTGGAATCGGCTCGCGCCGTGACTGTGGCTCGCCGCGTCCCCGCCGCGGGCGCCTGCCAGGTAGGCCAGCCCGCCGGCCCGCTAGTCGCGTGTCCTCGGCGGGACTGCCTATCCCGCCGATGGCAGGCGCCTCGCTGCTTGCCGTCGACCCACAGTGCTACACGAGCACGTGGCGACACGCCCTGCCCTGCCCTTTTCGGCGAGTGTGTCGCGTCGCGGTGGAGGCACAAACGCTGCCACTTCCGCCTCGACGCCGTGCTTCCCTACTACGCAGCCACGCCTGCCGTTTGCCGCGCGGCAAGCGCGTGGAACGAGGCAGCGAGGCAGCAGCACCACAATCGCTCGTCGCTGATCAGAAAGGAATGTCTCTCTACGGGACGCCCTTTGCGGGACGCCCCGTTCGTCTTCTGCTATTGCGTCACATTTTCACAGTGAAATTTCTTCGTACGACTTTTTAGAGTGTTGCTGGAGAGTCCAACTGTAGCCGGAGTCTCCCTTCGCAGAGTCCTACCACCTTGCTCTTTCTGCAGTCCAGCAGTGCTCTTTGCTCGTCTTGCTCCACCACCGGCCCGGCCTGGCTCCGGCTCTGCTTCCGCCGTGCGGGGATGCAGCTTCCTTGAGCCTTGCTTTCATCCTGTGGGGCCCGGTCCCCCCCCCCCCTCCCCGTCCGTCATCCGTGCGGCCGTGCTGGACCGCCCGGACTGAGCTGGCATCCCGCTTGCTTATTCATTCTCTGCACACACAGGCTGGCTCGCTGCCTGCCTGTGGTGTGGCGTTGCTACCTGCCTTTCCGGCTTACGGCCAACTTGTGCGCAGCGCGGTGAAGCGCTAGCGTCGGTGTCGCCGCAAAAGTGGGCCAAACGTTCCCACCACTGACGGAGGGGTTGCCTGACATGCGCACTGTGAAGCGGGGGCCCGACAGGGTTTCAACCTGTAAATAAATAAATTTATTGAAAGTCGAGGCTCGGTGGAGCGCGGGCAAACGGAGAATAAGATGAGCCGAACGTGAGCAGCGGCGGCTGCGGCCCCGCGAGCTAATCGCGGCCCCGTCGGATTCGGCGCAATTGGAGCGAAGCGCGCGATGCGACGTCCCGCCAAATGACGCGCCAAAACGATGCGACCTCGGACTGCGCGCGGCACCGCACAATCTCGCCCTCAGGGATTCAATCTTTCCGCTCAAATACCTGCCACTTTATCAAAGTGTCGCCGGCTCGCCCCGAAGCACTGTACTTTGCGCGTAAAAATTTTCTTTTTCTCTCAGTGGTAAATCGCGTTACAGATTCTCAACGGGCTAAGCGGTCCAAAATCACAGATCCTAGGAGACGTCATCCAGCCTCAAAATCAAGTCCTAAATCTCCAAAAGGCATCAGAGAGGTAACCTACGCCACTGGCTGCCTGGTCGAGATTGGGGTCTAGCCAGGCCGTCCCCACCGGGAGGGGCCTTGCATGCGGCACGACACTGGACGCGCGGCAGAGGCTGGCCGGGCTCGGGCTGGCCTGGCCGGCTGGCCACGGGTCGTCCTTGACCGGTGACAAAACAGCACGGGGAGGGGGAGAAAGAGTTTGCCGAGCGGAACACAGCCCGCAGCAAGGGGTGTCGCCCCCACCCTCCCGCACAGCACGGCATTGACATGGACCTGGATGCTGGATCGACGGGGTGCATACACACACTCACACACACACACACGCACACGCACACACAGAGACTCACACAGCGTCGCATTGACAGTGACCGATATATCTCTTTTATTTACGCTCGCAGGAACAAACAAAGCTGATTTTCATTATTCTGGCGGCGCGGGAATTCGCGGGCCGCGGCAGCGCGAGGCCTGCGGCTTTCCTCTCCCTTCTTTTTCTCTTTGTTTTTTGTTGTTGTTTTTGTTCTTGTTGGTTCTCTTTCGAGGGAATACTAATAGACCGCCGTGCCGATGAGGCCGGACCGGGCGGGGCGGGGCGAATGTGCACGGAAGTTGGTTCCGCTGATTACGCTCTTTGCATTGCTTTGCATTGTACGAGTCGTCCCGGCTGGCCGAGGCCCTGGAAGGAAGGACACACACACACACACACACACACACACACACACCACGCAAGACGAGGCCCCTCCACCGTAATACCCGCGAGTGTAAGCCGCGCCGTGGGATCAGGCAGTCCTCCATCAGCGTGACAGTGCCTTGCAGAGTCGACGCGACGCCCCGAGACAGCAAACGTTTCTCTCTGTGCGTGTGTGTGTGTGTGTGTGTGTGAGAGGGAGACAGAGACGAGCGCTGTTGATTCTTGTTTGTAATTATCCCTGTCTGGTGCTGCACACCGTCGTACTGCTGACCTTGAAAATCGGCCGTTCTGTCTGCCACGATGAGCCTCAAGCCAGACCAATCCCCCCCGCCCCCCTCCCCCGAGACAGACCACGCACCGCTCGCACGCAGAAACTTATGCCCGGAGGGGAGAGGAGGGGGGGGGGGACGAGAGCGTTCCACTCAAGCGTGCTATTGGGATGAGATGGGATGGAGAGTGTTTGGCCTGGCAGGGGTACGCTCCACACGTGCGCGGCGTGCGAGCGGCATGTGTTTTATCCGACCACGTCCGACCGCGACGGCTGCCTACCGCCACACCCCTCTCCCCCCTTTTCGTCGCCCCAAAACAGAGCACGCTAAAAACATTGCGTAGTACTTTGAGCATGTCAGGTACAGACTAGGTATTTAGAGAGAGGGGAGGGATGCACAAAGGGAGAAACACGAACGCATCACAGCAATATACGATCTATTTATTGTAGCGTAATATTGAATTCGCCCCAACGACCGCCTGTTTGTTTGCACGCTGCGGCGAAGCGCAAGCAACAGGCTGCTTCATTATGACTTTGGCATCTGTTATTATTCCGAATATGGAATGACAGTATGCCCATTCTAAAATATTGAAAGTTTGAAAATACTGGAATTATTCTCTGTACCTCTGGATCACCAAATACCCTCCGCGCCGTCCCAGTGCAGGAACGCCCCGTGCTGCTCTGGCTTCAAGGAGTAGAAGACCGAGAGCATGCCACTGACGCTTTGCTCCACCGTCAGAGGGGCCTGGCTGGTGCCCAGGTCTGTCTGCACCCACCCCGGGTGCATGCTCAGCACCAAGATGTTCTGAGGCCCCAGGTCATAGCTCATCGAACGAGTAGCCGTGTTCAGCGCCGCCTGTTTAAGTAACAAGTGATATCATTTCAGTGGATGGGCAATGTCTTATGGTCCGGAAAGATGGTGGATGGTAATGTCTGACCTTGCTTTCTCTGTATCCAAAGTAGGATCCCGATGTGTTGTCGCCCACGGACCCCAGCAAAGACGACATGTTGATGATTGCAGCCCGGGACCATCCCATGGGCTCGTCTTCGTTCCAATCCGCAGCAAGCTTGATCAGTGGTAGCAACGCCTAGGAACAATATGACAGCTGACTCGATTAAAATAGCAGGTCTTTAATACGAAACTCAAAGGTGTGAGAATTACTAAATCACCTTAGCCAGCATTATAGGAGCAACAGTATTAGTAACATACTGTTCTGTCAAACTTTCGACGGTGCAATCAGAAAAAGAGCTTTGGTTGTGAGACAAAATGCCGGCATTGTTAATCAAGACGTTAAGTCCTTTTTCACCAACAATACCTTTTACCGACTGAGCAAAAGCATCGTAGCTATCGAAGTCGTTGAGCTCTGAAAAATCCGTAAATAAATAAATACATGATTTCTAAAAAAAACCTTTCATAATCGTGTGAAAAACGCCGCGATCTCACCTAATTTAAGCACTTGGAGTTGAGAATGTGCTTTTGCAAGAGTTTGGAGAGCCTAAAAACGCAGAGTATGAAAGGTCAAATCAAAGTTCTGATTTGTTATGTTACAATGCATATGCTTCATTACACTTACATGAGCATTTTCTGGATTTCTGCATGTTGCAATCAGCACAGACGGAGCTTGTGGATGTAATAGAAGTTGCCTTACTAATTCTAGGCCCAGTCCCCGATTGCATCCTGTTATTAAGACCGACGACATGGTGATTCAGAAATATACCTAGAGCCGGTAGGAATGCAAGCTTATTTTCGGATGTTCGGTAATGCAAAATGTATTCGGTTTGCCAGATCTTGGACTGAATCCTCACTGCACTCACCTCCTCTGAAGGCAAAGCTGGCACACCGTTCCACATCTGCCGACTCCCGAGTGCAGACTGCGGCAGGCCGACTGCCGATGGCTGTCCAGGCGGCCTAGCAAGTCCACTATCGACCGCTATTGATCACGTGGTGTTGCCACCTGCGTTGCGTGCTGCGGCAAAACTGTCCTTTTCCTTACACAGTCCGTAAGAGGTAAATGAGATAACGATGGTAGATCAATGCCAGGGACAGGCCGCGGTTGTGGTCTGTGACAGTCCGTTAAAAACAGACCAGTACGCTCACTCCTCGCGTGCAACCTGCCCAGATAATGTACTCATCCAACTGAGCCGCCCTCCATCGCCGACCAGCCCTCGGCCCGCCCTTCACCCTTCGGGCCTGAGCCGCTGAGCAGCCTAGCCGCCCTAGCCCTTGGTCTTTTGGCCGCAACAGGTTGGCAGCGAAGAGGCCCCGCCAGCGACACGCATGCCGGCGGTGGCTGTGGCGGCCCGGGGGAGAAGGCCAAGGGGTAGGGGGGCACTTTTTGTGACCGCCCTCCTCCCCCGGCACCGCTTTTTGTGGCGTCGCGCGTGTATGCCAAGAGGAATTCAAGGCCGCGGGGAGGGCCACGGCCACGGCGCGGCCACGGCGTCGTCAATTTGCGGACGGCACGACAACGACGCTGTCAGGGCGGCGCGGCCACGACGGGGGTAAATAAAGGCCATAACTCGAGCCGCGTTCCAGGAAGGGGGAGGGCCAGCCCGCCCGACCAGCCTGCTGAAAGCGAGGGGGTATGCACTCGTGTAATAGTCGGGTCGCCCAATCCGTAATAGTGCGCGGAATAGTTCGCGTAATGTACGAAATTGTAACGATTTTGCCTTTTTTTAGGGCTTTTTTTAAGACAAATTTCGGCAATTAACAGGCGAAATAGATCGGAAATAGAGCGTAATAGCGTATTAGTCGGGGCACTCGTTTTGAGAGTGCATACTTCCCTCGGCTGAAAGGGTCGCCCTGCCCTGCGGCCCTGCGCTCTCGCTTTGTCCGCCTCTGCCGAAGGGCAGACTGAAACGGTGTCGACACAATATTAACCGCCACAGACGCAACGCAGCTCGTCTGAGCGCGACAAGTTGTGAGCGGAGAGAGCCGAGGTGAAGCCGAAGCGTAGCCGACAGCGAAGGAAGACGCAACGAGGCCGGAACGAAGCCGCAAGACGGGACTGAAAAGAAATCTGAAGAGCTCTACTCTGCGGGATCAGAGCACGGCTGCACAAGGGAAAGGGAAAAAGTGGGACGGAAATAAAGAATAAAAACGAAGCCGACAAAGGAGCGGGAGTTTTGTGCCGCCGCGTGTTCGCGGTATTGGTATGGACGCGTGGCAGCGGCGAGGCCGCCAAGCACTGCGCACCGTTCGGATTATGGCAAAATATGGAGGAATTCAATTTGTGTGAAGCCCGCTTGGCTTTGTTCTCTATCGAAGACATGCCTCAGCGAAGGGAAGCCTGATTCAGAGAGCCGTTTCGTCGCGCTGCGCCCCGAAGGGGGCCGAGCCGGTGCGAGAGACACAGCGAAGAAACAACGATGTGAACGCCCTGCCGCCCGGCGGCCCGACGCGACGACCCCATCCAGCGCCACACGAACATCGCTACGCTCTAGCGTCAGAAGGCAGCGGGTTCGAATTTCAGTGGTGCCTTTCGCTCTGGCCGTTTTCTGGGTGAGTCCCGCCGGGCAGGTCGTCGGTGGCGCCGCCTAGGCGGGCCTGGGCCCAACCTCATCCCAGTGTTGAGCGCCTAAAAATGTAATTTCCCGAGTGTCACCCAGGATGAATCTTTCCTGAGGGACCATCACTTTGCGCGGGCACCCTCCCCTCCACACCCCTCATATTCTTGGCCTTTCCCTTTTGGCGTCCCCTTCGGGACCCCAATCCCCATTTTCCTTCTTCCTGCCGTTTGCCTGCCGTGGGCCCCGCCGGCCCCGCTGGCCCCGCGGCGCCGTCTGGGAGGCCCTGGCGGTGTTACTTCTGGAGTCGTATGCAAATGGGATGACTGCAATTAGGGGTCCGCGGTCGGCCAGCATTCCGGTGCCCGTTGTGTTGCCCTGACCTGTTCGGCCCTGTTGCACGCTGCGGTGCCAACTTGGAAAACGGCTTTCCTAGAGTGCCCCGCCACTAGAATAACGGTCTCAAGTACCATCAAATCGAGTCGACGAAAGTCCTCTGATTGAGGGAAGTCGATTAAATAATTTCCTCTAAATATTCCTATAAATCACAGTGCTGATATCGTTTGCAGGGCGACACAGGTGCACCCGGTCGCCGTTCGCGGAACCCAGACCTCTATATATGTTCCAAGGTCGCAGCTCAGCCTCTTGGAGAAGAAGTCCCCTTTTCTCGAGACGTCTAGACGCCACAAAACTGCTTCGAGCAAATCTTCGAGTCCAGATGGCCGATGAAACAAACAGGAAAAGTAAAAAAAAACGCAAGGGGCTGCTCCGCCGTGACCAGGAATTTTTCGATAGACCCGCAAACGAGGCGGGAAGGGTGCGGGAAGGGGCGAGGTGGGGGGACGACGCCTCGGCACGTGGAGCGCGCTAGGCAAGCGCACCAAAAAGCATAAAAAAATAATCACAGTGGCGTTTGAATTTAATGAATTTCAGATCCCGGGAGGGCGCGCGAGAGAGAGCGCGCGAGTTTAATATCGCGCTGCTGCAAGCAAGATGAAGGGAGATGGAAGAGCCTCGTGCCGGCCCACATAACGAGACAAGACGGGAATTATTACAAATTGATGCCCAGTCGTTACGCCGTTTCCCTTGGTATCAGTTTTTCTGTGTTTTTACCGCCTTTTAATGCAGCTATTCACCGCGATTGTCAATTAAAATAACGAAACTTTCCTTTACTCATGCACCGAAAAAATGGTAGACTTGAATCAACACTTTTACACTTGATTCTAGTATAAATTATCCTTACAATAGCGCCAAGCATATTATACTTCAAACAAGTATAAAATATGCTTGTTTTAAACTATCCTTGTTTTGAGCATTTTTATACTTGTTTCTATGAGACCTTTCAAAATTGATGTGGTTTGCATATACATGCAACTGCTAACTGTGCCTTTTCCAATCTCATACTTCAGTCACCTCACTCCCCTCTGATATATTCTCTGAGTGTCTCGCAACGTGGCTTTCACCCCGACCGAACTTTGACGGGGGAGGCCGGGACTTGAACCCGGGCCTGCCGATCAGGCAGCCATCGCCTTTCCACTTGAGCTACCTGAACGCGTTGAGAGGATGGCTGTCAGGGACGGACCATGTGCTAATGCGGGTCTGCGTCGCTGCGTCTGTCCCGCCTCCTCCCTCCACCACCTACCTCTGAGGGGTGGGGGAGGCGGTCACTCGGTGCAGCACTCAAGCATACACTTATACTAGTTTCAAGTATAGTAGACTTCACGCGAGCGTAACTTGCTTGTTTTGAGCACAGCAATTCAAGTATAATTTATACTATATTGGAGTATGGGCAAAATCGCTATGCTTCCGTCAAGCATATATATTTTTGGAATAACCGTAATTTATTTTTAGTCTTACTTTATCATACTTGAAACAAGTAAAGAGGTGATACTTGAGAGTTTAGCATAACTTACACTTAAATTCAAGTATACCATTTTTCCGGTGTGTTTCACGAGAGGGACGAAGTGCCTGGCCTGAGATCCTTGTTTTAGTTAAATGACTTTTTCGTTGGTTTCTTTCCGTTGGTTTATCTCTGGTTGTGTTGGCGACGTGTTCTGTGTCTCCAGGCGTGTGTTGTGAAACAGGGTGGCCGTTCGACTTTGAGACAGCCGGCCAAACTTTGTGCTAAGTATACTCCTTGTGTCACGGCCCGTACCGCTGCCGCCGCTGCCGCCGCCCTGTCTGCCCCCTGGTCTGGCCCGCTGCTCAAACTTTGAGAGCCCCGTCCCGCGTCCCTGCTTGCCGTCCCTCACCGCAAAGACCGCCCGAAAAGCATGCCGGTTCTTCAATCTTTCAAACCGCTAACTTCGGAGACCAGTGCAGCGGCAGGGTCCGTCCGTGTGCACCGCAGGCCAAGCAAGTTTCGGCAAGTCCATCGCGGGGGGGGGGGGGGAGGGAGACCCTGGCCGTCCCGTGGGCCTGCATGTCAATATCTGCGGTTTCATTCCAAACTCGCACGGTAGTTTAAGTGGTTAAGGACGTGGCCCCGGGCCCAGAGCGAGCGTGCCCAGACCCGACCGTGTTCCCCGGCTGCGCTGACCGCCCTGGCCTGCGGCCTGGTTCCGAACACTGCTTCTGTCTCTCTCGCACGTGGGGCACCCCTTCAGTGCGAGGGGGACAAGACAGGGCGACGACAAACTGTTCGGAATAATCGGACCGGCAAACCCGTTAGCGAGTGGTTCGGCTTCCCTGCCCGAGGCTAGCTGCTAAAGCCAGCCGCCCCACCGAGGGGCAGCTCCCGCGGGGGGGACGGTGCGCCAGCAGGGCCCCCTTGGGGTAGGCAGCCCCGCTAGCGGGTGGTTCGGCTTCCCTGCCCGAGGCTAGCTGCTAAAGCCAGCCGCCCCACCGAGGGGCAGCTCCCGCGGGGGGGACGGTGCGCCAGCAGGGCCCCCTTGGGGTAGGCAGCCCCGCAACAGAGCGGCCGAGCCCGCTGCCTACCTCACGGGCCGCAGGCGCTGAGCGGCGGCTGGACGCGCAGCGCAGCACAGCGCGCCCCGGGACGCCAGACACGGCGTGCAGCAGGACAGTGGGGTTCGCAGGGTCATCGGTTACCATCAGGACGGCAGGAAGCGAACAAATTACTCGCATCCACTCGCTTCAAGTTGAAACTCATCTCCTGTTCAACCGCTGCTAGCCGCAAAAAGGCCACTTTCCGTCGGGGACGCGGTCTCTCACTCAATTCAGTAAAGGTCTGGTTGCATAGTTTGGAGACGTCCAAGATACAGCCGCCGCTACCTGGCCCTGGCCGCCCCCACCCTGTGCTCCTTGGAGGGGGCACCCCAGCTGCAGCTTAGGCCCCACCCGGGCCGTATTGATTTTCTGGTCCACCGCGCCCCCCCGCGCCGCCCCTTCCAGGCGGCCGTTGGACCCCCTCACGCCCCTCCCCCTGACCCGCTCCGCACCCACTCACGCCACCGTTCTACTACGCGGTTGTACTCGAATTTACTACGAGAGTTCCACGGCGTGCCCCGGCGGCCCCCACGGCACCTCCGCGCGGCCCTGCCAGCCAGCCTGGAGCCACGGCGGCCCCGCCGGGCCTCGCCCCCGCCTCTCCGAGGTGTCCCTGCGCCTTCCGGCCCTGCAGCCAGCTACGCTGCTACGAGGAGAACTTTTCGTTTCTATCGAAAACCATCTGCCGGGGTTTAAAAGCCGTTTTCGAGAAAAAAAAATATATTTTTTTTTTTTTGGGGGGGGGGGGAGGGGGTGAAAGTATAGCAGGCGAGAAAGGTGGAAAGACGGTTCTTGTTCTTCGCATGTTTTGCGCTTGTGAAACGTGTGAAAAGAGCAAAAGAACACAGATCTGCAAGAAGTACTCGTTAGGAGCGCCACTCGGCCTCGCATGGCGCGACTAAGTGGAGGCAGACCACTGCAGGGGGGAGGGGGGGGGAGGACGAGGCAGGCGACAAAAGACCTGCTGGGAGGGCTTTGTCGAAGGGTGCCGCCGTCCGAGCCATAACGGCAAAGGGCGGTCAAAGGCCGGCTGAAGGGCTCTTTAGCACGAGCAGGCCAAAAGGGCTGGCCCTGCGGTCGCAGTGAGGGGATCGGCCCAAATCCCCTCGGCGTGTCCCGGCCACAGAGAATCCTGTATCGAACAGGACATTAAGTCGGACTAGCGGTTGTTTCGCACTACGACCACATACGCCCCCCCCCCCCGCTCCCGGACACACACGCACACAATTGACACACACACAGGACTGGCTGACCCCGCCCCTGCCCCGCCCCTTAGGAAAGTACAGCCAGTCGTTGTGGTGGAAAGCGAGCGAAAGCGAAACAACGTGGTGATTCCGATCCGGGGTCCGGGACGGGGTCCTGGAGGTCCGAGAGGTCCTGCACGGCTAAGCGGCCCCGTCCCGGCTATAAATCCCCCGGGACTCGCTGCACACACACACACACACACACACACACACACACACACACAGAGAGAGAGAGAGAGAGAGAGAGAGAGAGAGAGAGAGAGAGAGAGAGAGAGAGACAGACAGAGACAGACAGAGGGGGCAGGCCATGCGGGCTGGTGGTGGCGCCGTGTAAAGACAGCAGTGCGACGAGGACGGAGGGAGCGAGGCATAGCGAGGCACGACAAGCCTCTGAGCAGACCGCTAAGGGCAGTCCAGCGAGGAAAACATTTGGCGCCCTTCCGAGGGCCAGGGTCGCGGTCAGGGCCGGCCGAGCCGACGGACGCTCCGAAGGGGTGCGAGAGAGACAGTGATCATTCCAGGCTGCAGTCGCTCTGTGAGTGGGAGAGAGACGGAATGAGCCTGCAGCAGCCGCGCGAGAGCAGGATGAGGTAACAAGGACTGTTGAGTGGGCCGGCAGCCAGCCCGGCAGCCAGCCCAGCCCGGCCCATCCAGGTGACAAGTGACGCCGCTCTCTCCGAGTAACAGGCTTACATAACCCGCTGGAGCCGCGGGGCGGGGGACCTGCCTGAAGCGAAGCAAGGAGCCGGGCCAAAAATGACAACGAGGCAGGAATAGAGGGGGAGGGATTCCGGAGGCTGCTTTCGTCGCTCTGTCTCTCTCGCACCCGCGGGGCGCGCCGTGGCGGTGCGAGAGAGACAGAAAGCACTCAGTCCTCAGGGGGAAGGAGGAATAAAAAGAAAGAGGCGGGCGGCGTCCGGGCACGGAGGTATGTGTGGAGGAGGGGCGGCGAGCGAGAGCTCCGAGGAATGCAGCAGACAAAGACGAAAGAAACAACCGCTTTTCAAAACAACAGAACGACAGCGCGAGGAGCAGGATAGCGCCGGGAGGTGCCGCGGCAAAGCGGATGAAGATGAGAAGACAGGAACATGAAAAGCCTTCTTCCTGCTTCTGCCTGAAAGGAAGGCAACAGCTCGCCAGCTCCGCTGTTTGCTGACACTGTATTCCGGAGGGGATCCACAGCGCCTCATTCCGAAGACTGTCTTCATCGCACTCCTAGGGCATAAGGCAATGAGGGAGACGGAACGGCGACGCGACTCGTCGCAATCGCTCGGCAGTGCACTCCAATTATCCCTCCGCGTTGGCGGCCGTGACCGCGAGGCGAGGCGGCCGAGGGCGGCCAAGGAGGGGGGGGATGAGGCTCCGCTCCGCCCGTCCGTCCGCAGCCTGTCTGCCGGCAGATAGGCAGCGCGGCGTGCGGCCCGGCCAGGCGTGTTGCCTATCTGCCGGGTCACAGGCGCCACCGACCGCGGCATAGCGGCACGCCACGCCACGCCACGGCGGCTGACAGGCCGTGACGTGTCACATCGAGCCAGCCACCAATCACCGCGCCTCGGCCTTGCCGGGCTTGCCTCCGCTCTAAATGGGGTGGCACAATTTTCCGCCGCGGAGATCCAATTTGGCGGCGGACCCATCAGCACATCGCGGGTGCGGGTTGGACGGGTGGAATGCCATTCGTCACCGAAACAGAGACGAGTGTCGTCCGGTGGGGATGGAATGCCTGGGATCTTCATTACGCCGTCAGGGTTGGGGTAATAATCGGACACTATTTCTGGGCGGTTCTGGACAAGATGTAACATTTTCAAACGTCATGCCATATTACTAATCATACGTTTGAAAATGTGAAATACTTGCCCAGAATTGTTCAGAAATAGTGTCCCTATCGCCTGGGAGCGACACATTTTTCCCACCTACCTCAACCTGTCCACTATGTTGGTGCCCCTACACAGCGCGGGCAAAGAAAAAAGCTTGAAAAGATGCTGCAGGGTAGAGTTGCAGGGTTTCAACAATCCATAAACAAATGAATCTATTACCAAAAAAAAATCCTTGTTTCAAAATTTTACAGTCTGTAGCATACTTCAAACAAAATCAGAGATAACAAAATATCAGTAAAACTACTTGTTTGTTGTTAATTTGATTCTGCCTTCACTGCATGAATAGCATAATTAATTTTAACATTCTGCGACCACTTCCACTCATCAGTTAAGGGGTTGTAGCACATCCCATGGATTAGCTTAGTAGAGCATCCACCTGAAACAGAATCATAAACACTGCACATTAACAGTCACCTTTAAGGGAATACAAACTCAACTAAACATGATACTCACATTTTTCAAGTAGAGCTTGAAGCTCTGCAGGTTGAATAAACAACTCCCATTGGTGGGTGCCCTTAGGGACTAGGTTCAGCAAATGCTCTGCTGCTACAATTCCTCCAAGCCATGACTCTGTTGTACGATTCAAAGTTGTAAGAAAAATAGAACCCTTAGGCTGAAAAAAAAAACCAACAAAAAAAAACAACAACATGAAGTTTAGAGTAAATGACAATCATAAATGATGGAATCCACCATAAAAATGAGGCTGGAACCTTTAATAGTCTGATGCATTGCTCGAGAAAGAAGTTCTTGTCATGAATGTGTTCAATGACTTCTGATGACACAACAGCATCATACTTTTCAGGCGCTTCACAGACATGTGATTCTGCAGCTGTATGAATGTAATTAAGACGACTTCTCAAGGCTGGGTCCGATTTTGCATGATGCTGTGCCACTTGGATCAAATCGGCGCTTGCATCAATGCCAGTCACTGATGCACCTAGTCTGGCGAGAGGCTGCTTATACAAAACAAAATGAGTAGGATAGAGGAAACAAGAGGGTTAACTAAGTAGCCAAAACAAAGAACAAATATATACCTCAGAAAGTAATCCTCCTCCACATCCAACGTCAATGATTTGAAGCCCATCAAGAGGTCTTGGGGTGCTTCTTTTAGTTGAATCAACAGCACCTGTCTGGAACAATCCATCTCGAATCAAGGGGACTCTGAGTGCAAAAAGTAGAAAAAAAGCTCATTAAAATGAACACATAAATCATGATGACCAGTGACATTGGAGATGCTCACCTAAGGGAATTCATGGAATGCAGTGCTTTCAGAAATCCTGATTTGTCCCACCAGTCATCTGCGAGTTTACCATGATGACTAACAGCTGCCGGATCAACAGATGTCTGTGAAGACAGATGAACTTTCAGCAAAGTTGAGGTTAATGGTCTGTAACAAAATTGTATTTTTTAAAAGAAAAGTACCACAGTTACCTGTACAGCTCCTTAAATTATCGTTACATTGATTAATACCTGTTACATTGACTGAAAATAATACTTTTAAGACTGCCCGTACTTGATGTCACCAAAGTACACACAGACATTGTGAAAAACAAAAGTCCCAACTTTCAGAGTCACCTAGATGCGAAAAAAATATATAAAGAAATTAACTAATGTTTATTACGTAAATGAACCGCTTCAGACAAGATAGAAAGCAAAGTTGTAAGGTTAAGTCTTTCTATGTACACTTACAAAGAAACGCTGCTCTCACCTAACGAAGAGGAGCATAGAACATAAGATTCTTCACATCAAGAACATAGAGAGGGCACAATCCATTTGAAATCAACGTCTTCACTGCCGATGAATAAAATGTCTTTACAACACCCGCACCACCTAAACAAACTAGCAGAAGAAAAGCAACCGCTTTGTACTGGACCAACCTGTGACCAACCCAACGGTAGTAAGTTTACCGCTTGTGGTGCACATAAATAACTCAGCATTTAAAAAATAAATTGAGATGGAATATTGAAAAATAACCGATTAAATCTGTAAAAAAAAGTTTTAATACAAGAAAACACAATGAGTCGTGAATATGCGAATAAAAATACTATGTTTTATTGTGCGCATGGTGGTTGCTATGCCTGGGAAACAATAATAACAAAACGGCCGTTGTTTTCTTCAAGAACAACATGGCGTTTTTATTTCTATGTGCTTAAATTTGTATTTAAAGCCACATATTCAAATTATCTCTAGTTGGATTGAAATGTGGTGTGGCTGCCGACATTTCTTCTAATTTTGAATTTTCCTGGAGATTAGTCAAAGTGTGTCGTTGCTGCGGGGCTTGCCTCGGATTGAATACACCTGCATGTAAATCCCATAACACAAGGTAAAAAAAAGTCTGTCTGTGTATATTGGTAACTACCAGTCTCAGAACACTACGGTTCTTTTATGTTCAATTTTCATTTTAGTTCCGCCGTCACCCATTCTAAGGAACGTTCACTTTTCATTCCGGAAGACATGTAACATAACCAATCTGCTGTGCTTGTTGTTTTTAACAAGAACTGGCTCTTCCTCATTTCACTGTGATTTTATTTTCCATTATCATTTTCAAGGAGTCACAATGAAGCGTCGTGATGGATCATCTCGGAGACAAGTGTTGGATGTGGACCATTCGTCTTCGTCATGGAAAAGTATGATTTCTTCGATTTCAGTAATTTTGACATAGTAAATTATCACTGTATTTATTTGTTTATGTATATTTGTTTCATTTTTCAGATAAATATTCGAATATTGCTCAACGTAATATAAATGGATCAGGTGATAATTCTACCAACCCTTTGTCAAAGCTTGTTGGGAGTTATGCATCTGAATCTGACGAAGATGATGATAGTTCAAGGAATAAAAATACACTTGATGCTAAAGTAGAGGAGTTCATGAAGGTTGGTCAACATTTCTCTCATTTTCTTATGTCAGTCCGCTGGTTAACTTCACTAATGATTTGCGTATTTTGTAGGAGGTTGAATTATCCCAAACCAATGAGGATGTAAGCAGCATTACTTGTGGTAAGTTGTTGACCTGTCATTCCTGTGGACAAGGTAATTTAGAAGTTTTATTAACATTGTTCTCTTCATTGCTTTAGCTTGGCAGGAATGCCAGGACAAAGATACGGGTTATCCATATTATTGGAATATGAATACTAATGAGGTGACATGGGAACCACCTCCAGAACTAGTCGCTTATCAAGCAACTCTGGCAGCTAAAATTGCCCAGACGCAAGCCAAAGTTAAGGCACAAGCTCAACAAGCTCAATGGGCTGTTGAGCAGGCAGCTTTAGGTATAACTCCTGAGTACCCTCAAAAGAGGATTCCAAGTAAGTTAAAACTTGACCAACAATAAGCTTCTCTTTTTCTTATCCTGTAGTGTTTAAAAATCTTCTTATTTTTTCTTTGTAGCAGCAGTGCAGACTCACAAGAAACCACCCAAGAGTACTCCTCCACCAATTCTCCCACATTCTGGTAAAGGTAAAAAGCAGAAGCGGGTACCAAACAGACCACCATCGAGTGAATCAGATGATGAGTAAGTGTGTTGATTTTTGTAATCTCGTTATGTCGTTTTAGCCTTCTTTTAGCTCTTAATTTTATTCTATTTGACTCCACTCTTACAGAAAAATTGAAATGATTACATCATGGGTTGATGAAGAGAGTGAAGATGATGATGAACCCACTGTTACTAAAAATCATGCTGTCGAGGACAAGAAGAAAATCAAAGAAATACTGGGACTGCAAACAAAAGCTCCAGCAAGCTCACGTAAATCTTTAAAACCACCAAAACCAGGGCCTTCACCCAGTGTTATGTTTGGTCCACAACTTCCCTCAAATTTGCCAGTATCAGTTCCCAATAAAATCAAATCTGGGAATCGAAACGGATCTACAGAAGACAACGAAGTAGAATCCAAAGTAGTTATCCAGAAACTAAGACGGCTTAAAACAGAGTCAGATGTTATTGTAGGCACAAGAGAAAGGGTCCCAGTGCGAAAATCATTGGACAGAAGTAGAAGTGGCAGTCCTAATGATCGCTTGAATATAAAAAATAGAACAAGACTTCATGATGGTGACAATGAGCACCTTTCTGAGAAATCTCTTTTAAGCAAACTAAATAGACAAGTGCAGGTGTTAAAGGACTTGGGAGGCAGTGTGCCTGCTGACATAAAAGATTTACTAAGTTCCTCTACAAAGTCTTCCATAACTTCAGCTGACAACATAATTGCTATGATTGAGAAGGAACAACCCCCAGATCATAAACAAGATGTTAAGTTTTTATCATCATTGAAAGCAGCAGAGCACAGAATTCAAAGAGAAGTTCAGAAAATCCAAGCAGACCAACTTGTCAATGGTAATGAGAAGTCAAGTAAAAAGGAGCAGAAACCCTCTTCATTTGCCTTGATAGCTGGTTATGGTGACGATTCTGATCAAGATGATGCAGCAGATTCAGATACATCGACACAGTCTGCCCATGTAGAAAAACTTTCCAAGGAGAAGTCTTTGTTTCCCATCTTGGGCCATGAAGAAAGTTCTAAAGAACATGTGAAGACTGTTCCAAAATTCACTCTTAGTGTAGATTCTTCAATGCCTGCCAAAGCCAATTCTGATATTTCATCAAAGCCAGCATTAGTTCTTGATGCTGGTGTTGGTCAGAAACGTAGAAAGAGGCTTGACATTGGAGCAATGCTCCCTCAACCATTATCCAGCACAAGTAATTCAACCCATGATTCCAATGATGAGAACTCTAAATCTACACTCTTAGCTAAAGGAACCAGTGAAGGTTCTTCTGGGACTACTAGTTACACAACTGTTTGGTCTAGCACTTCTACATATGCAAGCGACCCTACTGCCAATGATAGACGAGGGTTTGGTTTTCAAGTTTCTCCCTGTGATGAGGAAGAGCCAACTCCTTCTAATACAACTAATACCAGTAAGCCCAAGAAGTCGAAGATCCAATTTATTAAAGCAGAAACCATAAATAAGCAACATGATGACAGTACAAATGTGAGGGAGAGCGGGAAGGATCTCAACTCAAAAAGTTAGTCTATTCAACTTTGCATAGAGTGTAACTTAATCTCCTGAAATTTATTGTGAATATGTTTAAATATGTGTTTCTTTTTTTACTTAAAGACACAAGTAGCAAATCTCGGGAAGATGGAGAGCTTCATCGCAGTCTGTCATCTCTGGCCCAGCTTGTGAAAGCAAAGCTCCAGTTTCTCAGTGAGGGCAAGGAACCAGTGTCCCCCGTGCAAGCTATGGCGATTCAGATTGAGGTTTGGGTGTTATCATTTTGGTTTATTATGAATTATATTCCAAGTAATTTAATTTATTTCTCCCCCCCCTTTTTTTTCTCCTATTTATCTTTTAGACCTTGGTGTCAGCGTGGAATGCTGGAGCTCTTACCAATGCCTTTCTTCAACGCTGGCTGCAGAGCACGGGGGCTGAACTGGTCCAATTGGAACGCGCTGCTGCTCCTCAGGGCTGGGCCGTGCAATGGGATAGGTACGATATTGCTGTCACATGAACATTTCTGTGCCATTAACCCAACCAACCAGCGCTAGTTTCTCCCTCACATCCTACTAGTCCTGTCAGAGTGAGAAGGTAACTTGTGGGAGCCACTCAAGATAACTTCAGGACCCTGCTCGTCTCAAGTACCTGCCTCTCATGAGGGGGGATTGCAGTCTACCTTTGACCAATGGCTGTGACCAATGGCTGTGACCAATGGCTGTGAGTATAGAACTAGGCAGTGCTAGAGTTGAGAAGTCATGCTTCAAACATCAACCTAATTAATTCAAACACCTGTAACATTAAGGCCTTTCTCAGTTCACAATGGGTTTAGCTAATCTTTTGTTTGTTATCACAGCTAGTTATTTAGTACAAATTGTTGTAGTAATGGTCTTATGTTTGAGGCAAGAGTCTCTCAGCTCTGCACTGCGTTACCTTTAGGACATGTGTTCCTAAATGGTACAACGTATTGTCAGGTCACCTGTTTTCCCTCTTCAAGAAGAACAAACCTGCTGCTACTATCACCATGAAATACTCTAATCCTGAAGATTATTTTGCGATTAATTTAAATGTTTCCATGCTTTTTTTCTGGCAAACAATTTGTACGGTTTTGAGATTGCTTGTAAAAGAAAGAAAGGCATATTCTGCTGGCAGATGCACATTATTTGAGGTAATTAGTCTGCTGTATAAACCAACAGCAAGCCACATACAAAAATGTTATTAAATGTCTATGTTGCCACTTTGTGTCTCTACATGCTATAATATGTTCCAATGTTTTGTTTGTAAGTTATATTATACTGCTGCATAACACCATGCTGAAAGTTAATGATGTGTCTCTTACTAAGCTTTGCTTTCTTCTCCTTTTTTTTTTTTTCTTCTATTTTTGGGTTGTAAGTCAGTAAGTGGTGGTGGAGTATGGCCCTGTTTCATTTGTGTTGATTAAGATGCCTCTAAGTTATTATTTATCAGCTATTTTTGTAATCCTTGGTAAATTAGCTTTCATCTGACAAACTGTATAGCCCAGTGATACATTTTTGTTTGCAATACACAGCAAAGATAGTTTAGGGTTCTTGTATGGTTAATTCAGGAAGATATTTCTCATAAACCTCATGAGTATTGTTAGTCCCGTTACACTTTGTTTTGGATAATTAGGAAGCTAGTGGAGTATCATGTAACTGGTCATGGAAAGTGAGTTGTTATCATTACACTTCAGTTTGAAAATTTTAGTTTGCTAGAAACAATATTTTTCCTCAGTGCATGTTTTATCTTGCTCATGGAAACACCAAGGGTGCTCAACTGTGCCATTTCGAGATTTATGCTTTGATCTGTTGAACAGGTACAACATGGGGCACCCACTACCTGGGCTGTGCTGTGCTGTGTGTTGAACTTCATCAGTCAGCACTTTCTTGCTTGTCGGCGCTTTCATCTGACTATCTTTCTGTTTTGATAATTTTGTGAGTCCTTGGCAAAGCCATGGATGGCAATCCATGTGCTCGGACATTAAAAAACAAAACTTGTGAAGCGCAGGTGTATATGTCTCTATAGAAGATGGGAAAAATGATCAATTTAAATCTTCATTTTATGTTTCATTAGTGGCATTGTTTGATATTGACTTCAAGTTGAAGCTAAATTTTAAACTGACCCCTCATCAAGTTCCGATCTTGGTGATTGATGATGCTTGGTAAACTTTTGAAAGTTATACCAGAGTAAAGAAATAATCTTGATACTTTTAAATGTGTCTTTTATCCGATAGTCTTCTCTTGCATATTGCTGTGGTATCTTTTTAAATTGCTTGTATTTAACAGATGGACAAAAAGTTATGATTTTTGTGGTATGCTTCACTTTAGTGGTGTGTGAAGATGCACCTTTCCGACCCCCTTCTCCTTTGTTTTCTATTTTTTTTTATTTACTGATAATTTATCAAACAGCCCTATCTATATTTTAGCTAAATTATGGGGAACTTTGTGCTAAATCTATCAAGAAAAGTTAACAGATAAATTTAGGACTTCCCCCTCCTCAGTTCACAAGCATGATTTCAGTTTTGTTTTGTGCAAATTTTTTAATTTAAAAAAAGAAATGCTTAGTGTGATTGATGGTTTGATTTCTTGATGACACCTGTTCAATGCTCCAACACGTGGTACTTTTTTTTGCCATATTTTATTTGAAGTAATAAGTATTTCTGCTAAGTGAATCAGCTAACCTATAAATAGTTCTAAGACTTTTACATTTAACCTCAGCACAAAGTTTTGTGCTACTGGTTCTTCTGAACCCAAGCTTCTTTTTCAATTGTTGTTTTCTTTTTCTGTCTATCTGCCAATTGGTGGATGTGCAGGGAGTACAAGCGGTATTTTTACTGCAACCTGGCCACCAAAGACACCCAGTGGGATTATCCTCTTGTACCGGAGGACGGGCATGCCGAGCCTGAAGAGCCTGAACCATCAAATGCTTTGAACCTGCCGTCCAGAGTGGCAACACCGCCACCTGATGATGAAGATGCCATGGAACTGTGCACCACTCCACCCCCGGAGGAAGAAGTTGAGATAGGAATTCCTTCACGTCCCTGTAGTCCCCCACTTGAAGCACCCCCATGTAAGAGGCCAAAGACTGAAGATGAAAGTGGTGAGTTTTTTTTGTTCTTTTTTTTTTGGTGTTTTTTTTTGTGATGAAATTATAATTATTTACCTCTTGAGACTTTCGCTCATGTCTGCGGTTTGTGTTCCTTTCCAGGCGATTCTAACGACATCCCTGAGCATCCATCAGCCCCTCCGCTCTGCCCTCCCCTGCCATCCACGCCACCACCCCCGCTGCCTACGACTCCCCCTCCGCCTCCGCCACCCCCCGAAACCCCCCCGCCCCCGCCTCCCGGCACGCCGCCGCCGGGTACGCCGCCCCCCGCGGCGTCGGCCGCCTCGCGGATCCTGGACCACGGTGAGCCCCTGCCCCCGGGGGTGGACGGCCCCGACGTGCCCTTGGTGGCTGTGCGGCCCGCCATGCCCCCCACCCCCCTGGCCCTGCCCGTGTCTGCAGACCTCGGCCCCCACCTGGAGCACCTGGACCACATGGACCACATGGGCGTGCTCAACCCCATGCAGTCGCTGCACCCCGGCTCGGTGCTCGGGGTGCCCGTGCTGTCCGGAGTCCCCGGCATGGCCATGCAGTACACTGGCGGCGTGGCCGTGTCTGGCTCCTATGTCGCCCCTCCCCCAACTGAGGCCATGCTAGCGTCTTTCAACCATGCCACCGCAGTAAGCCTCATTGTTTTGGATATTTTTTTTGACTGCTAGAAAGCGCATTAGTTGTGCTGGGTTCACTAATCGTCTCACTTCTCCCCTCAGGTGGATTACATGGGGTACATGGGTGTGTATGCTGGCCCTGCGGGTCCCATGCCTGTCACCAGCGTGGCTGCTCCCCCCTTGGCCTACACTGGACCAGCGCCACAGCCTCCGAGCCATCCTCCAGTGCACATGCCTCATCGTAAAAAGGAAGCGCTTATGTCTGAGCTCACTTCATTTTATTCTGACCTAGCTTCAATGGATTCCAACTCTAGAGATGCTACAGAGGATGATACATCGCAGGTTTGTCTTATTTGATCAGTTTAGTTCCTTTTCAATTTTATCTTGTGTTGACCCAGTGGTTTTAACCTTTATTCAGGATGCTGCTGAGCATTCACGAGTCAAGACTTCAACACCACCCGTACCTCCAGCACCCGCTCCGAATCCAACATCAGAAGAAGTCCCCAAACAACCCATCCCTGAAGCGCCCTCAAGAAGTCAAAGCTCAATCCAAGACTCAGAGGGTGCATTTACTAAAAAGAAGAAAAAGGTCAGTTGAATCTCTCCCTTTGTCCTGTTAGTATTATCCATTTTAGTATTATCAGTCACTAATAATGTTTTTCTAATTTCAGACGAAACTCACACCAGGTTTAACACTCAAGAAAAAGGGAGTATCAAATCTAGTAGCTAAATGGCAGCAAGTTCAACAGGAAGTTTGGAAGGACTATGAAGATGAGGAGGCTGTAGAGTAATTTAAGTGTGAAAGTGTACAAGTTGTCAATAAATTGTTAATTAAGAATATTTCATCATTGATGAGATTGTAATCATTTGTGTCCAGTAATGACCTATTAGAATTAATCATGCAAGTTAACCTCCTTGTGCTGGATTTAACATCCAGTGAGCAGAGGAGTAACTATTACAGGCAAGAGGGTTATGCTTGAAAACAACTTAAATGAAATTGGACACTTTAATCAAAACAAAGTAAAATTACACATGTAAGAATAAAGTCCAATTTACGCCACTAACGCGGAAGCTGTGCTAGATTCATATTTCCAGTTGGGGGGGAGGATACCCTTCTTCTTGTAATACCGGGCCAGCCTGTGGATCCTTGATTCAACGAGAATGAGACGGAATTTGGAGTCCTTGTCCTTCCTGCACACAAAGGAATAAAACAAATAAATTTAGTACATGCACAAAAGAGAAATACAAACAGCAAACAATACAGACAAACACTTGCCTGTTCCTCTCAAGATGCTTGCGGATAGCAACAGCCTTCTTGATAAGGTAGTAAAGGTCCTCACGAAGATCAGGTGCAGTTCCCATAGCCTTCATGATTCTGAGAATCTTGGTGCCAGTGACAAATCTAACCTGGGCCACACCATGGGAGTCTCGAAGAATGACACCTGTAACATGAGTATGTAAGAGCAAGAAAGGATACACGAACCTTGTAACAGCATTCGAGCGACTTGACGTACCGATCTGTGATGGGGTGAGACCCTTCTTGGCTAGCTTCTGGATCTGGTCCTTGACATCATCAGCGGTAAGCTTGAGCCAGGTGGGGACTGTGCGGCGGTAGGGCAGGGCACTCTGAGAGATACCCTTGCTACAAAAAAATAAAAAAAATAAAAGGAGGGACCATTAGAAAAGTAAGACAATTGACAACACAATATTTGAAGGGCTTTAGAAAGTACATAATCGTGGTTCATCACGTAGACCATTCAAAAGTTATGGTGTCCTCGTCAAGAGCTAATTAAAGGATAATAGCGCTGAAGTGAGCTAAATGTGAAACGAAACAAAACAACAGTTGAATGAAGTTCGTGGATAACCTAACCAAACCGCACGGAACAATGCCGGCGGGGTCTAGTTGCGAGGACTTGTTCAAGTGCGGGGATGGTAATTGAGGGGTCAAATGAATCTGATGACAACACAAATTTGAAATTGATAAACTAATCGGCGGTCTTAAAAGTAGAAATACATCAACCGCACGAGTCGACGCAATGCCACGCGGTGGACAAGCATAAACAAATATATTTACTGATCGGTACTTCAGGAGGTAAGTCTAGCGAAGTAACATATTATACGTCTAAAAAATCCTCTCTTAAAGGCAATGAAGAAATTGTTTAGACAAATAATTACCCAGGTGCGTGCATACGACCCATGGTGAATGTGTAAAAGTACACCAACGCACGGAGACACAACTGGGAAAAGGAAACTGTAATGGCCGAACCGGAAACTGTCTTCTGGTTCTTTTCCTTGTTCTTCTTGCTTCAGTGGTCACAAACGGTCTATATCTGTACAGCCAAATTTACGACATTTCAAAAACTTCGGTTACTATGTGTCAGCATTTTTTGAGATTTGATTCTATAGCGAACTAACATTCCATATCTATTGGTATATTATCCTCAGAAATGAAAAATACGTTTTGAGGTAGAGAAGTGATTGCGTGATTTAGGAAGCTACCCTTGTGTTTTTATTTCAAAGATGGTTTGCCAACGCAATTAAATAAAACTGCGTTTCCTCCGAGCCAGTTAATAGTATTTGATGATTTTTGAAGAAAATCTATTTTGCATCCCCATATTTAAATAAAAATTTAATCATTCACATGAAAAAAGTCAATTTATTTGCATGACAAAACAGCTGATGTTTTTTTGCCTAGTTTGGTAATGGTTGCGCGAGATTTTGATTTTTCATAACCAACAACAACAGCAAAGAAAAATTGCGCTGGGCCCTGGGCCGTAAACAAACTTGCCCAACCTCAACTTAACTTTGTGCCGCGACCTGGACATTGGTAAATTGACCCATTGTCGAAGAATCAAGCTCTGCGCCATGAACTCAAGCCAGAGCAAGACTGACAAGCGAGAAATGGAAGCCTTTGAGGCAGCTGAGACGAAAAGACCTTGCTCTGCGAACGACAGCGGGGCCAGCGATGCCGGCGACGGGCAGGACGACAGTAGGCGGACCACCCGTCGCAAAAAGGGCAAAGTAGGTTTCAGACGCTTCCAGGCGTCTTATGACAGAGACCTCGTCTCAAAAGGGGCATGCTTACATGATGAATACTTTCGATGAATTTACCTTTGTGAAGTTATCTTAACCTTCTGCATGTTGCATGACTGGAACAGTATGTTTTGCATGTCAAGTTTTGCGTTACCATCTGTATGTCATGTTTATCTTTGAATGTGCCATCGAATTCTTGTGACACTTGGAATATGCTGGAATCTCTCTTACCCCTCTATTTTTAAATTGCAGTCCAATGATGAAACTGATTCTAAGGCGTCAAGTGAAAAATCTGATAAAGGCAAAGTTGATCCGATGAAGAAGGAGCCAGACTCCGCCTCAGTATTGAATACTGTCAAATCTGAAAAGGACGACGATGGAGAACAAGATTCGGAACAAGATGACCCAACTGGTGTGTCACTACCTGGTAAGAGGCAGTAGAATTTCACCCTGACTTCTGTACTTGAGAAATTGATTTTCCATACACTTAACACTTTTATTCTTTCAGGTCTTGAAGGAGCAGCCTTCCAGAGCCGTTTGCCATTCGACAAAATGACAGCAACAGAAGCAGCTTGCTTCCCTGATGTGTCTGGAGGCCCACCTCAAACACAAAAAGTTTTCTTGCACATCAGAAATCGGCTGGTATGTATTGTGCAGTGTCCTGCTCCTAAGTAAATACTTTATTAGTGTCCACCGTCTTATAAAATTTTTCTTATTTTTCAACAGCTGCAGCTGTGGCTGGACAACCCAAAGCAGCAGTTGCTTTATGAGAATGCCCTTCCTCAAGTGGAGGCTCCTTATAACAGTGATGCCCCATTTGTCATGCGTGTCCACAGTTTCCTTGAGAGACATGGCTTTATAAACTTTGGCATTTTCAAACGTTTGAAAGTAAGTCTGCTACTGTCTGTAAAGTACTGTGTCACATTCATTGGTTGATACTTCAATCAATGGATGAATGGCCATCTTGCTATGATTGTAAAACAATTTTAACATATAATTACAGCCGCTGCCTGTTGTGAAGCACGGAAGGGTAATAGTAATTGGAGCAGGTATTGCCGGGCTGGCTGCTGCCCAACAGATGCAACAATTTGGCATGGAAGTAATTGTGTTAGAGGCCAGGGTGAGTTTTGTGTTTCTCTGATATTGGTGCCTTTTTCCTGTGGGGGAGTTCAACCTTAGTCTATTGTCTACTTCCAGGATCGAGTTGGTGGCCGCATTGCAACGTTCAGAAAGTCTAGTTACATAGCTGATCTTGGTGCAATGGTAGTCACTGGACTGGGTGGTAATCCTGTCACAGTCTTGTCAAAACAAATCAACATGGAGTTGCACAAAATTCACCAGAAGTGTCCTCTCTATGAGTCAAATGGAAGCACTGTAAGGACATCAATTTGCATCAAGATTTGCTGTTTTGTGGTGTATGGAAATTTTGCAATGTGTTTCCTGTCTTGTAGGTTCCTAAAGATAAGGATGAAATGGTGGAGAGGGAATTCAACCGTTTGCTTGAGGCAACAAGTTACCTGTCTCATCAGCTTGACTTTAACTATGCCGGAAATAGACCAGTTTCCCTTGGACAGGCTCTGGAGTGGGTGATCAAGTAAGATTTAGCCGGAAATATTCCTGTGCTATAAAACATTTTTATGGCAGTATGATTAATATTATTATTGTGTTGCAGGCTGCAAGAAAAAAATGTGAAGGAGAAACAGATCCAACATTGGAAAGCGGTTATTGGCTTACAAGAGCGTCTGAAATCAAATCAAATCAAGGTTCCTGTCAACTGATACTGCAAAACTAATCATCAATTTAAGTGCTAATTTTTAACCATAAAGTCTTATTAAAATTCCAGATGGTGTCCACACAAGAAAAAATCGAAGATCTACACAAGCAATGTCAGGAGTTTCAAAATAGACCTGGAAAGGATATAACTGCTGAATTTGAAGCAAGATCCAAGACCCGGGACTTGAGCCATGCCTGCCGTGTAAGTTCTTTGTCAAGTCATGATTCTCAACTCTCTAATTTTTGTCTGTTTTTGTTTTACCGTTAGTTTCATTTTTAATTCAGGCGTGGGATCAACTTCTTGAGCAGCAGAAAGAAATTGAAGAGAAACTGCAGGAACTAGAAGCTTCACCACCCAGGTATATTGCTGAAAACAGTTTACTCTTACTTAAAGACAAACAACCTTTATCATAACATACATTTTTCCATGCAGTGATGTCTACCTTTCTTCAAGAGACCGTCAAATTTTGGATTGGCACTTTGCCAATTTGGAATTTGCTAATGCCACACCTCTATCCAACCTGTCTCTCAAGCACTGGGATCAAGACGACGATTTCGAGTTCACAGGGAGTCATCTGACAGGTAGAGTGCTTTTGATTTTGCCAGCCCCACCCTGGTTCGTAATCCGCGAGTCCGTGAGTGGAAGAGGCAGCGTGCCGCGCGCCACCGTGCCGCGGGCCTGCCTGACTGCAAGGCGCTCCCCGTGCAGTGGAGAGGAGCCTCCCATGGCGCGCGGCGCGCTGCCCGTCGGCCTGGCTGCCTGCCTGCCTGCCTGGCCGGCCGGCTGGCTTGCTGGCTGGCTGCAGGGCTGGGAATCTCGTTAAGTCCCGCGTCTCCCCTCCCCGCATCGCCTTATTCTTACAATTATGATAATCGCAGGGGGAAGGGGGGCTTATGCATATAATAAACGTCGCCGAGTGTGTTCATCTGCTCTGCTATCATACGCGAAATCTTAACAGAAAGTAACTGTTTGAGTGTGTGCGTGTGTGTGTGTGTGTGTGTGTGTGTGTGCGCGCGTTAGCGTGCTCTTGTCTGTGTGTGTGTGTGTGTGCGCGTGTCGGGCCGAGATAAAATTCTATTCCGAGAACCACCCATGAGCCACTCAGTGTGTTTGGCCTCTCCATACGCAATATGGATTGTTCTTTTTTTCCCTAGGGCGCTTCGCTTCGCACTTGCGGTTTTCAATTTGCGCTGAGTAACGCGGGCCGCGGTGCGTCCACCTGCTGATATCTCATTCAGTGGTGATTGCTTTCTGCCGGCACGCGGTCTTGCCCTCCCAAACAGAAAAAAATAAGTCGGGACTTTTCGATTCATTTTTGTACAATTGTTGTTCCAAAATTCATCGGAATTACAAATTGCATTTTTTTTTAAAAAAGATGATTCTGCCGTATTTTTTGCCGGACGAGTCCGGCGGATGAGTCGTGTCGTCCGGCCAAAGATTGTTTTCATTTTCTTGAGATGCGTTGTTGAGATGCGCCTCAATGTTTGCACGCGATTTTAATTCTCCCCCCTCCGTCAGTCACTGTGCACGCTTGTAGCGGGATGATTTGTAGCCATTATTGCTGCAATTAGGCTGCTAACAAGGGCGGCGGGGTGGGCCTGCCTGCCTGCCCGCCTGCCTGCCTCAGCGCGTGCCCGCGGCCTGTCGCGCGCTTACAGACGGCCCCTCGGCGCAGCGCAGCGCGAGCCCTAGGGCCGTGGCGCTGCAGGCTGCTTCCGAACACTTCTTTCGTCGCCCTGCCTCTCTCGCACCTGCGCGGCTCGCCCCGTGAGTGCGAGAGAGACAGCGCGACACCCGTGTCCGCCGGGACGAGCCCGCCGCGATGCCGCGTTGCTATGCAGACGCTCCATTTGCGCGATAAATCAGGCATAATAATGCGATATGCGAGCCACCTTATCAGATTGCCCGCGGCGATGCGGTCTTCATACGCGACGGAGTCGGACGGAGTCATGACCGCCTGGACGGGGCTGGACGGGGCTGGACGGGGCTGGACGGGGCGCGGTGGGCGGCGCGGCGATCTGTCTCTGTCGCGCGCGTGGGGGCGAGAGAGACAGAGGGCTGGCGAGCCGGCGAGCTGGCGAACCCCCCGGGCTGTCAGCTCGGATGAGCCCCGCGGCTGGAACTTTGCGCGCCACAGGAGGCGGAGAAGGCCCTCTCGCTGGTCCGTCATCGGCGTCCTCGGGGGCCTCGGTGTGGCGCTCACACGCCGAGGCGCCCGCCTTGGAATATACGGCCCATTGTTGGCGCTACCCGCCACGCCGAGGCTGGCCGGCTGGCCGAGGCACGCCAAGGGAGGAGGAGAGCGCCGCGTGAACATCCTCACGGCCGGGCGAGCCTGCTCGCTGTCACCTCCGAACCCGCGCCGCGTGTCTCTCGCTCCCGCGGGGCGTCGGGGCGTTGTCCCGCCGCGGCGCGAGAGAGACAGAGCGACTGCATTCCCCTCGTCGTGGGAAGTGGCACCAGCGGCGCCTCGTCGCCCCGAACATGTTTACAGTGGATAACAACCCCAATTAACGAATCGTCACATCGCCATTGGCTCGTTAATACCGCGGAGTAAACCACACGGCCGAGGCGAGCCCAGCCAAGGGCCCGGCTCGCCGCGGCCCGGCCGCCCCGCCCTGCCGCCCGGCCCAGATCGCCGTAATAATGGTAATTATTGCATAGCCCCAGATTGATGGGCCCGCTAAACAAACACTAAGTGCGCGGGGCCGAACCGAAGCAAACCGAAGCCCCTCCCCCCTCTGGACCGAGCCCCAGTAAATCCCGCGGGTTTCCGTGAATGTGCCATTACGTTGTCAGCGTCCGCCGGAGAACAGGCTGCACGCACGCTGCAGCCCGGTGGACGTCTTGATTGATAGGTTGGTGGACGACGCGGCCCTCATTTTGGGGCGTTTGCCGTCAAAATATTTGGCTTTGCCACTTTTTTCCCACGCGGCTGTTTGTTGTGTGCGTGTAAAAGGCAGAGCGCCCCTCCGTGCGTGCGCGCTGCGTAGCGGTCGCGGTGGAAAGCGGGCCGAGGCCGCCAGACTTCCCTCCGCGACGCCGCGAGAAATTTTAGTAGCGATTAATGGGATGAGGAAATGCGTACGGATACCGGCGAGCGGAAGAGTTTATTGAGCGGGAAGCGCCGATAACTGCGTCTGGCTGTTGTCTCGACCAGCGTCTGGTTTGTTGTTGTTCTCCTCGGCCATGTTTGTGAGTGTAGTCGCGCTGCGTGCGGAGCGCGCGCGTCCCCCGCGCCTCGGACGCTGCGCCGCGTATACGTCGTGGCGCGGAAGATTTGTGAGTGATTGCGTGGGACAGTAATGAGGCGATAATTGGGGCGCTGCGCCCGCGGGGAGGGCAGTCTGCGGGCGGGGCGGGGCGGGGCGGACCACCCAGGCCAGAGGGTGAATGCTGCGGCGTGACGACAGGACAGGCCGATTCCAGGAGTCTGCGTCTCTTGGCTGTAGTCTGTCGGCCAGGGCCTGTAGAGGTTGAACTCACTCCGCTTAGTCTGTCGGCCAGGGCCTGTAGAGGTTGAACTCACTCCGCTTAGTCTGTCGGCCAGGGTCTGTAGAGGTTGAACTCACTCCGCTTAGTCTGTCGGCCAGGGCCTGTAGAGGTTGAACTCACTCCGCTTAGTCTGTCGGCCAGGGCCTGTAGAGGTTGAACTCATTCCGCTTAGTCTGTCGGCCAGGTCTGTAGAGGTTGAACTCACTCCGCTTAGTCTGTCGGCCAGGGCCTGTAGAGGTTGAACTCACTCCGCTTAGTCTGTCGGCCAGGGCCTGTAGAGGTTGAACTCACTCCGCTTAGTCTGTCGGCCAGGGTCTGTAGAGGTTGAACTCACTCCGCTTAGTCTGTCGGCCAGGGTCTGTAGAGGTTGAACTCACTCCGCTTAGTCCGTCGGCCAGGGTCTGTAGAGGTTGAACTCACTCCGCTTAGTCTGTCGGCCAGGGTCTGTATGGGTTGAACTCACTCCGCTTCGGATAACTTTTAAAATTCGCTCAAACCCGTTGGATCAAAATTTTGGGCATCGAATTGGGCATCCCTCCGGATCCCAGTGTCGGCTGCAGCCCCGCTGCCTGGAAACCTGCCTGTAGCCTCGGCCTGCCTGCTTGCCGCTGCCTGCGCAGGTGTGGCTTGTCCATGTCCAGCCGACGGGACAGAGGGTGGGACGTATGCAAAGCGAATAGGGTGCCGGGTCGGCGCCTCCGGCACCTCCAACTTGTAGTTCCTTGTCGGCGATGTGTTCATCTCGGGGCGTCTGGCCTGCTCTGTCTCTCCGACGCCCCATGAGTGTGAGAGAGAGAGACTCTGGGAGTGAGTGTGGCGCGGTGCGAGCGCCGTGTCGCCGCGTGCACAGTGTGGGTGATGATGCATGGGCCGGGGCGTGGGCGGGCCGCGTCTCTAGGCGTCCGATTGTTTACCTGGATTAAAGGCAATGGCGCCTGGGGCACCGCCGTGGGGCCGCGGTCCGGCCGCGCCAAGAAGGGCGAGGTGTGGCCAGGTGTGCGTCCCACTGCGTCTGTTTGTTTGGTCAGTGTGATTTACGGACGGAGTAGTTTGAAGCAGCGGCTTATTTATGGATTTTGGCTCCGGGAATGTGTGAGAAATTCCACCGGGCGTCTGTGCCCGGCTTGCCGGCTCGGAGCGCGTCGGCCGGCCCTAGGCCCGCCTCGCCTCGCCGTCGCGGCTTCGCGGATTTGCATCGGGTTTCGTCCCGCTCATTTCCATCGGCGTCCCTTCCGGATGGTCTGGAGCCTCCAGGCCGCTCCAGTTTCGGCATGACGCAACACGCTGCATAAGGGCAGCGCCGTGCTGCACAGCAATGGCGCGCTGGTTGGCGGGCCGCTGGGCGGTGCGGTGTGTGGCGCGGCGCCGCGGAGGCGTCGCTATGTCGAGTAGTAAAGTTGTCGGTTCAGTGCGTCCCCTCGGCCCGACGCTCTGACGCCCACGCCGCCCAGGAATTTACGGGCAAGGACGCCGCGGCGGGGCGGGGCGGGGCCGCCCTTCGCGCCCTTGCCCGAGACGGTCGCCGCCGCGGACACAGTGGACACCGTCCCGGACTACGCCCGCCATTGAGTAAGGCACCGCGACCGCGCCGCCGCCATCCGTCTGCCGTCTCCCTCGGCGTGTGACGGAGACGGAGCTGCCCGTCCTGCTCGCGCTTCTTTGAGTGCGCCCCGCGTGTGAGTCACTCGTTGACACCGCGCGAGTTATCACGGTCAATCTGAGGGCCTCTTTGACCGCCGTGAAATTCCTCACCGGCTGCCGTGTGTGTTTGTGTTTTCGGGTGTGTGTGTGTGTGCGGGTGCGTCAGGGTGCGGCGCGGCGCGGCTTTGTGGCGGGAAAACGAAAGGAGTCCCGAAGGACGCGTCAAGGAGAATGGCGTCCCACGCGTCACTGTCACGGCATTCCAGCCGTTGCTAACCTACTAAGTTGGGTGCTTTTCCCCTCGGAGTGTCCCCGCACGGGGCGTGCAGGTTCTGCCGGGAGTGTCCCGTACCGCCCCCTTGGTGTGACGGTGTGACCACGAGGCCGCTGCTGCTCATGACGTATCAATACGTCTGGCTGTCGCCGCGGATATGAATGGGCGACAAGGGCCGGCCTTAACCTTTGCCACGCAGGTGTGTGACTGGGCGTGACGCGGCCCGTCACGTGACTGCGACCTGTCACGGTTCGCTGGGCCGTGCGGTGTCTGGGCCGGAACCGGCCGGAACCGCTTGGAACGGAGGGCGGGGCGATCGGCAGACATCTCGCCGTTACGGGAAAAAGTTAAACTCCTCGTGGAAAAAAAAGATCGTTTTTCTTTTTGTGACCACATTTTTTTTTTTTTTTGCGCGCGGTTTTGTGAACCGGAGCTTAAAGGAACACGGCGCTTCTGCGTCGTCAAGTGCGTCGGTTTATCGACTCCGGACAAAGGGTGATCCTGGGACGGCGGCCCCTCGTCTCGCTCGCGCCTGTCGCGGCGTGCGGGTGCGAGGGAGACAGCCAGCTGCCGAAAGTGAATGCCGGCCGAGGGGTCAAGGCGAGGCGCGGCGACTGCCACAGAGGGTGTTACTCTTGCAAGTTTGTGGCCGCAGTGCACCGCCGCCTCGCCGCCCCGCCGCCGCGCCCGGCGTCGCGTTAACCTATCGTGTGAATGGGCAGCGCGGCGAAAGGTTACGCGAGTTGGCCTTTCTGCATTTCCCTTTCAATAAAAGGCGAATCGGTTCGCCGCCCTTCGCCGTCGCCGTGAGGTGTCGGCCGGATCTGTACACCGCGCTTAGTTAGCGATGCAAGTCTCACAAACGGTCTCACAAACGCACGACACACACACACACACACACACACACACACACACACACGCGCGAGCCCGCGGGAGACCTTGTCGCTCCGGGCGAGACTTCTGTGTTGCGGCGTTACGACCGTCGTCTATCTCCTCGGCGACGTTTAGTCGCACCGCGTATCATTTTGTAGGTGCGTGTTTTTTTTTTTTTTTTTTTTTAACTTGTGGCGTTTTTCTCTTCGGCGTTTGCGCCATGAAACCTGTACGCGGTGCGTTTGTGTCGGGCAAGAAGTCAGCAAATGTATTGGAAAACGAAAAAAGTAAAAAATAAAAAAAAATAAAAAAAAATTATTATTTTGCCCTGTGCATGTGAACGGGACGACTTTGATGCGGGTGTCAGGCGGGCGCCGGAGCGTAAACCGATGGCGCCAATTAGACGCGACCTGGCGGCGGAGAGGAAGTCGAGATTGAAATCGAGGCCGGGGTGCGCTCCACAGCTCCGCGACAAAATGCCGCGTTTCTAACGGTCTCATGGCGATTTTTTGACGTGGCGTTGCTTGTCGTCGTTTTGCGCGGCGCTGCTCGGCCGGCAGACCGATCCCGAGGGGAACCGTTTCGGTCGCTCTGTCTCTCTCGCACTCGTGGGGCGTCCCGTGCGGGTGCGAGAGAGACAGAGCGACGGCTGGCACTTCCCTCTGCCTATGCATGCACCCAACCCGGACCGGCGGCAGCCCACTCGCGGGATGGGAGATTGATTTATCGGGTGAGGAGAGTGCCGCGATGCTGCAGCCTGGCCCACGCTGGGGTCACCGCCCGTGCCGCCGCAAAGTGGCCGGCCTGGGTTCGAGCCCCGCCGCCCGCCGGACACTTTTTTTTTTTTTTTTTTTTTTTTTTAAATGCAGCGCGGATCACGCTCGGCGGCCTTGTCGACGACGCCTTTTCGTTGAAAATGTAGACCGTTTAGGAATTTATCCAGGACCTGGGCGGACGCTCGCAGCCCGTATCGTTTACCGGCCCGCCGTGGCCCGCCGTGCCCGACCGATTTATAACAGTGGTGTGGTGGCGCCCCCGCAGCCCGCGCCTGCCGAGGCGTCTCTCTAATTTATTGGGTGAAGACGGGGCCGTATTAGTTTCCAACCAAAGCCTATGGCGCTCGATTTTTGTTTTTCCCCAACGAACAGTGCACGACGCACTGCCGTCTTGAACGCGCCGCTGCCCCGGTTTCGGAGGTCCAGCCGTCCAGGGCATTAGCCGCCGCGTAATTGTTTCGGGAGAGCGCCGCCGCCAGGGCGCGCTGCAGTCGTCGCTCTGTCTCTGGGTGTGTGGACGCGAGAGAGACGGAGCTTCGTTATTGATTATTACAGGCTGGCGCTCATTTCCGCTGGGCATCATTAGGACCACGACACCCACATGTGCCTCTCGCGCGAAACGCAGCAAGCAAACGACCTAGGCAAGGAGGGCACACGTGTGTGTGTGTGTGTGTGTGTGTGTGTGTGTGTGTGTGTGTGTGAATGTGTGTGTCGGTGTGCGTGTGTGTGTGTGCCGAAAGTGATGGTCAAGTGCGATTAAGGCCAGCGAGGGCTTGATGGGTCCGGCAATGCCGGCACGCAAATTCTCGCACTCCTGACCTCAATGGGGGCGTACTTTGAGTTTTTAACTGTCGGGATATTAAGAAGGCGGTTGCCCCCATTGTGCGTTGTCGCCAGGAAAAAGAAGAGACAGCGTTCCATGTAGGTCTTTTTGCTGGGGGAGAAAAAAAAGTATCAATAGCGCACTTTTCATAAAATGACACTGCAATTGTTGTCTGGGGCTCCGCGGAGGCGTACGTACGGAGTACCGCTCGGACTTGAGGCGTGTGCGAATGTTTACGATTCCATCACTCAACCTTTACGGCGGCCATCGCATTGATGCTGGCCGCGCCCTTGCGGGACGACGCCCTCGCCGCGACGCCGTCGCCGCCCTGGAGCCGCCCTGGAGCCGCCCTGGCCGCCGCCCTGAACCCCGCTGTTTGCATTCGGCTAATGAAAAGCTTCCCGCGCTAACGACGGGTTCGATAGAAAGCCGCGACGCCTCGCACTTCCGCAGCCTAATTGGCTTTTTGACACGATCGTTGGGCTCGGGTTGCATCGCCTCGCCTGGGCGTGGGCGCTGCGCCGCGCCGCGGAGGGCTCGGCGTGCCTTATGACCCGGCGCTGCGCTGGCCACAGCGGGCCGGTGCGAGAGAGACAGATGGTTGTCGGCGGGAATGGCGTCGCTAATGGAGAGCCTTGTTGCCGCCGACGTCTTCGCTTCTCAGCGCCGCGGTAAAGCATGGCCCCACACTTGACTTAAAAAAAAAAAAATCTTAAAAAAATAAAATTGTGAAAGTATTTTGTGTAAATTATGTATTGAACATGCCCCGCGGCTCGCCGTCCAAACCGGAAGCGCTTAATTTGGAGGTGCTAGAGTCGTGTCAGCGCGCGGGTGGCCGGCCGGCCGCTTGCCTTGGGGTGCTATTACAGTATCGCCCCGCTTCCTGTCGGCCATCCATCCATCCATCCGTCTATACTGCTGTGCCTGCATGACCAAAAGAATATATATTTATTTTTAAATGCGGCCGCTTTTCGTTTGTATTTTTTAATATATTTTTTTTTTTATTAATTTTTATTTTTATGAGTGTGTCGCGGCGCGTAGTGCTGGGGCAGAAACGCGGTTTGTACCTGTCGCTACACAAGAAGTGCAACCAGTAGGAGCGGTGCGCGTCGATGCCGTGATGAATGCGAGGCGTGGCGGGGCGGGGCGTGGCGGGGCGGGGTGCTGCTTCGGCCCGTGGGTGTCCGCGGCTCACATCAAAGCCACGCGCGCGGCCGCCACACCACGCCGTGGCGCGGCGCGGCGCGGTACGCCGGGGATGTAGGCTGAGGTGTTTAATATCCGCGCCGCCTGCCTGCCAATAGGCTCTGCCAATAGGCCCTGCCTGCCAATAGCGCGCAAACTGCAAATAAAGAAACGTGCAAACGCAGCGCAGCGCAACCGAGTTGGCAGGAGCAGACGACGCGGTGCGCTGCTGGACGACGGCCGCGCCGTTTCTCATCCGTCGCAACGACCCAGTGAATGCAGCGCGGCACTCAAGGAGGCGTATTAGTCCTCATCAAGTCGCGGGGAGGATCACCTGCAAAAAAAAAATTAAAAAAATAATTATTGAATGGAAGCCGACAAATTGCACGGGACACTGACCGCGCGATGAAGCGAGGGGCTGCTTGCTTGAGTTTTGTCTCGAGTAGTGGCCCCAGGGCCGGTCAACCTTTTCCCAAGCAAATAACGCCGGTCGGGGGTGCCGTGGCTTTGTTTTTGTTCCTGCCGCCCCGCCCCGCTCCGCCCCAACAAGACGGTAGCGCTGGCGTCGTAAAGCAGTGCCTGCGCCGTAAACGCGGCGTCACACAGACACCGATGCACACACAGACTAGAGGCAACATGCGCACACATGCAGGCACTCGGACACACACGCACACACACTCACCACTCACATTTAGTAATACGCGGTCGTGCCAATAATCCGCGGCAAGCTGCGCGGACGACGCGGAGCCGAGGCGCGCTCACAGACACACACGCACACCGACGCAGGTGTGAGATACAATTAGTATGGCAATCCCGGTGTGGCGGTCGGTGCGCTGCCGCGGCTCGCGGCACGCTTATATGGGTGCGGTGAGTGCGGCGGAGGCGGCGGCGCGGCGAGGGGTCAGCGTTGTGGGCATATTAGCACCTCGGCCTCCCTCGCCGCCCTGCCGCCGTCCGGGGCGACCACGGCCGTCATCCCGCCGCATCCCGCACGCCGACGCGCGGTCGTCGACGGGAAAAACTTGCACGGCGACATGCCTGGCGGCGCGGCCCTCTCTCTCTCTCTCTCTCTCTCTCTCTCTCTCTCTCTCTCTCTCTCGCACCGGACGGGGCGTCCCGCGAGTGCAAGGGAGAGACGGCGCCGCAGACAGGCCCAATTTGCTGGGGACGCGGAGGGAAGGGTGGAGACATCAGTCACTTTCGCGGCTGGCGGCGACACAGGCCGCCCAAGGCCGGGGACACCTCATCTCTGTCAACAAGGGCATCACGGCGGCGGCCTGGTGGCGGACGCAGCCGGAATTATGATTGGCTCCGCCACGCCGTTGAAGGCAGGTTGCACTGCTGCTGCGCGCTGCGTGTCCTTGTTTTCGTTTTTTCAATTTTGTCGCCGCGTTCTGCTGCAGTTTTGAATTTTGCTGCCCGTTCATATTGGAAGAGCCTGTGCGTGTTCGCCTCGTTGTTTTGGCTTGCTTCCTCCAGCCAGGCCGGCCTGCCCGCCTGCCGTCCGGCCCAGCATGGACAGGATGATTGAAATACGTCGACAGGGGTCTCCGGGTTTTACACACAAAGTCATAATATTTGTATAAAATGCCCGTGCAGCGGATTCTGGCGAAGAAGACCAAAAAAAAAATCTAAAAAGAAGACGGACTGACGTTGGTACACACACAACATGCACCACTAGCGCCCCGCTGCCCGCGTGCTTAATTTATCGTTCTTTTTTCTCCCTCCCTCCCTCTCTGTTTCTCTCGCTCTCCTTCTTGGGCGCGACGGGCAAGTTTACGAGCTGCTGCTTTTGACGCGCGGACATGTGCAACTTGTCTATGCTCCTTTTTCTGGCCGGCCGTGGTGAGTCGCGGAAACGCGTAAAGGGCAGCGGCCGGCGAGGTGCAAGCTGCGAGGCGCAAGCTGCGAGCTCCAAGGAGCGCCTGGCAGGTAGGCTGCAGGTCGGGCCGCACGCACGCCTGTGCCGCTGGGCGGCCTACCGTGAGCTTCGCAGGCGCCTCCCTCCTCTTTCTCCTTCTCTTTCTCTTTTTCTTCTTTCTGCTGCTGATGCATTCATGGCGCGGCCCAGGCCCGGCCCAGCCGATGCCGAGGCGATAATGCGATAATAGCTCCGAAAACCGGCGGAAGCCGACCGGCGCGCACCAGCTTCCCACGCAACGCTCTGGGCGCGGGGCGGGGCGGGGCGGGGCGGGGCGGGGCGGGGCGGGGCCGGCCTGGTATGGACCAGAGGGCGGCGGCCGGTCCGGCCCGTGTGTTGCCGATCCCGAAATTGAAACGAAAGCAAACAGAAATACGCGAAGCGCGCACACACACTGCAGGCTGTAATTTTGGGTCTAGCGGCGTGTTCGGTATTGACAGTCGCTGTGCATTGACTGTTTGAGCGGCCTTGCCTTGCACGGCGCACTAAAACGCCCCCTCTCTTGAGGTGAGCGCGCCTGGCCGACGTCCCGCTGAAGTACGGTAATGTGGAGTGCAGCGCACGTTGCGACACGTTGCAAGTGTCGGTGAAGGCGGCGCCGAAGGTTCGAAGGACCGAAGGGCCTCGCCGCCCGACGCGCCGATCCAAGGCCCCTGGGCGGCGGAGACCTCGACGCGCGGCAGCGCGACAGTCCCCTCGCCCGCTCCAAAATACTTTGACGTGCATTTACCAGCTTTCGGTTCAGTTTTCAAACAAACAAACAAACAAACAAACAAACAAAAAAGAAAAATGAAAAAATAATTTTAAAACCGTTAACTACCGAAAAATACCGACCAATAAAATATCGGAGCCATCCATAAACCCGAATAATTTCTGCTGAAAATCACTGTTGAAGTTTGGAACGGCACTTGCTGCGGCCAGTTGGTTTGGCGCCGAACCAAGGTGAGGTGCGGCCTTTGCGCCGCCATGCCTATCGCCTCTGTGGCGTGCAGTGGCAACGCCGTCCTTGTCTATCGCTATTGGCAGTCGGACACACTCCGGAGCTTCTGCGAATAATGGCGCTTCGCTTCGCGCGCTGCGCGTTTGGGCCACGGTGGGTTTATGGGCCGTGGCCGCGCTGCGCCTCGCGCGTTCTCATTGGCCGCTTCTTATCACGAAGGCGTGTGTCATCCAGTGAGAATCCTGGAAAAGTTCGTATCGTGGAGAAATTTTATTTTGTATCATGCTAGCGCCGAGTTCAACTCACGGCCGACTGGAGGATTTGTCGGAGTGCTGTTTGCAGTGCGGCGCGGCGTCGATGATGCCTCCTGTCGCCATTCCGGTTGAAGTACGCGTCACGACTCGCACTGCTTCGCGCCCCGTGCCGCTTTCAATTTGAAGGAGCACAATGTGCGCGCCGCAACGCTCGGCCGGCCGCGGCGATGAGGCGTCGCTCTGACCGGATCCCTCGGCGGTGAGGCGCAGGGCGCGGGTTCGAATCCACTTGGCGGCCTCTAAATTTTCGGTCTTATCTCGCGGGGCGTGGCCGAGGGGGGCGTGCACCATCACGGAGTGTGTTTGTTTAGCGGGGACTAGGAGGATGCACCGTAAGGCACAGCGTTCCCAGGGGGCGGGGCGGGGCGCCCAGGGAGTGACCCGAGGGTGACCCTGCGCACTCGGGCAGAACTGCTGCCGCCCCCCGGAACGCCCCCCCGTGACCAAAGTTTGCGAAACGCTGCAGGCAAAGGTCCACCACACATTGTAGCCACGGCAGGGGAAAAAATTCAAAAAGGAATCAAACAACTGAATTTTTCTTCCGTTTCTTTTTACTGGGCCTGCAAATATAGCGGTGTGCTCGTCGCGAGGCGCTAAACGGCTGGCGAGTGGCCGTGCTGGTGGCGCTGCCGGGCCGCTGGGCCTCGCCGCCGCCTGTGCGGTCAAGGGTCCCGGAAAAACTTCGGGGCGCGCTGGTCGGGCTTTTCCCTTTTCTCCCCTGCTCGGGCGCAGTCTGTGTGCTCACACGGAATGCGCGCCGTCACGCGCTGCTGTATCACTGCGCGCGAGTAAACATTACCGATTAGCCGGGCCGTGTTTCGATAAACATCGACTAGTCCGGCTGGAATCCGGCCGGTCATGGCCCATGCCGGGCCTGCACGGTAGCGGCCGCTAGTGTGTGTGTGCGTCTCGGCGAGACGCTTTTGCCCGCCTTGAAGGGTTCGCGCGTCGCCTTTGTCTTTGTGCGCGAGGTGCCGCCGATGACGTCACCCTGGTCCGGCTGGATATAAAACGGAGCCCGCCGATAGAGCGATGCCCCGGCTGGAGTCGTCGTGGTCCTGAGCGGCGCTGCCCGTCTCGCCGGTCGGACTGCAGTGTGTGACGGCGGCCTCGCCGAGGACCGCGCGGACGGACGCCGACCTTGTCGCTGGGATTGTGTTAATGGAGGCCGTCTGTCTCTATCGCACGCCTGCGCACAGTGGGTCGAAAGACCGTTGAGGCGGCCAAAATTCTAGACGTGTTTTGAGCTCCAGAGTCGCTAAATGGGACTCGAATCGAGCGTGTGACCCCACCAATGGATTGCTCTCCAAACGAGGAATCCATTGGTGGGGTCACACGTTCGATTCGAGTCCCATTTAGCGACTCTGGAGCTCAAAACGCGTCTAGAATTTTGGCCGCCTCAACGGTCTTCTGACCCACTGTGCTGCGGTAGCGGCCCCCGAGTGCGAGCGAGAGAGCTGCAGTGGGTTCGGAATCCGCACGGCTGCCTTCCCTTTGGTGGTGGTGGCTGTAAAATGCGGCGCGGCCCGTCGCCGTCTCGTCAGTCCCAGTTCTGCCATCCTGTGCGATCCGATGGAGGGATAAGATTAGATTTGTCGCGGTGGAGTCGATGACGGCGGCCACGCCAGCGACGCCGCCGCGTTGCGACACGGCCTCGACCGCGGCGGAACCGGCCGCCGGCGCGGTCGTCACCTCTGGTCCATTTGAAGGGCCTGGGTCCCAGGGCAAACCCACGGCGCGCGCGGCCCTTCGCGGCCCTTCGCGGACTGCCGTCGCCTTGCGTGGGCAGCTCGCAGGACGCGGTTTCTGGTACCGCCATCACTGTCTTATTTTTCATTTATTTATTTCTCCGTTGTCTTTGGATTGATTTATCGCTCGTCCGGAAGGTGTTCGCGGTAGGCGTCATGCTCGCGCTCGCGGGGCGGGGCGGGGCGGGGCGCGTGTACAAGGTGCGGTGCCGCGCCCCCACACGCGGCGGGCGATATGGCCGGAGATTAGTCGAGCGAAATGTCATCCGGGACAGGTCAGTATATCAGCGCGCTCATGCAGTCCTAGGGCTCGGATAGGGTTGCCTGCCAGGTTTCAATATGTTTGCCTCCTCATTTCGCGTGGCATGAGGCTTGGTCCTGACGCCGGACCCACCGCCGACGACGTCAGTGTTGGTGGAATCTGTTGACACCTCCGCCGCGGTGCTTGGCTATGCGTGGCTGGGTGAGAGTGTTTGGGCAGGGCATTGCTTCCACGCATGCGGTGCCATGCGCCACGCTGCGACGCGTCCTGCAGGGCCTTGCCGCGCCCACGGCGTCGCGGCGGTGCATGCAGATCAAAATTTGCGATTGCATTAAGACTCGGCATGTCATGCGGGACGGGCTCGCCGAGGGGGATCCATGTTAGAGTGTGTGTGTGTGTGTGTGTGTGTGTGTGTGTGTGTGTGTGTGTGTGTGTGTGTGTGTGTGTGCGTGTGTGTGTGTGTGCGTGTGTCCGTGCGCGAAATTAGCGGCGGGGCCGGGCGGGGCGGGGTGCACGCCCCGCGAGTGCGAGAGAGTCGGAAGCCCTCCGGCGTGGCGGCCCGGGGGTCCACCCCTTGTTTGTTTTCCGTGCGAAGTGACGGGCGTGCTGCGTGTGTGCGTCTAGCGCGGCCTGGCGCACCGCGGCAGTGGCAAACACACACGCGCGTGATTTGTGACTCATGATGATGCGGCTTCTATGGCGTGGCCGTGGCACCCATGCACCTCCCGTCTCGGCGAGTGTGTGTGCAACGCGTGCAGTGCCAGACGGCGCAAATTGCATGGGGGAAAAAAAAAGGACGAAAATATGATAAATTGCGTAGATGAAGCACCAGCAGCCTTTGCATGCGTGTGGTGGGAAAATATGTTACATCGGAGGTTCTCGATGTTAATTTTTGTTTGTTTAGATGGACTTTGTGCATGTGCAGGGCGTTTGCGCCGCGTGTTGCGCGCACTTTGCTCGAAATGAAAATCATAATCATTTTTTCCCCCCATACGAGGCGTGCTGGGCCGCGTACGGCCGAGGGGCCGCACTTCGGGCTGCCGTGTCTGCCGGGGTGTGTGCGCCAGTGTGTCGAGGCGTTTTGTGTGACGCGGAGTAATTTGCCCCACTGTGTGTGTGTGTGTGTGTGTGTGTGTGTGTGTGTGTGTGTGTTTTCACGCAGCGCGACGCCGCGGACTGGTTTTCGCGACGCGGTGTCATGTGCAGTCGTAAATAATGCAGGGTGAATATTGGTCCGCGCCGCAAAGGCATATTGTCCGTGTGTGTGTGTAGGTGTCGGACGGCAGTTCGTTTACGTTGTGTTTGACATAGCGATGCAGGCAATATCGTACTAAAGAGTGAACCTAAGCCGCATTTACTCTAAAAAGTTTTAAAAAATTCTTTCAGAAAAAAAATTGCTTTATTTTTTTTTTAAGACGGAAATAATAAATACAGTGTGCTGGGCGCGCCCCTCGCCGCCACTAATTGGAATCGCGCGTCGCTCATTTGGATAGCGTTTTTAAAACGCTCCTTTCAGCGCATCACTCGTCCCGTTGCCCGTAAATTAAATCTCGTTTGGTTGGCCGCCATGTTGGCTCGGCGTGCGGGCAGGCCCTGGGTGGGGCCCTGGGTGGGGCCCAGCCCAAACCGACCCAAGCCGGCCCAAGTGGGAAAAAGGCCATCCGGCAGCGCGCAGGCCGGTGGGTGGGAACGGCGCGGCGCCGCGCGGCGCTGGCTGCACCTCCACAAACACCAATTTCCTGCGCCGAGTCTCCCAGCGGACGGACGCCATGGTGTGATTTCAAATGAGTTCATCAGGCGAGCGTGTCAACGCGGTGGGGGAGGCGCGAGGGAGCGCGGCGCGGCGCGGCGCGGCGTGCATGTGTGCGTGAAATTCGGAGCGTTTCGGGGGGTGCTCCTCCCGTCTCGCTCGCACAGCACGGCGCCCCGCGGGTGCGAGAGAGACCGAGCGACGCAAGCGCTGCTCGCCTGCTGCTCCTGCGGCGTGGCGCTCGCCAACTCCCGCCGCGCTGCGCGCGCTACGCGCCGTGTGATGCCGCTCCGCATATCTCTCTCTCTCTCTCTCTCTCTCTCTCTCTCTCTCTCTCTCTCTCTCTCTCTCTCTCTCTCTCTCTCTCTCTCTCTCTCTCTCTCTCGCCAAGGGAAACAACAATGAATTTCGGTGTACAAATCAAATGAGTTTCAGTTGAATTTCAATTGAATTTCAGTTGAATTTTGACGAATTTTTGGTTGAATTTCAATGAATTTTAGGAAAAAAAAGTACTGAATTTTAAGAAGAATTTTGATGAATTTTAGGAAATATTAGTGAATTTTTAAATTTGTTGTTAATTTTGGCGTACAAATTTGGCTAGAGTTGTTTCCTCCGGGCCTCCGCGCGGGGCGCCGAGGCGGCGACTAGGCGGCCACGGCCGGCCGCGTCGTAACTCACGGCCATGTCGCCGCTCATCCGCGCGCAATCTCCCAATTTATATCAATATCGCCGGTTCGTCTATGAGTTATTGGACAGAATGTCTCTGTCGGACGGCGGCGCGGCGACGCTCCGCGTATCGGCGTTTGTGTTGCCGGTGTGAATTGGACGAGGTTGTCGGCGGCCGCGCCACGCGCGTTAGTTAGAACGAGAGGCGTGCGGCCCTAAGGCCGTGAGCCACGGCCGCCCGGCAGCCTGCCTTGTTAGAAATTCATATTTTGTTAACGGGAACCATTGGGCAGGCTGGCTTGATGACACTCGTGATTAACTGCTATTTTGATCGAGTTTGTTTCGCGCGTGTTTGTCGCGTCGGCTTATCAGCTCGGCTGGCTGCAGTCACATCCCCACAAAATGCATTGAACGTCGGCAAAATTCGTCAAAGTGCACCGACATTGATCGAAGTGTCGTTTCTTGCACATCTAAATTCACATACATTTCCCGGGTCCCGAAGTGTGTGTTTTTTTTCTTTTTTTTTTTTTTTTTTTTTTCCGGAGAATGGCCGCAGCGAATACGCGGCGCCGTGTTGTCTCACCAGCCGTTTGGCGCATCTCCGCCAAGTGTGCGCACACACGGGCCGGGCGCAGCGTCGCTCCGTCGCACTCGCGGGTGGAGGGGTGCGAGAGAAACAGAGCGAGGGAAGCGTGTGCGCTGTGGGGCACCCAGACCCGTTGGGTAAACAGGCAAACATACAGGCGACGCGTGACTTTGCCACATACGCGAAACGCACGCACGCTCGCTCACTGGGAGGACTCTGTTGGCCTCGCAACGAAACGAGAATTTTTTTGTCGTGACTGCGTCCGTGCCTTAAACCTCGTGCTTGAAGGTTTTTGACTGCACATTTACGTCTCGATCATATCAAAAATCCAACTCTGTTTACATCATTAAAGAACAAAAAACCCAAACAACTTTTTGAATTATTATTATTTTTGTTTGTGAATATTTTGATGTGTACTGCGGAGTGTCCGGACGCGTGTGCCGCGCGAACTGCCGTTGGGCGTGCTGCCGCTCGGCGGTATGGACCGCGCGGGTCACTGACCAGTCAGACCACACCTGTAGCCGGCCGGTCCGCGTCGCACCGCACCGCGCCCGGCGGTCATGGCCGACTAGTGCAGCGACAGACAGACGGCCTTTTTGGCGGCGGCTGGCGGTCGCTTGGCTAATGCCCGTCATGCGGCGCGTGATGAGAGCCGCCTTGTTGTTATCGTGTGTGTGACCATTAAGGTGTGAAGGTGAAAATGGGTATGATTAGCTCCGCGGCGGCTCCGGCGCGCCGCCAATTTATTTATGCAGTCCCTCCGTTATTTTGGGGGCCGGGCCGAGCTGCGGACTGATTCCGGGGGTCGCCGTCTCCCTCGCACTCGTGGGTGTCGAGAGAGACGAGAACGGCTGGCCGCGCGCGACACGCCGCCGGTGAGGTGGCCGGCCAGGGCGGTGGAGGGCGGTGCGCTCGCGGCGTGCGGCAGGTGGCTGCTGCGGCTGCCTAGTCTCGTTGAGGGGTCCGCGCGGCGGGGATCAAAGTGCATGGGGCGGGGTCCGGGGCTGCTCCCTCCTCGTCAGCTGATGTGCTCGCGGAGACGACGGCTTTCTTGATGGGCTTCCCACGGGCGTCGCCACGGGCGTCGCGACGCCGTCCGTGCTGACGGCGACGGCGCGCTGGCCACATGACGCACAGCCGGCCGCTGCGGCACATCCTTCCGGCCGAACTGGAGGACGAGACTTGATTTAATCCGAGCCATTAGCCGCTAATCATCTGCCGTCTCGCCGTGCACAGTCAGCACCTCGGCGTTCTCATCGCCGCGCCACTGCTTTCGGTTAATTTCCGACAAATCTCGGCCCCCTTCCCACACAGCTGCAGGCGGAGGGTCGTTGTCGTCGCTCCGCCTCGCTCGCACCCACAGGGCCCCGCGGGGGCCCCGCAGGGTGCGAGGGAGACGGGCTGCGGCGGATGGATGACGCGCGGGAAGGGGCGGCGGGACGGCGGGTAATGCGTTGACAGGTGGATAAAGAGCCCACCGGGCCGCCGGGGAGGGATTAGGCGCGTTTACGTAAATGCAGCCGTGTGCAGGCCCGTCACGTTTGGTAAAGTGGACGTCTTTTAACGCAAAATAAAAATAAAATAATTGGGGGGACATTTTTTTTTTAACTTACTGGCTCTATAGTCACCAATTCTTGTAGCAACTTTTAAAAATTTGCCCTTTCTATTTTATTTTATGTTTTTTTTTTTTTTTTTTTTTTTGGTCTTTTCAAATTATTTTTTTTTAAATAATAAATAAACTGTTGTCCACTGGATTGCCCCCGTGCACATGCTAATGAAGGCATTAAAATGGGACACGACGCGCCGCGTTTTGGGCGGTGGCCGCGCGGGGGCGCTGCGTTGCGGCGAGTGTCATAATTTATGTATTGGCAATCATAGCCTTCCGCGAGGTTGCGCGCGCCTATCGCAAGTTATAAGGTAAAGTGGTTCAGGGGGGAAAAAGCGTGCTGCTCGCTCTCGTTTGGAATTAATTTCACGTGCACTGCGACCCCATTTTCCCCCCTGTGTATTTTTTTTTTCTAATTTTATTGGCTCGCTTTGACCGATACGGTCATCGGGGTCTCGCTGACCTAGGCGCGGGCAAGCTTAACTGCTCTCCACGCGTCCATGCGTGTCGCGGCACCGAGTTTTTGCCGCGGTAAAGGCTTATTGCGGCACGGCCGGGCATGGCGGCAGCCGCGTCGAACAATTACTTGACCTGGAACTTAATCAATCAGTCGACTCACTGCGCGCGTGTGTGTGTGTGTGTGTGTGTGTGTGTGTGTGTGTGTGTGTGTGTGTGATGCTCTTTATTTTGATACCCGTGCGTCGAGTTATTGATTGCCCGCATGATCCGGGTGCTTTACCGGTGCATTTGAGGAGGGGGGGGGGAGGCTTGCGTTGCACTCTTGAATCATGCATAGCAGCAATATGGGGACTGAAAACTTTTAAACTCATTTGGGTATTAGAATTAAGTAGAAAAAAATTATGGCCGGCTCGCTAAACTTGGTACTATTTTCTTTCCAACCTTCGCTTTTTTTGTGGGTTTGCGCAAGCTTTGCAGCCTGAAGTAGGCGTCGTATTTTCAATTTGTTAACCGCCCAATTTGCCTGGCGCTCCCGGTGGGCCGACTCGGCCAGGCACCGGCGGCGCGGTTGGGCCGCCTGGCTGACTGGCTGCCTTGGCTGGCTGCCTTGGCTGGCTCACGTCGGGACAATATGATTATCGACTGCCATGAAAACATATGGCTTTTGGCCGGCAGAGCCTCGGCTATTCGCGGGGGGGCGGTTCTAGTGGTGTGGAAAGGCAAGGGAAAGGGGGAGGGGGCTAAACCTAATGAAGATTTATGAATGGATAGCTGGGCCGTTCGCACACGGGGTTAGTGGCACTGTGTGTGTGTATGTGTGTGTGTGTGTGTGTGTGTGTGTGTGTGTGTGTGTGTGTGTGTGTGTGTGTGTGTGTGTGTGTGTGTGTGTGTGTGTGTGTGTGTGTGTGTGTGTGTGTGCCAAACTGGTTCGGCTGCCTGGGTAGCCCTGGCGGCTCGCGGTGGCCGATCGTCTTTTCCCTGATTAGTGCCTAGTTGACTCGCGGGTCGTCCGCGGCGCCGTTTGTTAAAGCCGATTGGTGACAAAGTGCCAGGCAGTACGTCGCCTCGCCGGTGGCTGCCTGCCTGCCTGGGGTCGTGAATGTTTAGAGGCTGCGGGGAATGCCGCGCTATCGGGACTGTGACATTGAACCGGGCCGAACTTTGACAGACGCAAGTGGTTCCATGATGGCCGCGGCGAGGTGAGGCCGGGCCGCCATTGGCGCGGCCGGTGCAATGGAGCGGACACCTCTTGTTTCTGGAATGAGGCGTCGGGCAGGCAGGTGGGTGCCCTGCGGTGGCTTCCTAACAAGACGCCGTGCGGACATACCCAGCGTGCGGCGGGCCCTCGCGCGGGGAGTATCGCCAGCAGCGCTCGGGCAGCGGGCACACAAGGCAAGGCCGCCGCGTCGGTTCCGTTTCGGCGTGTAAGTAGTTGCACTGCAGAGACGCGTGCATGCGTGCGCATCTCTCTCTCTCTCCCTCTCTCTCCCTCCCTCCCTCTCTCTCTCTCTCTCTCTCTCTCTCTATCTATCTATCTATCTATCTCTCTCTCTCTCTCTCTCTCTCTCTCTCTCTCTCTCTCTCCCTCTCTCTCCCTCCCTCCCTCTCTCTCACCTCACCCAAAGCGCGCCCACCCCAGGTGGTTGTACCTGCACCCTTTTACCGAATGGAGGAGTCCCGCAGCGCTTGCGTGCTGATGGCGTCTGTCTCTAGCACGCGCTCACGCCAACTTTCAATTTTCCCGTCAAACGTTTTCTGTGGGCACTAGGACTGGCTACCAAACGACGGAGCCTCTGGCCGGTGCGGCTCCACGCAGCGTCCTGCTTTCCACCCGCGCCATTAGAATCGCATCAGCCGGACGGACGCCGCCGCCCGCGCACTAAATGCCTCTCTCGCGGCCCCAAGCAGCGGCAGCCAGCGGCGTGCGTGCGTCGCCAGTTTGGCCGCCCAAAACGGGGCCTGCGCGTGAGGGTGAGGGGTGCCCCCCCCCCCCCCCAATTTCGTGCCGTGTGCCCCAAAACTGACAGGGTAAACGGTAACGGGCGCGCGCGCATGATAAGCAAATTGCCTTGCGGTGCATATGCCTCGGCCGCCTTAATCTGCTCATGTTACCAACTGTCGTCGTAAATTTCTCATAAATTCGCCCGAGGCTGCAGCCAGGCCGCCGCGCACTGCCGCCGCCCGGTGAGGTCGGTGTGGTGGCGAGACTGGTGTGCACGCGCGTGGTCGTTTGTGTGCATGTGCCAACATTGTGTATACTGGGAACCATTTTAATTTTTTTTTTTTTTTTGGTCTCGCAGTAAATAGGACCGAGGTTCGCTGTGTTGTCGCACCTGACGTGATCATCGTTACAGCCGGGGGAAAATATGTGTGGCGCTCCAAGTTTGGAAGGGACTTCCCCGATGTCGTGTCCGGGATAAACCGTGTCGATTATTGATTGGTGTTGAAGCTTTCACTCGACCCCACTCGGGGCCCTGTCGACCCCGCGGAGGATACTAACGAGGCCGCCAGGTGCGCGCAGGGCCGAGGCCGGCCGAAGCTGGAGGCTGGCTGGAGGCTGGCTGGAGGCGTTTTGGAGCCCTTACGCCTTGCAGGCGGACAGGCCGCCTCTCTGGAGCGGCCGAAGCCTTTCCGTTTCCATTTCGATTAAAGCGGGCGTTGCTCGGCCTTCCCTCGGCAGCGCGGCCTCGCGGTGCGCGTCGTCACCTCGCGGCCACTGTCGATTATCGTATCTCGAGGTATCGAACTGCTCAGCAAACATTGGTGGCGGCGTTATTATCGTAAACAAGCTGGGAAGTGCCGTCAATTCCAACGGGCAGATCTGCCCGCGTCGCGCCCGATTTTTATTTGCGCCTTTTAATTGTTTGCCGCTTTAATTAAGCGCGCTCGTAAATTTTTCTAGTTTGTTTTTGATTCGCGGCACCGGCACACTCGTTACCCGTATCGGGACGTATCAGATCGACTGGGAAGGCGAGCGGCGGCGCACGCTTCTTCTCTTCGTTGAACGCATTCCCGCGGATCATTTTGGACTGCAGTGCCCGGACTAGCGGACTCTAGGGATTCCTGCTTGATTAGGAGAATTAGCAACGAGAATTCAGTAAAAAAAAAATAATTTTAAAAAAGGTAGGTGGCTCTTACCAGTTTTCTCTGTTTTTATGTTCTATTTTTTCTGTTTCTTCTCCTCTTTTGTTCATCTTCACTCGGGTTCACATTTTTGGGCCTGTGCCGCGAAGCCCGCTGTTGACGGTAGCGCGCCGCCGCTCCGACAGAAACAATAACGAAACGTGAAAAATGGGCGACTGCCGCGCGGCGCGGCTACTACCGTGCGGCGGCGACGCGACGATCTGGATCTCTAAAATTGAGCGCGTCGCTCCTCTAATGCGGCGATGCCTTGGCAATGCCTGGGCGATGCTATCGGCCGCGGCGATGGATGGCCGCAGCACAGTGTAGGCGTCGCGGGGGGCCGTCCGGGAGCGGGGAATCGGCAATTAGCACAACCACTGAATTAGCGCCAATTTTATTTTTTTTTTAATTTTTTAATTCTGGATTTGCGTGCTGGTGTGATGGTTTATGGCGGCCGTGGTGTCCGCCGGGCAGCGACACGACGGTCTTTGATAACCGCCCCGCCGCGACCCGTTCCGACTCGTTCCTAAGTTCCAGTGAGCGGCGTGACGCGGCGGCGTCACTCGGCGTCGCGGCCGACCCGCTGCCCGGCTCGCCGCGCCGCCTGCTAGACCCACATGTCCTTTTTTGCACTTTGGCATTCCATGTCTCAACTGCAGACGGCGGGCAATCCTTGTAAACACGGTGTAAGGCGGCCGGCCGAGGAGACGCGCCGCGGTCGGGGAAAAAAAAAGTGGTGTCGGCGTGTGGCGTGCGCGGCCTGACAAATCGGCTGCGTTTGGCAGTGTAGGGCGTGCATGGCGTAGGCTGCTGCGGCTCGGCGACCTGGACGCCGACACCGCGGCTCGACCGCGGCACTGCGCTCCCTTAGACGCCCAAGGGGGCCTCGCAGTGTAGAGGTGACCATTCGGCGCGCTTTGGCCGAGTCAACCAACCACAGCGCTCGATGCAGTCGGCAGAGCCTGCCAATAAGAGCGCTCGAACATACCTGGGCGCGGTGCAGGCGGAGACCTGTACGCTGGGGTGGCTCCGAAGTTCACGCTCGCTCCAGAGCTCGATGCACACGATGCCCGCGTGGGTTTGAAAGTGCGGGGGGAGACGCGCCACTGTAATGATATCCGCCTTCCGTGAACAGTATGGCCTGCCTCGCCAGACGGGATGTGGTCGCGGCCCTATCGGGTGGGACGACGGCGACGTCCCGTTACCGGCCGCGCAGATCCCCTCGCTCTATCTCTCTCGCTCTGCGGCCGCCGCCGCCGCTGCGTCTCTTGCAGGTCGACAGCTGATGGAAAGATTGAACCGAACTGGCGAGCAATGTGATCGTATGTTATTGATTCGGAGAACCGCGAAACACACACACACACACGCACCAACACACACTCGGGGGGCGTTTACCGTTGCGTCGCCCACGGGTTGACATGTTGTGCATCGCGCGCGCCGCCGTCCTATCGTCCCGCCGAAGGTTTTAGTGCGGCGGGGAAAAAAAAGTGGAGGCGGGCGGGACTCGAACCCGCGCCGTTCCGGGTACGGCACCGTGTCACTCTAGATGGGAACCCATTAGGCCCGACTCGCGCACTCTCATGGTCCGTTATTGATTGATGATCGCGCAAACACAAATATTCGTCATGCCGAGCCGCGTGAGCCGAGCGGCCGTTTTGGTGGCCGGCCGCCTGGCGGAGAAAGGCCGGCCAGTTCGGCGAGGGTTGCTTCCGGGCGGGCATGACGGCGTCCTGGAGGCCGAGGTCCTCGTCTCGATATCGCCTTTTGTTTTGACGTGTGAGTCAGCAGAGCACTTTCCTGGCCAGCGCGGCCACCACGCCCGCCGTGTTCATCTGACGGCATGACGTTAACGCATTTCAATCATGACCCTGGCCGTGGGGGCCATGAGGGCCACGGGCGGCCAGAGGCGCGGCCACAGGGTGACCCCGCCCCGGGCCTCACGGCGTCGGCTCCCCAATGGCTTGGTTCCCATCAGAGAATTTTAGCCGGCGCTTCCCACACTTAGGCCCCTCGATGAGCCAGCATCGGCAGCAGCCTGTAAGGGAGGCTGAAAGGGGAGCTAATTGGGGTAGTGGGAACGGAGAGGTGTCGCGTGCAGGGCAGCGGCGCGGGTTCAAATACCACGTATTTTCCTTCAATCCATTTCCTCTTAGCTTTGCAGGGTTGTGCTTAGTGAGTCAGGCGGGTATTTGATGTGGGATACTCGACTTGCTTTACCCACGTGTGCCTTGTAATTGGACGATCCGCTTTATATCGGGGAGGTACTTGATGGTTTTGCATTCTGGCGCCTCCCCCCTGTCACGGGTGTGCATGACGCCTCCCTTTCGCCGGCGACTTCCACGAACCGCTCTCTCTCTCTCTCTCTCTCTCTCTCTCTCTCTCTCTCTCTCTCTCTCTCTCTCTCTCTCTCTCTCTCTCTCTCTCCTCGCTGCCCTGCCCTTGTCGTCACCAGCCGGCAAATTGGTGCGCTGCTTCCCGTAATTTGGAGCCCCAAAACCAACAAGGACATGATACACCCTATGATTAGCTGTCTGGCTGTCGTCCCTCCCTGCCCAGGCCTGGTCACTGGCGGTCGGTGGGTCACTCACACAGACGCACGAGCGCACACGGGCAATCGTCACGATTATTTCTGACCTCCACGATCGGTTTTATACCCCATTTCAAAAGTTTTGTTTCATTTTTTTAATGTCAGAAAATGGACTGGAGGAAGTCAATGATTATTGCGTCCGGGTTATGAATCAGGTCCTTAATAGAGTCATGCGTGGTATTTGTTTCTGGGCCCGTCTCTCTTTTCGGGCTCTTCAATCTAAAGCGTAATTGCTAATAAAGGAGGCTGACAGTGTGGCTGACCTAGGCGCGCGTCGCACGGTGCGCTGCACACGGAGGAAAGTGTGTGTTTTTCACGGCAGAACTGACAGTTTCTTGAGGTCTTAATTAGGGCGCGTTGTAATTAAAGGTGGGGGCGGTGTTATTCGCCGCAGGTGACATCGGCTCTTAATTTGATCTAGATACCGAGTCGCCTCCGCCGCAGCAGCGCAGCGCGTTCGGGGGATGAGAAAATACGCGCCCGGGACACGCACCGGGCGTAAAGGCGCTCTCGCGTCCAGAGGGTTAGCGCGGCCGGCCGCCGGATCAGCATGGCTGATCTCAACGATCCGGTTCGGATTTTTGTCGCGCCGCTAGTTTGTTGTTTCTCGTCTCCTGAACTGCGCGGCGGCTTGTTGTTGCTTACGTGCGTCGCGGGACATGAATGGGAGCGTGACTGTCGGCTGCGTGTGACGCTCGCATTACAGGACGAAAAGTCCCGCCGCCGTGGCCGGCCGGCCGCCACGCCGTGCTGCATGCGCAAACAACGTTTGTTTAGGGAATGTGTCGGTCCGCTCCATCAAGATAAGCCGCCTGCAGTTATTTGCCTGCAATTACCTGTTTTGTCCCGAAGGGAGAAAATGGAGCCTGCGTGGGAGTGTCGTGTCTTGTTATGATGTGGGGCCTAAACGCCGCCAGACCATCGCTTCGCCTGCGCGCGCGCGCGCGTGTGTGTATGTGTGTGTTTGGTTGTTGTCAAGCAGCTGCTTTGCGAAATTGAGCTGAAAGTGGCTGAAAACGCGGCAGCCAGGTAATAAGTTGGCTGCTCCGGCAACTGGATTTTTAATTCACCTCCCCACCGACTAAGTTGTGGGGAAATCTCAATTGGATCCAGCGGTTTCTTTTTTTCTCTCCCATCTTCAAGTGCGCACGCAAATCGAGCAACATAATACAAACGAGGGGAAAAAAGCAGTGTTAGAATCATTGCTCCGCTACAAGCCCGCTGTTATCAGAAGCGTATGTTAATGCGGTGCTGATCGCGGAGGTCCTCTTCGGCGGCTTGACTTGCCCAGCGTAAAGCTCGAGCAATTGACTCCGGAATTTATTAAGCTCGAGCATGGCCGACCCGTTTGTGCGTATTTATGGTCCTTTTTAATTAAGGGAGGCAATGGCGGCGATTTCTGTCCTGCATAAACACTGTATTAAACGGACAATAACTGGCGGAACGGAACCACGAGGATGGCCGTGACCTGCTGGAACAGTGTCGAGTCGGCTTCCAGTTTCCGCCGCGTGCGACCGGATGCTGACGAGTCACACAGTGGCGCTAAGTTCAGGGCCGCAGCGTCCTGCACCTGCTGATCTGGAGGGCCTTCTTCGATCAAGTTTGGCGTCCTGGACTGCATCCTGGAAGCGGTGCAGTTTGTCCCTATTGACGTATGTGTGCCGAGCCGCGGGCTTTGCCTGCCGACCTGGCTCAAGTCCCAGCAGTCTGCTGCTGGTTGTTGGCGCACAAAGCTGGACCTGACCTGGACCGACCCGGGCGGACGCGGAGGGACCTGGCGAGGCGAGTCAATCAGTGGCTGCGGGGCTGGCCGCCACCTGATTGATGGATTTATCGCTCCCATATGCTGCATTAATGAAGCACGATCATTCATTGAACGGTAGATCGCGATGAATTTAGCAACACTCCTGTAAAATAACGAAACAAATGAATTTGAAGTAGAAGAAAATTGTACTGATAAAGAAAAAAGAGTTTTTTTTTTTTTTAAAAAAAAATATAAATATCACAATAGAGACGCCCTTGAAAAAGAGTCTTAAAAAAAAAATTCAAAATTTTGAAAACAAAACTACAGTTATGAGTCAGCCGGTATGACTTTTCTCAGTGCACCGCTGCGCTCTGCTCCGCAGTAGGACGCTATTGGCAGGAGGAAGAAAATGTGGCGAATTCTTGGCGCGGTCTGCCCGTTAGCGGCGTTGGCTCTAGCGAGGCTTCTGGAGCGTCGGGAATGAGCTGATAATTGCGGCGATGTCGTGATGATATACACCGTCGGGGCCTTGCATGGCGCCGCGCCGCTCCTGCACTTGTAGGGCCGCAAACCGCCGAGCAGCGCCTCATTTATGGAAGGAGTAAGTCATTGGCGTGTGCCACTCTGTAAGGCACCTGCGCCAAGTGCTGATGCTCTGCGGCCATTGTTGCCCTAGAGCTTTTTTCAATCTGAGGATTTGCGGCATTTCCACCGGCTTGTTGTTTCTGCGAAGGGCTGCCGCCGGTTGGACGAAATGTCATTATTCCCGCGAGGAGCAAGTTTTTGCGCTCGCCGAGGAGGGCGGCGGGAAAAGGGAGACAGAATGGCGAGAAAAAAGTGGCGTTATGAAAAACAAAGCGCAGTAAAGCCCTGCGCGCGTGGCGCTTTAGTGCGCCGTAAATCGGAGGCTGCATGGCACGCATTTCCATTCGTAATTATTGTTGTTGTTGGCGTAACTTGTCACGTGCCGAGGCGTGCGCGGTGCCGCGCAGAGCCGCCGTGGAAGGCATGAATGACAGGCTCGCCGTGATTTGTGTGGGTGACAGTGATCTGGATATGTCTTTGCCTTTTTGTCGCCGTCCGATGATGACACGTTTGCAATTGATGACATTTGCATTTGGAACCTGTCTTGTGTCTTCCTGCTCCCGACAGCAAGGGTTTCTTGTAAACTTCTACAATTTTCATAAAAATACCAGCCGGAGTTTATTTTTGCAGCTGCATTGTAAGACAGACGAGGAATGGCGTACGCTTCAAAAGTCCCTATCCGGGGCAAAATGCATCGTGGCCTTTGCCTCACCGCAGATGGCGCGACTGGAATCGAGCTGCAATTTGCGACAGCCGAGCATCCTCATCCAGGAAGAAAGAAAAGTGGGCAATGTATCATTGGCCAACGAGGAGCCAGGCACGTCAGTCACTAGGCCAATGCCGTGCCCATTTGGAGCCATTTCGCAGCGCCGAACTAGTCATTTCATGGACACAACCCGCCTATCGGTTTCCGGGCACAGGGCCGCCTTGAGGGGTGAAGTACGAAGTACGAGGCAGTACGCTGAACGGCTCAAAAGGAGAAGCTAATGAAGCAGCAGCGAGTTGTTTTCTGGCTGCACAAGCACCGACATTCGCCTTTCTGAAAAGTTGATCTGAAAGACGCTCATTATAGATCAACCCTATTGCACGAAAATTTTACTTTATTTGATTTTTTTGCCACAAAATGAGCTTATACCCTTATATTTTTCTCCCCCCTTTTCGATCTGGCGGTCGAGAATGTGTGGCACTGGAAGGTTGTTGCGTTAACAAGGTAGGCGTGACCCTCTAACCGGCACCGCCACCTGCCGGTGCGCACACCTGGGCCAACGCTGCGGCGACGCACCCACCCCGCCTCGCCGACACAGGCCGCCACAGGCCGCCGCGGCGCGTGGGCGGAACGGGGTGAGGGCGCCTGCCTCCCCTCCGAAGAAGCCTCCGCGCTGCAGGACGCTCCCCGCGGTCGTGTCACTTGTCAGGGGCCGCGCCTAAGCCGGGTGCAGGGTGTGCCGCCCGACACCTGCCCTACCAATTAAAACGTCCGGCTGCTGCTCATTACCGAACAAGGAATGCTTTATAGATTTTTCAAAAATAGGTCTGCTTATTATGAATGAGGCCGCCGCGCGGTGGGCGGGGCCGATGAGAAATTCTACCAACTCGGTCGCTACCGAAAACTCATAAATAAGGAAATTAGGAAGCTTGCGTGGGCAGGTGTGGCTGCGGAGGCGGCGTCCCTTTTTGGCCGGAGCGGTGAGTTCGCGCGGAGTAGCTCCGCAGCGGCCCTTGCGCACGGGGTATCGCTGGAGGATGGGCGCTGCAGGAGAGGCCACCGAAGCAGTCGCTTGTCAGAGCGCAGCCGCCCTTGAGCCATTATTGGCGAACCGGACCAGTTTGGCGCGGAAGATGAATATTGATGAACAAACACGACGAATTATGCCGCGGCCCATCAGTCAGCCCATTTACCCGGCGGTGTGTTGGTCCACACGCGCGATGGCCCCGGAGTTTAGAGCCTCGGCGGGGGCGGCGCGTTGCGTTGCCGGCGTCACGCAAGCGAGATGTAGATCGCCGTGCCTGGTGGGCCGTATCACCTGTGGCCCTAATTGTATCGATGACTATCAGGCGGTCTAGTGGACTGGCTGACTGGGCGTTGCTTCACAAGACGCACTCACTCAGCGAGCGGCACGTATGGGCAGGGCTGGCAGGGTTCACCCGAAATGGGCTCTGCACAGCCAAATGTGACGGTGGCGTCGCCGCGGGCGGGCGGGAAGGCCGTCGCCGGGCTGGTTGCGGGCCTGAGTGCCGATGGCGGCGGCCCGGGCCGCTAAATCGCGCGCTGGCCGGGCGTGGCGGCGGCAATGGGCGCCGTCATCGCCGCCGTTTAGAGCGGTCGTTGGAACGCCTTGGCCGAGGTGAACCGGCTTTGTCTATCCGGAGTTACTGTAACGGCGACATCAGCCCGGTTGATTGCATTATCGCCTAGTTTATTTGGTAATGGGCAGACGCTGCAGTCTGCAGCAGTGCCCTCAGGAAGGACGCACGGGCCGTGCCAGCCCGTTTATTGCATTACCGTTGCAAGCCTGCCTAGCGCAGCAGCTGTCCGGTTGTAAAGCACGCGCCCGGCCTCACTCACACGCGGGGCGAAATAGATAAAATAATGAATGGGATGGGAATATAGTGGCAAGTAGACACTCCATGAAAATGATGTATGCCGGCCACGTTTCCAATGGCGAATGATGTTTATTTTCATGTTTATGGACAGGAGACTTGCGTCTGTGTGTGTGTGCTTGTCTGTGTGTGGTGGAAGGTGGACTTTGCGGTCGAGGGGCCCTTCTTATATTCGTATCATAATGACAGGAAAGGGATCATACGGCCGGCCCTTCGCTCACATACAGCGACTGACCGGTGGACTGCAGCCTTTATTTACTCAATTGCCCCCAATTACGCACAACGGGGCAACCCTTTGCCGTCGTGTTTGCGTGTGCGTGCGCCTCGCCCCCGGCCGCTCGCGCGACGAAAGTGTTTTCAAAATGCTTTGCTCGTCCCTTTTTATCTTTTGAGCAGTAGGGGGATTTGCCCGCATGTATTTTGCAACATTTTTGTTATTCTTCTCCCTGAAGAGGGGCTTTTCGCCTGTCGCAGGTGCGCTGGCTCCATGACCCGAACTGGATGGTGTGCGGATGCAGCTGGCGCTGGGTGCGGTTGGCGTGCGGCGGGTGGTCCACGGCGATGCACTTGTGGGGCTGCGAGCGGGCCGTGCATGCCCGCCCGGACACAAAGCCAGTGACGGAGTGGCCGGAGTGGCTTTGTTGTCCGTTATCCGAGTGCCTAATGCCCCGCTCGGCCTGCGATTGGGTTTCGCGCACGCACAGGCTGTCGTCACGGAGGGGGAGGTCTGCGCAACAGGCGTGGCATCGCAGGGGCATTGACGTGGCCGAGGCTACCCCCTACCGCCGCACCCGTTCTAGACTTGGCCGTCTTTATTGCAATGTTATTTTTTTTTTTGCTTATCTCGAGAACGTTATTTCTTTGGCATGCCATGACGTTACCTCGGAATTTTATTTTCAATTTTGAAACAACGTTACAACGAAACAAATTGCACTCGGTGACGACGTCAAAACGTGGTTGCGTAATGAATGGAGTCTGCGCCCTGTCCGCGGCGCCCTTTGACCCTTGACGCCGAAAGGGGCCGAAGCCAAAAGGGGCCGACCCTGTAAAGCGGCGTACTTTACTGCAGGCCGTCCGCTCCGTGCCGCGGCGCCGTGCGTCCGCCTTGAAATCGAATCCGCGTGACCAGGGTCGCATCGCGTACGCAACGTGAATTTCGTTTCTGATCGACCCTCTTTTTTTTGCCAGACGTGTCTTCTGTTTTTGCAAACGGCGTTGACTCCATGCGTGTCTTGTTTGCCTTCCGCCGGGGTGGGCCGCGCTGCAGCGTCGCTCCGGTTCGGCCGTCTGGCAATTATCGGTGCGATTACGGAATTATATGGAAACGGCGGGCGGCACGCGCGTCGTCCTCACGCTGCGTTTGTCGCAGCAGCATGGCCGCGGGCGAGGAGGGGCGCCCCACAAGCCGCCCGGTCCTGGAGCCGGTCCGGTGTCCTCCTCAAAACGTGTCATTTCGGGTGTCGCTTCCGGCGGCAAAGTGCTTAACGAGGCGGTATGCAAATGGACGGCGTGTCATCGGCCGAACGACGTGGGCGTGTCGGGGATGAGCCAATTCGATGACCAATCCCGCCCGGCCGCAAAAATCGGCGGGGCCCGTTCCGGGGGCCGCTGCCGGCAGCAAGGAGGCCGACGGCGAGGACCTTATGAAGATGGATCGGGTCCGGCTGGCCGTCGAAAACGAGGGTTTCGCTTCTAATTAGCTGCCTTGGGCTGCACAGTGGGCTGCCTTCCGTTCGGCCGGGCTGGTGAGGGACCCGCTGACGTGGCGCCGCGCCTGCCCGACAAACAATGCCAAATATTTTTCAAGAATGAGATTTTTTTTACAGAAAACTATCTTGCAGATATCTTTTAAAATTGTTTGTCTGGAGATATTTATTTTTGTGTTATATTTAACACTCAACGAAATGCAGTAAATTTTAAAGTATTTTTGTTTGTGTATGTGAAGCTGTACAGTGCGTTGTTTGGCAAATTGTTCCAACCTCTGGGTGGGTGTTGTCTACACCCGACTGTGGACCTGTTCCCCTCTGGGTCGGGGCGCCTTGACGAAAATTGGGGCTAGAGGACGCGACATCATATTATTATGATCGCCCACTTATGAATGTGATCGTGTGTATACCGGGCCCACAAAAAGGTTGACGAGCAAAAAAATAATGTCCAGCCGCGCGCGCCCGTGTGTGTGTGATTCTGGGAAACGGGGCTACAATTAATGGACACAACGACGGCGGTTTGTGTCTGTGCGTGTCCGTGTGGGCGGAGGCGCGGGGAAGGGGGCGCTATCGAGGGCCAAGAGTCATGTCTCGTTGATGTTACACGGCTCGGTTGGGTCTGGCTGGCCAAACTAGTCGCGAACCATTGCCTCATTTGGACCAGAGAAAGGAGAGTTGTAGTTTTTTGTGTTACCGTTGTTGTGGTTGCTGTTACTCAATCGCGCCCTGGTCAGGGCGAAGCGCGATACCCACCGCAGACCCAGTTTGACGCGGGCTGTCACATTGGACACACCCACCCACCCCTGCCGCACACACTTGTACGCAGTGACAAGCAACAAGCTTGCCCGCGCATTCACACACACACACACACATGCAGACTCACACACGAGCGTGAACACCGCGACCGTGTCTGCGGTTTCGGCAGTGCCCAATGTGGAGACATGGCGCTGCGAAAGAGGACCCCGTTTGGGATGGTGACGCCGCGCGTACATACTCGGCCTGCGCGAAAAAAAAAATGATAACGTTTCATGAAACACGCTTTATATTGAAAGCGGCGCGCAGATCGCAGCCAGCGAATCGGAACGGCGAACACGTGCCACTCGCCACGGCACGGGCATAACGCCGAGATGAGAACAAATCGTTTAGTTTCAATTAGGCGACGCTTTGTGACGCTTATTGGCGTGTCGGGCGTGGAGCGGTGCTTGCATAGCGGCACGCACACACACACACACACACACACACACACGCACGCGGCGACAAAGGGCGCATCGCAATCGCACTGACGCCGTTCGAAGGGCCTTTGTGTGCGTGCAGGTGCGCGCTGTGGCGTCATTCCTCCGTCGGGGTCGCGGTGTCGTCAACGCCGTTGTGGCTCTAGATTCCGGCCGAGGGACGCCTTGACGCGCGAAGACGCGCCATGATGAACTGGGAAATGCAGCCGCTGGAGGCAGTCAAATATTTGTTAAAGTGGTGGCGGCCGCGTGCTTGACCGTCACGACGGCGCGCGGCGAGACGGCCGGCATTGTGTGTTGGAATGCGAGCCGTGGCTCGTAAATACGGCCACTAAGCCTTATGACACTGGTGCACGCGTTGCGCCGCGTTGCACCGCGTCGCCGACAATGACTTTAGTGCCCGCGTGTGCAGTGCGCGGCCGCGACGCCGCGGCACCGTGACGGTCCCGCACCGCGCGTATTCTCGCGTCGCTCAGGAGCATCACGCGGGCCGCCGGCGGGGTGGAGGCCGCGCGACGTCGAGCCGCATGCAGAGTGATGGATCGGACGGCGTTGAGCAAGGCGCCCGGCCGCGAGGGACAACGCCGAACCCGCGGGGTCCTATCTCGGCGGCAGCACGAGTGGCAGGGGGGAAAATGAAAGTAAAAGCTTTGGTTGGCTAAACGATGCACATCTTGAGCCGGCGTCGGCCGCGAGATGTAGCTGTTTCGCCCGCTGCCTCTGGTGAGGCGACAGGGATGCTGGAGAGGCTCCTCTGCGTAATGCACCCGTAATGCACTGCGATGGCTTGGTCACGTTTTCATCCGCCGAGGCCGAAACCAAAGGGGGGCTCGATGTTACGGTGATTGACGCAACAAGACGGACCGCAACACGGTCGTGCATGCAGAGCGCGGGGGAGCGAGCCCGCTGTAGCCCGCTGCTGTTGCAATTTACCAATCGACTCCATCACATGTCGGTTTGGTTTTGTCCTCGGCGGGGGCGAGGCGGGCGGGAAGTGGGCACCGTTTTGTCATGGTTAGGCGTCATTATGTCGCTGAAGGGTGCTGCCTTGCCACATGTCGCCATCAGGTGAGCCCGTGTGTGTGTGTGTGAATGTTCATGTGTGTCTGTCCAGGACGATCGCTTTGCTCGGGATGTTCGGAGTCCGATTGGCTGCTCTTGGTTTCCTGGCAGTGCCCTTATTCCTGCTCGCGCAGTAACTACTTCTACTTGCCGCGCGCACACGCATGCCGGCCCCGCAAGCGCCCGCCCACTCAATCACTCGCGCCGCCCTCCGCAGAGCACCCCGAGTGCTGCCTTGCTCACCTGGCGCGCGTACATCGCGGCAACCCTTTCGAATTTACGGGCGCGCACGCCAGAGCGGCCGGCCTGCTGGCTGGGTGGGCATCAAGGCCATGCCTTTAAAGTGTCGCCGTAAAGTCCGGGCCTCCCCCAACCGTGTCCGCGTTGCAGCTGACTCCAAGCGCAGGGCACGCAACGCGCCTAATTTGTTTGTAATGTGTGAGTAGTGTAATTTGGGCGGCGGACCGCACCGCGTCGCAGCGCGTCGCAGCGCGGTGGGCCGGCCCAGCCGGACGTACGCCACCTTATTAAATAAAACTTAGTGCCGGGCCCATGACAGCGGCGCCCTAATGCGTCACTTTTGTCACGTCGACCGCCCAGAGCGACACGACGTGACCAACGGCAACAAACCGCTGAAATCTGTGAAACCACCTGCGAGCTTATCTGTGGCAGTCTTGGTATAGTTCGAAATTCGAAAAGGGCTGGTTTGATGGTTTTGCCACGAGGTTCTGTCAAATGACTCGCGGTATCCCTATCCCACCTTTTTGTGGCCTCGTTGAGCGTGACCCTGATGACGCTACCCGTTTTACGGGGCGGGGCTCGGCTCCTGCCGACGGCCCCCGGGGCGTCGGCGGCGTCGCGGCGCTGTGTGCGCTCCAATTGTTTTTGCCCGTAATGTGGCGGGGCTTCCGGAGCTCGGCTTGTTGGTGTCGTTGGGCGGTGTGTGTTTGCCTTACGCGCGTAGAGGAAAAAGTGAAGGGGAGGGTGCCGTGGCCGTGCCCTGCCGAGGTAGTGGTCGGTGCGTTTATGGCGCTTTGTCCGCTGCAGGCGCGCTGGCCATCCACTGTCCGTCTCTTTTCGCCATCCCTCCGTGCCTTTATGATAATACGGTCCAGATCGACACTCTTTGCCCCTCATTTGCATTTTCTCGCACCTCGTTAGTTGGCTTCCTCCTCTTTGGCCGCCGGCCGTATTTTTTCCATTTCAATCACTGGGTGCCGCACGATATTTGGCCCGTAAAAGTGGTGTCTGTTGTCGGTCTGAACGGGCGGATATCGTTAATGACCGCCTCGTCCCGACACCCCGTCATCAGGCGTCACCGCGAGATTACGGCGCGATCAGACTTTGTCGCTTGTCACTGTCGTGGAGGCTGCGCCGGGCTGCGCGGCTGCAGCAATTGGCCGGGCTCTTCCTTCTCACGTCCACTGCCCATGTCTGTCCGACGCCCGGCCGTCCTATTGTCAAAACGACGCGGCCGCCGCTCGCGTGACTGGCCGTCCCTTTGGCGGCGGAGTCATCCGAAATGCGGGTGCCCAGCGTGGACGCAGCCCCTCCACGCCTCGCCGCCGTGCCGTCGTAGTGTAAACGGCGTGTGGACCTGGCGTACCTGCACTGCAACCCGTAATCTCGCCTGGGCAGGTTACAATTATTTCTGCGCCAATTGTTTCCCCGCTGGATGCCACCACCTGCGGTCCATCCCCTTCCCGATGCTTTTCCTTGTGGTGCTCGACGATGATTTTTCTCCCCTCTTTCAATTAGGCCTCCGAGGCGTTAAAGTCGGAAACGTACGGCCGTTGGACGGACACGGGTATGGGATTGACCAGGGATTTACGACGGGGCTGGTTTGCATATGAACGGACCGAGACCACCCTTCTCGGCGCCGCGCGGCGCTCCCGCCACCTTTTAATAACGCCTCGTTTTTATTAATTTCGGCTGTCACCTGGTCTACCGCAGTTTGCTTTGTTTATGGGCTGCCGCGTTGTGGTCGCCGGTTCGGACGCAAGAGCCGGCTTCTATTTTCCACGTGGTTTTGTGGGAAGGACTGAATTTCTGCAAGTGCTCTGACGGCACCCAGGATGAAACGGACTCATCTCGGTCCGCGTGGTGGCCGCGACCGATTCGCGTCATCGATTTGAAAGAAATCGTGCGTTTCCTCTGGCGCTGTTGACCTTAAAAAGCGCTGGGCGGGTAACGAAGTGTTAAGGATCTCGTGGGTCGAGTACGACAATGGCAGCTGGATTGGTTTGATTGATTAGCTGAATCGTGCTCGTTTTGTGGACAAACGCGTGCTGGTTCTTATCGCGGTGCCGTACAATAGACTGAGCGAGCCTGGCTGGGCCGGCCGGCCCACCTGTCCCATGGAATGCCGCTAATCAGGTGTACGAAACGCCTCTCCGACGTGACGCCGCCGCGCCGCCTTCCGCGTCGCTCGGCCCTTGGGCTCGGCGTCGTGCTCGGCCCGCCTTTGATGCGGGACCCAGGCCCGTTGCCCGACCCGGCAGAGTGGACATGACGAATCCCCTGCTCGATAAGAGCTGACTAGGATTGACCCCGGACCATTGCATCTGTCGCACGCGACGAAGGGGAAGGCCCCGAAGAGCAGCGCGTGCAGATAAGACGACAAAGTGTTTCCGGGCTGGGCGGGCGGGTCGCCTCGGCCGCCTCACGAATTAGCCCTTCAGGCCCCGGACGGACGGACGGACTCGTGTCGCCACGGCTTTGTTTGAATAACAACAAGAATGCGGCAGGTGGGCTGTGGTCGGCCAGACGCCCCTGGCAGATTTTCTGCCCGGTGTGGGTGTGACCAGGCCCGGAGCATGCGTGCTGGGTATTATTCGGACGTTGGACGCGTTTAGGAAAATTTTACGAGGCTCTCGGCTGGGACGTGACAGCGTGTCGCCCCCCACGGCAGTAGCGAGGCAGACATTCTAAGGCAGACGCTCGCTCACACACACACACACACACGTTTGGGCAGACGGTCAGGTGTCCTTTGGGGCACATCGGCCCCACGGAATACGTTAAGCACGGGTGTTTGCTCTGTGGCATTCGTCTGGTCGAACTACGCACTTGTCTGCCCGTGTCACAGTCTCTTTGGCCGCCACACACACGCACTCACACCCAGACAAAGACGCCTTATCGAGCAGGCATCGGGGCGCACCACCTGTCCGGCCGTCTGGAGGGCCTCGCGCGTCGTCTGCCGTGTTTGATTGTGCCCCACGTGTCCGCCGCTCGTGCCAAATGGCTCGGCGCCACGGCGATAAGCACCGACAGGACCACGTGCAGCCTTCTCATGGTGTCTCATCTCAGCGCCTTTTGAGCCACTGTCGAAAAATTAAAGCCAAATTCAAGAGGCGATTTTTCACCTATTTTCATGCGCTAGTTAAACAATCCTCGTCGCGTCATTTTCACTGGTCGTATAACAGCCTGATGGCTGAATGCCCACCGAGGGAGACGGTGAGTCACCGGGAGTGCTAGACAGTGACAGGCGCCGGCGTGGCCCACCTTATCAGCTGACCAGACGTTTGTCTCGCTCTTGCCCGCGTCTCGCTCGCCTCTTCATCGCGGCGGCACGGCCGGCACCGGGCCCCTGTATCTTTATGGCGCCGATAGCGACACACGGAGTTACGCGCGAGAAGCCCGCTCTCCATTAGCACCTTCGATAATGCTGGGAGTGACCCGTCATCAGCTGGGGGCGGGCCAGCGAATACAGCCAGCGTGTGTTTCAAACAGGCAGAAATACAATTTTAAAAATAAATAGAAAAATCTCTCTTTTTCTGTCGCGTGCGCGCCGATCCGTGGCCGTTGCATGCCATGGGATGTGTCATTACGCGGCCCGCTATGCGAGGATATACCAGGCTGGCTGCGATTGGCACTGCCTTTCTTTTGCTTCTTTCTTTGCCTATGTTATTTTGTGCGCGGTGGGTGGGAACGCGGCTGCTTAGCTTGCCTTCATGACAGATGTGGTTTGCGTCGGCTAACTGCTGTTGTTGGGTCAAGTTCCCGTCGCTCTGTGCAAGGACTTTCGTGCTATTCTTTGTTATTGTGTTGCCCTATTTATGAATTTTACATTTTTGATCGTTGTACTATTGACCTATACTGGTAACGAAATAACGATTTCGCAGGAACTGTTCTTACTCCACTCCTTAAGCTGCGTTTAAAGCCGGAAGTATTTTCATAAATACTTGTGCGCGCTTTCAGCCAGTGTTTTATCGGATCTGTTGACGATACAGAATTAAATCTCATGACTTCTTCTCCTCTTCCTCCTCAAAGAGACAGGTTGCTGCGACGCCCATCGGGTGTGACGGAGACGGGTGCAGGGAGTGGTGTAGTTAGTCGGGCTAGCTGTGCGTAACGCCCTGTGCAGGCAAGCAGAGCCCTTTGCTCGCAAGACGGACAGGTCTCCCATGCGTCGTGTGTGTGTGTGTGTGTGTGTGTGTGTGTGTGTGTGTGTACATGGGTGGGGCACGCCCTCTCTAACTGGCTCAAGGGCCACCTAACCTTATATACTGAGGCGCACTGTGCGCATTGTTTACTTTGGGCAGGGAGCTGGACAGGACTAACCAGCAAGGTGTCTGAGGGGACCGTCCCTATGTCCTAACGAGGCAATCTTGGCTGCAGAAACTTCGATTTTTTGGACAGGTCCACCTGTTTTGAACCGATTAAACGCTTTGGCAAAAGTCAAACTCCATTATAAAAAAAAAAGACCAGTAGCTGTAGCGTTTTCTGTCATGCAGTTTTGTTTTTTTTTTTAAATTTGATTTTGGGGCGAAAAGACGAGACCGGTAGGAATGACAGTAAAGTGGAAATGGTGGGGGAATTTTGTGCCTTATCAGCGGAAATTTGTCAACCGAACGTCACTCTGTGAAGCATGGCGGTGCCGCCACAGAGGGCGCCGCGAGATGAACGATACGTCGACTTGATGCGTGCCTCCGTCCGTCTGTCCGCCCGACCCTCGTCCTACACAGATTCCCTAATATCTGAAGTACGATAACACGAGCGCGGCACGAGGGTAGGTTAGACCAGAATGCTCCAGAAAGCCCTGTTGGAACCTACCGATGGCGCTGTGGGTTGGGTTACGGGACAAGAAGTGAGCGCTGCACGCCGAAGAGGCAATTGTTCGGAGGCGCCGCCGCCCCTTCGACGAGGCGTTATGACATTACCATATGACAATAGTCATTTCACGGTCGGAAACCGAAGCGCGTTCTAGATTACCATCGGCGCTTGTTTAGGGAAAAGTAAAAGTCTTATCTGAAATGACATTCCGTCAGTCCCGGGGCGTGTCGGAGCAGACCTCGTTGCTTTCTTCAAGTACAAAGCAAAATTGTTTTCTGAAAGAAAAACAACATTAATGCTCGTACTAAGATAATTTGTTTGCTGAGTACGTGGATGACTAAGCGAACGAAAACGAAAAGCCTGTGCAGTTTTCTTGAGCGGACACACCCGTCTGCTCTATAAGGCGTCGCCTTGCAGCTAGTCACTACCGCCCAGTCATTAGCGGCTCGCGTGTCCTTAAGGCGCACGTTCTGGGCAATAAAGTAATAAACCACCGCGCCGCTCTCATCGAGATCATTATTGGGCATTTCAGGGTGGCGGCAGCACACGGCCTCGGTGCGCACACTGTGCTAATGCACGCGTTAACGGCTCGCTCTTTATTAAGGCAAATACAGCATTCGCACTGCGAGGTCGCTGGTGGGCGAGAAGGTGGCCAGCGCCTGGCGGGTAGGCCGCGAGCCGCGCCGAGTGCCGATGCAGTCAGAGGCTTCTTCCCCGTGCGCAGTAAAGATAATGTTTATGGCCGCGTGGCTCCGATGCGACCCACAACACAGTGTTTGACCACCAGTAGCCGGCAGCAGCAACGACTGCAAACACGACTCGGACATGGAATTGTCCAGCGCGGTCGTCAAGTATGGAAGAGTATGAGAAATAACGGGGTCGGTGGAACAATAAAACCGTACCTTTTTTCCTCAACTCATTGCGTGCAGCGGGGAACTAGTCCAACAACGCGGTGGGTATGAAAAATTTAACAGCGTTTTTGCCGCGCGCCGCGAGTAGCTCGGCAGCTTTTCATGAAATGTGTGAAGAGTTGACGATTGTATCGCTGACTCCCCATAGTCTGTCGCTGCATTGTGTTCCGCGTAGTGTCGGCGCATTCCTAGTTATCGCTGATCGGTGCCCCAACTTGGCCGGCCGCGGCGCGCCACATTCTTTCCCCTCTCTCTCGCTTGCTCTGACTGTAGGTGAGGGGTTTACAGCCTGTAAATAAGGGGTTGCCGTTTTATCCGCGTCTTATCCGCAAATTTACATGATTGCTCGTTTCGAACAAACAAAAGCGGCGTTTCCCGTGTCGTGCTGTGTGCGCCACCGCGGCCGCGGCAGCGCCCTAGAGTGATTTCTCAACAATGGACCGCTTTGCCCTCGCTTTAAGTGTCCGTGCCTTACGATCAGTAGAAGGATGCTTTATTTTTTTCTCCTCGGCCGTCTTTGTTTGCTGTGGGGCGTTGCCGAGCGTTGCCGCCCGAAGCAAGCTCCCGAGTCTGAGTGGCCGGGAATGTGTCGTCTTCGCGGTAAACGATTATAATTTGGGCCAGACTCTTATAGGTTTTATTTTTCTGCTTTCCGTTCTGCTGGCCGAGCGGGCTGCTCACACACACCTCCAGCCCTGCCCCCCGTCAGTGTTCGCCCTACGTGGTGTAGGTGTAGCTTTGTTTTATAGGTCCTCCGACAGTCTTTTTGTTGCTGTGTGGTGAGACGTGATGGTTGGTTGTTTTGCTGAAATTGGGGGTCCTTCCCGTCCATCCGGCCTCCCCCACCTTTTCCTCCGGTGGGTTGCGTGTTTCGCGGACATCGCCACCTGCTTATTGCCTGCTTGACTCTGTGACTCGGCAATGGCGGAAACGAAAGAGAAAAAAATCTGGCTGATTCAATCTTACAAATCGACCGAAATAGGAAAAGGGCCCGAAAATAATTGTCGACCCTCTACGACAAAACTAGACTAAAAATATTATTGAATCTGTCGGTACCAATCGACTCCTTCGCCCAGGCGTGCTGGCCGGTGTAACACGTGAGACGCGAGTTCTCTGTTTCTTGACAAACTACCTTATAATTGGTAACAACAACTTTCCTCTTCGGCCTGGATTCAATGTCGGACACGCGTTTAGACCCTTCTGATCGATAGCCTGGCATCGATCCTAGCGCCCCTCTTCGGCGGCTGCTTGAACTACTTATGCTGCTTCTGCTCCGAAGCCGCACCATTTTTCTTCTGCCGAAAAGCCTCGACAACTTGTAGCTGCAGCGTAAAACGGAGAAAGCATCGGGTTCTGGTCGATTGATTGTAGCTGCCTGTTCGTCTCACTTATCCAGCTGCCTCCTCGCCAGAGTGGATATTTTGCGCGTGAAATGAGTTCAAAGGGAGTATAAAACAGTGAACAAGAAGCTTCCTCCGACGGTCGTTATTGGCAGGAGCCGGCCGTGTGTGTACCTCCGTCTTTTGATTACATTTTGGATCGTAAAATGGCGAAGCGGCGTCGGGAATCCTGCATTTTTTTTTATTGGCCGTTTTGGTGCTTCCTGGCGTCTCTGCGTTTGGCCTGCCTGTCTGCGTGTGCTCCGCCAGTTGTGTCGCCGATTCAAATGAAGCAGTGCGATGCACCCACCCACACGGGCTGCTTCTTCTTTCATGTATGCATTGAAAAATCACACGTACAGCCGGACAGACAGACAAGCAGACAGACAGAGATATGCGCCGGCTAATAATAATGTTGTTGTGTCGCAGCGGGGGGCGCATGTCGGGCGCGCTGCTCCTCACGCAACACTAACACGCTGCACGTTTTTCTTGTTGCTGTTGCTTTTGTCGGGGAGAAAGAGAGTTTGAACCTGAAAGATGAGTGAAGGTGTGTCGGGCCCCGCCGCAGTTCAATCCAGGAGCCGCTCGAGATGATGGCCGAGGTGTTCTCTCGGAAGCGGTTTACTTTTCTGATGTGTACCGAGTACAGTACGATATCCATCCACGGATTAAAAAAACTGAGTAAAGTTCGCGACATTTCTTGCCACATTTTTCCGCGTCTAGGGGCCTGTTGGCTTTGCGGAATATACCGGTTCTATGATTGCCGTCCTGACCCCGGACGTACTTTTAATTACGGCCCGGAACAATGTGCCAAGCTGGCCGTGCCGCTGGCTGTGCCGCGCGGCGTGACGGCGGCCTGATCGCCCTCCTCTGCCAATAGTTATTTTCGCGATGGACGGTTCGCGGCGGCGTGGCCCGCCGAGGTTGGGCTTTTCATATCGCAGAGGTGCCGGGACTTTTTCCGCAAATTGTCTTGGCGCGCCGCGCGCTGTTGGTGTGCCGCGCTTGTGAGGCGTGTGTTGGTGTGTGGGTGTGTAGGTGTCAGTATTTGTGGGGGTTCAGTGTACGGAATCGCGTGCTGTGTGGTTTGGGCGAGACTCGGCTGATCTATCATCACTTGAAGAAAGAGTGTGGTTGATGGCCTGGCGCGCCGTGGCGTGCCGTACCCCCCGCGATGTGCGTGCCAAAGAACTCACGTATCGACCAGTACTGTCGATTTGCGCCACGTCAATGACCCGGGGCACCACACTGTGTGTGTGTGTGTGTGTGTGTGTGTGTGTGTGTGTGTGTGTGTGCGCGCGCGCGAGAATGAGATTAGCAGCAAGTGACTTAAACGCAAGGAGAAGTCTGAAGTTTTCTGTAAAAACATATGAGCTTGTCTAAGTTGATTTTTTTCTTTTGGTTTGCAGGTGAGGAAATTCCGGAGATCTATGCAGGGTCCGTGAGTACAGCAACTCGCTTATTCATTGAACCGTGGTCTCCTTCCGAAGGCCAAAGCATTTATCTTGACGTGCATTCATTGATCATTCATCGTCGCTCCACTGATGCATTCATTGTCGCTAAATCTGCAAAGGCCGCCGCGGCACCTGCGCGACGGCGGCGGCCACTGCTTCCCCAACTTGTAATTATGGGCGGTAAATGGAAATGCAGCTGTGCATTTTTCTGTCTTTAATTATGTGACTCACTACATGCTAATAAGGCTCGTTTGTTCTCGGCCGGGCGGCGCGGCACTGCCGGGCACTGCCGGGCACCGCCTAACTAGGTAAATCCGGTGTGACCCGGCGCGCGCGTCAGCCCCCTCTTTTTTCCGGCAGCCAATCATTGAGGGGGAGGAGGAGGCGATTCCGCCAAGTCGGTGGACTGTTGTTTGATGAGGGTCAAGATGCGGACGTGACTGAGGTGTGAACCGCGGTGTAATAGCCCAAGTGCACCTAATTGTTGAGGATAGACTTTGTATTATCAATTCTGTTGTTTGAGGAGCGGACTGCGTAGGGGCTCGTGCTAGATCGCAGGGTTGCCAGGATTCCTGTGCTTACATGTTTAAGATGTTCTCTAACAAAAATGTTTGGAATCATATCAAGGAAATACCATTTTTTTAAAAGATTTTTTTTTTAACTTGCAAAGACACTGTTTGCATGATTTGCCATGTTGCGGTTATTATTGTCGCTGCATGCATGATGTTGTTTACTTTGTCCACCGTCTCCCTCTCACGCTGCTGCCTCGACTAACGAGGGGAAGAGGGACGGAGCGCGCGCGCGCCTGTGTGCGTGTGTGTGTGTGTGTGTTTTAAACGGCATGATCCGTAGCAAAAGGCGGAAACAGTAATTATCTAGTCCGGAATAACGAATAGCATCACGACGCTGACCATACCCCACCATCCATAGGGACGACCCATGGGAAGGCGCGGGGGCCCTTGGCCGTGGAGTATGTCCACGGCAGTCAATATCCTGTAACAACCTGGAGGGGGGAAATAACAACAACTAATGAACGGTGCGAAGTTGATTGTTGTTGTTTTTGAGCCGTTATTGTCGCATCCGCCGGATACACCTTACGCTGTGTGCCAGCGGATTAATTGCAGCGTCGCTTTTGTTTCTGGTCGCGCGTATTGCGTTTTCATTTGTAGGCCAGTTGGTGTTTACTTTTTGTCTGCTCGGTTGGCGGCCGTGTGGGATTGATAGCTACCTGCGAGGGGTCAGGCCGCCGTGCGGCGAGAATTCCGCAGCAAATTGCTTTTTTAAGCGTGTTTTTTCTGTGTTTGTTTCTGGTTTATTTCGTTAGAAAGGGGTATTTTGTTGTGGGTCCTGCGGCTAAAATAAAATGCACTTTTTACGACGCGGCTAGCCGGCCAGTGCTTAACGAAGCAGGAGAACGTGTTTGATGGCGCATTTGACGGCGGGGCACGTCAAACTGTCGCACCGCGCCAGGCACCTACGACTTGCACGTCTCAGGGCTCCTCCGCCTCTGCGTTATCGATTCTCTCTCCCCCCTCTATTCCGGATGCACCCGGTCTTCCCTTTTGCTCGCACCGCGTGTGCGAATAAGTCTCTCTCGTCTGGCGAGGTATTTGAAAATGCAAGATTTATTGGACTGGTCTTTCAATAGGTGTGTGTGCGTGCGTGTGTGTGTGTGTGTGATGCAATTGGCCGGTATGCAAGGGTGTCGTGCACGCGCCTCCTCAGCACGTGTGTGCGTCTACCTGTGTGTGAGAGAGACGGCGCTGTGTTTGTAATTTATATTCGATCCTTTCCGTCCTATTACAGCAGCGGCGCAAAACCATCTCGCATCGCGTGAAATAAGCGCAAGTGTCTGTTTGAAAGGCCTTTGGCGCGTCCGCCCGTGGCACAACACCTGTTGCGTCACGCTCAATTTTGCATTTATCGGATGGAAAATGGAAAGTGACTGTCCATGGTTCACATGTATTTTATTTTTCAAGGTTTTTTTTATATTTTTTTTGTTAAGTTATCTCCTTGCGGTGCGCTGCTCACTGCCAGTGGTCACGGCCGGGCGGCGGCAATGCGTAATGTGGAGAGCCTAATTCCGAAGCCCGGCGGGAATGTGGAAGGAATTGTGTCAAGAGCGGCTCTTTGCGTAACCTCTGGTTTTTGTTGCGGGTTGCACAATGCCGCGGGTTTTGGATAATGCGCCACATTCCGCGGGGCCCTCTCTATGGGACGGGCCGCCGTATCGCTCTGGTGGGCTGGACGCAGCCGCGCTCACCAACCAGACAGAAAAGGGGGGAAAAAAGGTGCACCCACACAGCGAAATTTATGTTTACTCCTAATCAGTTAGTGAAAGTTTGCGCTCATGTGACCATTTTACTTACATTGTCGGGTGGAAATAATTGCTTCTCAATTCTTGGTCATCTATTTGTACGATTCAAAAACTGGCCGAAGCTGAGGCAGTCTTTTGCGGAGGGGAACTGTCTCATTACGTGCTTTCTCCTTTTCCGTGATTGTCGCCGAGTTAAAATAATAACGATAATAAGAGAGCGCGGCGGGTAACGACACTCGGTACACGGAAAGGGCCTTGTCCTAGGGCGCACGCACGCCTAGGTCGGGGCCTTGGGGGCCTTGGGGGCCTCCAGTGCTCCAGGGCCTCGGCAGGCCGTAACGAGGCTGGCCGGGATATACCTTCACGCCGGGGGTAATTAGGACGGCCACAAAAACGCATCATGTGCGCTCCGCGCGGGGCCCGGGTTCGAGTCCCGACGGGGGCACGCGCGTTTCCAGCACGATGCGTGCTGCGGGTACCTCTGCCTATGCGCACGCCCACGCGAGGCTAATCTGAATACGGTCTGTCACATCTGGCAGCTGATTTGTTTGTGAGTGTGTGTTGGTGTGGGTGGCTGGAAGGGCTGGTGTGTAAGTGCAATTGTACGTGTACGTGTGCGCGCGCTTTCAATGGTCGCATGACCTATACACACACACACGGGCACAATCTCACTCACCTACACATGGGCGCGAGGCCGACCATATACGGCGTCTGCTTGCCTTGTCACTCCTGTAAGTGTGTGAGTACCAACAGCCCAACTGATTGACGTGTGTGCCATGTAACACGGTGCAGATGGCCCTGCCCGCTCCGCTTGTTACGACCCCCGTTTATTTGTATTAACGACGCTCGCTGTGCCAAAAACGCCTCCGCGTAACTGTAATTTTAACCTACTTTTTAGCTGTCGCCTGTCGATGGGAGGTGTGATAGCTCGTTTATAAGGCCGCGCTCTCTTTACTCCGGCGCTAGGGGTCGCTGCGGGTTCAGCCGGTGGGCTTGACGCGTGGAGTGGGCCAGCGACGGCCCGCCCTGACCCCCGCCAACACGGCCATGTGTGGGCTCTCTCTGTCTGGTCTCTCGCGGGGCGTCCCGCGCGGCTGCGAGAGAGACAGAGCGCCGCAGAGAGCACATTTCGGTCGGTATCGCCAGGTTCAAGGCAGCGGCCGCTTCATTACGTTGACTTCACCGCCCGGATCTTGCATTTGAAATTAGGTTTGGATTAACCCTCTCTCTCATTCATTCTCTCTCTCTCTCTCTCTCTCTCTCTCTCTCTCTCTCTCTCTCTCTCTCTCTCTCTCTCTCTCTCTCTCTCTCTCTCTCTCTCTCTCTCTCTCTCTCTCTCTCGTTGTGTGTGTGCGTGTGTGTGTGTGTGTGTGTGTGTGTGTGTGTGTGTGTTTACGCACCCGGACGCACACTCAAGAAGGCGGCCGGTGGCATGCGCTGCGCGCCAAATGATTTTTCGCTGAACGACCGGCGATACTAAGTCACTGCTAACCAAGCTGTCGGAGACTAATGCAACCAAACATTAGGTAGCGTAGTGCACCTTGGGGCCCTGGGCGGTGCGCCGAGCCGAGTGAGCCGAGCCGTGCCAAGTCCATAACGCGGCCCGACTCTAATGACACCTCCTTGGAGACCAGACGGGGATCCTGACTGATTGGAAAAGCGTCCCTGCCGGCGGCGGCCTGTAAGGCGGCCTGTGAGGCGGCCGCCTTGCGAAGGCGTGCGCGCGTCGCCGTGCAGCGTGCACCAGACATGTGCGCCCCGGCCGCTTCATTTTTGCGTGGCTTTACCGAGGGGGCAACCACTCAAGAAAGCATGTGTCCCCTGCTTGAGCGCCAGAAATCTCTGGAAATCGGAAATCTTCTCCCAAAAAAGGGCCAAAAACAAGCAAATTTTGGGTGTAAATCGGTCGGAATCTTGGGAAATCCGTCGAAATCTCTTCCCTTAAGAAATCTTGTGTCCGCAAAAAATACTAAGGGTTTGCCCCCTCGGGCTTTACGCCTCACGCCGTCGGTGACCTCTTGCCTGCCGACGGCGAGGACGTCGACAACGTCTTGTTCGGCACCAAAGTGAACACGCACTCTTACACGAATCGGTTGGGTCACGTGCCGTCGTCGTCCCCGAAGCAGGCGGAGCGACGCGATCATGTTTGGTAAGCGTATACCCACCCTAGATCGCCCAGCGCGGTGTGTGTGTGTGTGTGTGTTTGCGTGTGCACCGTGTCGCACACGTATGGTGACACAAATGTACTGGGAGGGGTAATGCGCTGCGAAGGCTGCTTCAACGCGCGCAGGATTTCATTTCGATGCCTTGTAGACTCCGCGCACAGGGGAGAGGGGCCCGACTAATCGTCGTGCTCCTTCGCCTCCTTCTTCGCCGAGAGCTTATTGCACATGCAACACTGATAGCATCTTCTCTTTGAAACACAATCGCTCCAGATGAATATTATGAACTCGTTTCCATCCAGCGGGCCGGCAGTAAATATCGGCCCGGCTGGTCGGCCGGCAGGTCCAGGCCGGCAGGCCTAGCAGAACGTCGGATTGATGCTCCCCGGGTCGGGGTGAAGGCGGCGCGGCCCGCCAGCCTTGACGGGTAAATTGAGACTGGCGCTCTTGAACAGACGCGGCCGGCGACCACGGCCGGCGTCCTGGGTGAGACGTCCCGCGTGGCCTCGGGGGCTGCGGTGCTGCGCGGTGCTGCGCGGTGCTGCGCCAGGACGACGAGACCCTCGGGTCCTTGATGAAGTCGGCCGAGCCGCCCCACCGGCCGCGTGCATGCGAACCGAACGCCGCGCGGCCGGCTGTCCGGCCAGCTGTCCGTGTCGATACCCCCCGAGTACTATCTTCGGATCTGTGGTCGGCTCGAGTTGCACGGGGCAGCACGCATGGACACAGTGAAAGGGCTCGCCAGTAATCAACGAGAAAGCACAAATTGGGCGATTTGTTTTTCCTCGAGACGCACTGCCAGTGACGCCGTGTGGAGAGAGGGTGGCCCAAGGGGGCCACGAGGGGGCCTTAAGGGGGCCACGAGGGGGCCTCAAGGGGTTCCCGTAGGTTGCCCCCTCCTTGCTGGGCTTGCTGCGGATAAGAAGGATAGCCTCCCCGCGGAGACTCGTGACTCAGTTGACTTTGCATAGGGAGCATTGCGGTGCAGAGGACCTGCTGCTTCGTGTTGGACTCTCTCCCCCTCCCTCCCCGTGTCGTGTACCCCCTTTTCGCACTGTCTGCCTGCACCCCGCGCGCCCCTCGCCCGCTCGGTTACGACTTTGCACGCAACAATAGCGCAGCCTTGTTGTGTTGGCGAAACTGCACCGGCCGGACCACGTACTACGCGTTGCCGGCGAATAACAAGGCAGGCGTGTAACCAAACAGCATTTCGCGCCAAGGCAGAGCCGGCGTAAAAAAGCAAAACAGACAGAACCAGTACCGCGCTGTTTTGCGCTATTGTGCGTGTAGTGCCGCAGCAGCGACGGTCGCGTGGCGGGTTCGCGGTAGGCACACCGATTTCACTCGAGGCTGGCGGCGACTTAGCATGCTAAGCAGGTGCCCGGCCCGGGGGCATGAATCGGGATGGAGAGAAGAGAGGAAAAAAAACGAGGAACGGGAAGAGAACATTGTTAGCACGGCTGTCGGTTTCCCACTGCACCATGCTCTGAGCTAGCTCTATTTTTTTTTTCTTTTTCGCCCGTGACGCCCTGTTTGTCGTTCCGCGGTACTCGAACGAGAAGTGAGCTCGATGCTGTCGCAGTCAGACACGCACTGACGAATGGGCGGTTCCAGATCTGGCCGCCGATGCACCGCCGCGCGTATGCTGATGAGCTTATCTTCTCCGAATCCATTGCGAAACGCGTCCGTCAACGGGCGAGCCGCGCGTCACGCGTGCGGTGCGACGCGTGGCGGGTTCGAATCCCGCGCTGGCTATTGTTTTTTTTTAGTAGGGGGGGGGGATTTGTTGCCGAGAAACTAAGTGAGTAAGACGCAGGCGATCGTCCCCCCAGGGCGATTCCGTGAAACGTCGCTGGGAATGAGTGCATCGCACGGCACACTGGACGAATGGGGGGAGGGGGGAGAGAGAGAGAGAGAGAGAGAGAGAGAGAGAGAGAGAGAGAGAGAGAGAGAGAGAGAGAGAGAGAGAGAGAGAGAGAGATTGATGAAACCAATATGACTTGGCTCGAGCCGAGATTTCAGCGTTCGATTTGCGCGGGACCGATTCGTTGACTTTGAGTGTCCTCCCTCCTCTCTCCTCTCTCTCTCTCCCTCTCTCTCCCTCTCTCTCCCTCTCTCTCCCTCTCTCTCTCTCTCTGCTCTTGGTCACTCGAGGATCAGATGGAAGCAAATAGCTGCCATCGGGTCCAACGCGAGAGGTTGATGAATCACCCCGGCCACCATAACGTGAGCGCGGCGCTGGGTGCGGCGTGGGGAATGCAGTGCTGTGCAGCGCGGTGTTTGCTTTCAGTTTGGCCTGCGGCTGAATAAATTGACCGACTGAACGGCGCTCTGATGTCGTTGGATTGTCACCGCCAAACGGTTCCAAACAATTGTCAAAAAAATGAGTTGACGAATGATTTTTTTGCGTGCTGACCGTGATCAATCAGGCTATCTCGCCGGCCGATCTCGTTGCTTCCCTCGCTAAGCTTGCTTCGGCATGTTCCGTTGTCTTCCGAATCAAAAATGGGGCGGGGCGGCGCGGCTCGGCGGCGTGCGTACACGCGGTATGACCCACAGCCCCGGGTAGGAGTCTAATTGCCGATTGTCTGGTCGGCCTTACGAGTGCGAGAGAGACAGAATGACGGCCTGCCGGCGGCGGCGGCGGTCGGACTTGGCCCACGACCTTCCTCAAGGCTGGGAGCGGCCGGTCCCGCACCCCGCCGCTGGGCGCTGTTCGCGGCCTGCCGCCACACTCCGTCTTGGCTCCGGACACATGATGTCACTTTGTGATCTCATCGGCGACGTCCCGGCCGCGGGTTGGCCGACGGCAGCGGGATCGGTCAGCCGGAATGGTTTGAGGTTCGGCGTGATGGAGCACCCGGGCTGCCTGCTCTGCTACCGTTCCGAAATAGAGGTCGCCAAGTCGAGTGAGGTTTGCAGCAATAAACGCAAGAAAACTGCTAATTTTGGTCCGTCGCCCCGGCAGCTGGTCGGCCGGTCCAGCACGCAATTTGTCTCGGCGCCGCCATTCGTCTTCGTTCCGAAAGCCGAGTGCCGTTCGGGCGGCGCTCGGGCCGCGTTCGGGCGGCGCTCCAGTTGGCGCCGCGGACGCAGTCGGAATGCGCGGCGCGGATTTACGAGCAAGCCGCGTCGCGACGCCCGGTCGGCATAACGACGCGCGCTCTCACACGCATGGGGCGTGCCGTGGGGCGCGAGGGAGACAGAGAGGGACACCGCTCGGAAGCAGCCCGCAGGACGGCGGCCTAACCTTTTGCTGAATGGGTGCATGTGAGCGCGGCGGTGGCGCGCACCCGAACGGCCGGCCGGCCGGCCGCCTCGGACAGGGCGTACCTCACCGCGGCCAGGAAGGCCGTGCTCGTGACGCAACGGGCGTCGCCGCTCGCGTTTTGTGCGCCGTGACGGCCGCGTGTCCGTCTCTCTCGCACTCACGGGGCGTGGCGCGGGGGTGCGAGAGAGACAGAGCGACTACCGGCCGACCATTGTCCAGCACGTGCGTGCGTGCGGTGCGCCGCCGCGATGGCGTTGTATTGGCGGCGCATTGACGGTGTTGTCTGTCTGTTTGCAGTGCGCAACGGCTACTCGTGCGTGCCCGTGGCTCTGTCCGAGGGCCTGGACATCAAGCTCAACACGGCGGTGCGCCACATCCGGTACAACGCCACCGGCGTCGAAGTGGTCACGTCCAACTCGAGGAACCACAGCAACGCCGTCTCCTACAAAGGTCAGTTCATTGCCCAATTTCTAATCATTTCTCTAACAGGAGTTTTTCGCATTTAAAAAAAACAAAAAAAAAAAAACGTTTTTGCCACTTCAGAACAAAATATTATCCTTTTCAAAGCATTACTGGCAGCTTCATTTAAATAATAAAAATTACTTTTACCTCTTTTAAACATTTTTGTCATTTAAAAAATGTTGTGTTTTGTTTTTTTTGTCTTTTTTCCATGTTGGTAACGCAGCCGACGCGGTGCTGTGCACGCTGCCGCTGGGGGTGATGAAGCAGAGCACCGCCCCGCAGGCCGCCTCCATCCCCAACACGGTGCAGTTCACGCCGCCGCTGCCCGAGTGGAAGGTGGCCGCCATCCAGCGGCTGGGCTTCGGCAACCTCAACAAGGTGGTGCTGTGCTTCGAGCGCACCTTCTGGGACTCGAACGCCAACCTGTTCGGCCACGTGGGCAGCACCACCACCAGCAGGGGTGAGTCTGGCGGTGGAACCTTGGCGACGCCGTTGCTTGCCGCCCCGGTTTGACCGTTGTTTGCGTCCGCAGGCGAGCTGTTCCTCTTCTGGAACCTGTACCGCGCCCCGGTGCTGCTGGCGCTGGTGGCGGGCGAGGCCGCCGCCATCATGGAGAACGTGAGCGACGACGTGATCGTGGGCCGCTGCATCGCCGTCCTCAAGGGCATCTTCGGCAACACACAGGTCCCGCAGGTGGGTGCACGTCGTGGTCCTGGGTTCGATACCACCGAGTTTTTTTGTTTTTTTTCTTTGGTCGGAGTTTTGAAAACATCCTTTGTGTTCCAGCCCAAGGAGACCGTGGTGACCCGCTGGCGGGCCGACCCGTGGTCCAGGGGCTCGTACTCCTTCGTGGCGGTGGGCTCCTCCGGCAGCGACTACGACGTGCTGGCCGCCCCCGTGACCCCGCCCTCGGCCACGGCCGCTGCTGCCGCCGCGGCCGCCGCAGCGTCGCCCGGCTCCACGCAGCCGCCCAACCCACCTCCCAGGCTCTTCTTTGCAGGTGCGTGACTGCGTTATTGCTTCCAGTGTCGTTGATTCCCGCCGATTGAGCGTGCAGTCAAAATGTTTTTCGCTTGCAGGCGAGCACACGATCCGGAACTACCCGGCCACGGTGCACGGCGCGTTCCTGTCCGGGCTCCGAGAGGGCGGCCGCATCTGCGATCAGTACATCGGCTGCCCCTACGCGCCGCCCGCGTCCACCTCGCCCGCCCCCGCCGCCCCGGCCGCTCCGGGGACGCCCGTCGCGCCTCCCGCCGCCGCAGCGACCGCCACCGCCAGCAAGAGCTCCACGCCGTCGGTGGCCTGACACCTGCCCGTCGTCCGGGCCGCCCCCAGGGCCGCCCCCCGGCCGGCCTCCGCCCCCGTCTCGACGCGGAGGTCGGTGGTCACCGGCCACAGGCAGCAGCCTCTCAAGAAGCGCGTCTGACTGACTGATCTCACCGGATTCGAGGTGAACGCGTGTGTGGATGCGCAGTGAAGTGGGGTGTTTCCGTTTCTGTGTGCGTTTGTGTGTGTGAGTGTGAGAGAGAATGAGTGACTACAAGAGAATGGCTTGACTGGATTGGTGAATGAGTTCCCCATCACTTTTTAATTTGTATGACGAAGACGTTGTGCAGCCTCTTGGCTTCATCCTGCACCTCTTGTAGACAACGTAACTCAAATGGTGATGCAGTCGTAGTGCATCGAGTGATGCAACTTATAACTAGTTAATGTCGCGATTTACCTGATTAGTTGTTTCAACGTGATGAGTGTTCACAGCTCAATCTTCTTGCATTTTGTACCTAAGTTTTTAGTTTAGAGTATGTTGGATGTCTCAGAATAAATTATAAATAACTCTGAGAAGCTCTAGATTTCCACAACGTTAGTAATACCTTTGTGTCTATTTATTTTGTACTTAGATAGTCCTAGATAATCATGAAATACCACTTTTAATCATTGGCAACCTTCATGTTTTGTATCAATAAATGATATTACTACTGTATAATTGTTTCACATCTCTTTCTATCCCCTTACTCCATGTAATCTACAAACAAGTCAACGCTGTTAAAGAGGCAAACAACTTTGTCATGAGGTGGAACTGATAAAACGTTCGGCTTCACACATTTTTGACCTCCATCACTTCAGAACGTTTATCAAAAATATCCACAGAAAACGGTATGTTGCCAGGCAGTGCCAGGCAGTGCCAGGCAAGTCAAAGTTACCTCGGCGGCAATAATGCTGTCATATGGAACAAAGGGGGATCCGTTACGAAACACTTATGTCCGCTGTAAGTTCCACGACTTGAGTCCTGCCGCTACCATCTCCGCTACATCTCTGCTATTCAGCAGTCGTGGTGGGTCGCGGTGCACACTGCAAAACCATACCACCGTGAGAGTAACGTTGGGTCACAACGCGGCGTGTTGCGGCCGCAGAGTTAGAGGCAGCCTGCACCGCCGCGGCCATATCTCACAGGCGGGGCGGCGGCTTCCGGCCCACTGTGCGGCGGGCTTCCCTCCGCGCGGCGCAGCCCGACCAACTTCGGCCTTCTTCGGCAGGCTTCGGCTCACGCACTGGACGCATATGGCGAGATCGGAGGGCATGCATACGGCATGAGGCGCAGCGACCCGCAAACCCATGCCGGACCTGCGCAAGGCCGAGACGAGTCCCTACAATGAAGCGCACTTTCTCGAGCTAGTTGCCTCCAGTGACCAAAAGGCTCTCTGCAGCGGACCCTGGTTCGAGTCCCGCCGAAGAAGATAGCCTGCGGGCAGTCACAGCCATAACTTAAAGATCACCGCAGCACAAAATAAAAAAAATCCAGAAAAAGCCTCTGGAGTTATCGGTGTTCGAACCCGCGACCGTGGTCTTCCGCGAGGCTCAACCGGTAACTGTGGCCGTTACCGCGCCGCTCCGCGGCGTGCACAAGTTCCGAGGGTCGTTTGTTGCGCGCATTGCGGCCTATCGGCTCCCATTCGGACTCATCTTCAGGGGGACTGTCCACAAACCGAGCCGGCAGAGGCAGCAGCAGCCCCGTCAGCCGCCGTGCCGGCCGCCCCGGCCGCCCCGGTCGCGAGGGATTCAAAAGCAGAGCCGCAGAGCCTCGTCCGGCGCAGCGCACCGACAGAATGCCAAACGGAGCGGAACGTTATGCGACGAAACGGAAATTGATGCGCCTTGCCGCGCCGCAGCGTCGCGCAGCGGGGCGTGGTGGAGCCATGCCAAATCGACCGCGGGGCGCGAGGCCGGGGATTTTGCATGCTTCCTCACCTTCATACCCATCGCGGCACTTTTTCTTTCCGTTCTGAATCGGGTTCTGTAGGTCAGCGGGTACGACACGCCGGCCGGACCCCGGGCCCGGATTGGCCGGGCAGCAGGCTGATTTCGAACAGTGTCTCCGTCTCTCTCGCGCCCCGACGGCCCGGCGCCACGCGGCACGAGTGCGAGAGAGACTGCCCGCCCGCCAGCGGGGCGTCCTGTCTATCGCCACGACGTGCGAATGGCGCCGAATGGCCCGCTAAAGGGAGCAAAGTCGTGCGCGACGCGCGTGGGCCGCGGCCGTGCAGTCGGCCTGTCTGTCTCTCTCGCACCCCTACGGGACGCCCCACGAGTGCGAGAGAGAGAGGCACGCTGTTTGGATCCAGCCCGCGGGGCAGCGGCAAGCAAGGTGTCCCTTTCAACTCCCTTTTACTCCGACGGGCCGATCTAGGTGGCCTATACAGTGTGGGCCCCGTGCCGTGGCGGCCTGTAAAAAAGCTGAAGCAGTTGGAGGTGTCGGCGACCCGGAACACGGTACAGCCCGAACCGCTACCCGATGAGTGCGGTCTCGGTGGTGCAGGCGGAAGGTGTATGATTTTCCACTCCAAAATCCCATGTTCAAATCCTAGCCGTCATATTTTTTTACACGTCAGTGTGCGCTCTCAATAGCGAGGTCTGTAAAGGCTGTGGTCAGCATCATGGTCTCATGGCTGCAGACGGGTGTCGCCATTTCTAACGGTTTTTGCGAACGCAATGTGTGTGTGTGTGAGAGAGAGGCACGGTTGCGGGGTATGACTCGCTGCATTACGAGGCGCATGTAATAGAGACAATCCCAATGCCAATCGTTTTCTTGATGCCCACCGTACACACGTCCAGTTCTATCACGAGCCTCTCTCTCTCTCTCTCTCTCTCTCTCTCTCTCTCTCTCTCTCTCTCTCTCTCTCTCTCTCTCTCTCTCTCTCTCTCTCTCTCTCTCTCTCACACACACACACACACAAACACACACATACGCACGCACCACCGCCGCCGGCAACCCTCTCTCAGTGACAAATCTGCAGCAGGCAGCCAATAATGTACCCTATCGAGCGTAGTGGCGCGCTCGAAATGCAGCGCCTTGCGAAACGTGTTTATCTTGGGGCTGCCGAGCCAAGGGAGACTATCGCGGGGAATGCCGGCCGGGCCTAGGCGGCCCGCGCCACCTTCGTCGCCCTGTCTCTCTCGCACTGACGGGGCGCGCAGCGACCCATGCAGTGCTGCCCGCGGGCCTGGACCATGCCTGGACGGTAGCGGCGCGGTCCACATGGGCCACGCTGCCGCGGCTACGCGTCGCGCCCGAGTTTGCGCTCGCCTTAATGGATCGGCCGGCACTATCGGGCCCAGATATCTAGGACTGCGTGGCCCCCGGCACCGCGCGGCCCCGCCGCCAGGACCGCGGACGCGCGGGGCCGATGGAACAATATCGCGAGACGGCCGGCGGACGGGACAGTCATGAGCAGTAAAGAAGAGCCGCGGCACGACGCGAAGAGCGTCGCCACGGCGTCGCCAACGAGATGGCGCGCTTTAACGCGTGTTCTAGGTACCGGTGCCTCGCGGAACGGAACGCACTGCCCCGGGCACTGGCTCGCTGACGACGACGACGACGACGACGACAACAACAACAACAACAACAAACACAGCCACCCGCAGCACCCCAGGCAGGCTCCGGAGCAGCTCCCACACCCTCGAGCGCACTCCTGCAGACTTGGCCGCATCCGAGGGCGTTTTAATCTTCCCCTCATCTCGGAGCAAACAGCGATTTATGCCCCGGCGTTGTTTATTGCAGAGGAACTCCACGGGTCCGCCGTAAAGCACCAATAAAACGGGAGCCGCGGCTGCACTGCGCCGCATAGAGAAGTACCTGTCGTGGCCCGCGCGGGAACCAGCGGGGACCAGCGGGGACCCTGGCCGCCCCACAAGGCACAGTGGGTCAGAAGACCGTTGAGGCGGCCAAAATTCTAGACACGTTTTGAGCTCCAGAGTCGCTAAATGGGACCGCGGGAGAAAGCACACGAATAAGTGCGTGTAGCAAGTAACCTAACTGCCCCTCTGACAAAAAAAAAAAAAAAAACTTTACTGTAAATAAATGCGAGTGTTTGAATGTGGAGCATTTCTCCGGCTCTGCGATAGTGGGGCGTGAGGCGCTAATCATGAGCATGTGTTGGTGCCGCTGCTGCCGCTGGTCTGTGAATGGAGCGTGACGCTACAACAGAGGCCATCTGCGCCGCGCTGCTTGCAGTGGCGCTGCGTTCGACTTTTACACATTGCACACCATTAGGCTGCAGGCGCCTGCTTGCATTACCCGCCGAGCTGATGGTATCGCTTCCATAGACTTGGGGCCCGGCCGGCACTGGGGTGGCTGGGAGCAGGCCTAAGGCAGCCTTGCAAAACAGCCAGCGCTAGCGTGAGGTAAGCCGTAAGAGTGCGTTTTACTTGCAAGGCGGTGGGCCGCGGGGCCGCCCAACACGAGGTGTACAAGGCAGTGAAAGGCTCAGCGCGCCTCCTCCTAGCCCAGCGGTTCCCAACCTTCCTCGGCTTGACACCTCCAGCCGTCAGCCTGCCGGGTAGGCCGCGCCGCCGCACAGTGGTGCACCACGGCTGCCTACCCGCACGGCGCTCTGTCTGCCAACTCCGTGACGCTGGCGCCGCCGGTGTCCTCATGAGTAGCGGACAGCGTTCGATAAAACGTGCCAAAAACTCCCTGCTTGCTTGTCAACCAATTTTTTTTTTTTTTTTTTTTTTTTTTTTAAAGTGGGTATTGAACTTAGGTCACCAGGTTTACAGGGCAACGTCGCTACGCGCTCGGCCGCAGCTGCTGCCGTGCGTCATCGCGGTGCCGCGAGGAGGCTGCAATAAATTTCCGCTCGTCTCTGTCAAAATCTAAACTGTCCGTTAACATGGCCTGGCGGCTCTGCGGCCAGCCCGAGCGGGCAGCGCAGCAGCAGCCTGCCTGCCTGCCTGCCTGCCCGCCCGCCGGGGCGCGGTGGCCGCTGAGTGAGGAATTGCGCGCCCCGAGTCGGCGCGTCGCCGCGTACGCGTTGCTGCAGGTGCTGCCGGATTATGAAGGAGGCCCTGGAGGCCCTGAAGGGGTGAAGCCCGATAAATCAGCCGCGCTGCCGGCCACGCTGGCCCTGCTGGCCCTGCTGGCGGCCAGTGGCCATTACCGGGGCCGTTGTCCCGGTCGCCGAAACCCCGCGCTGCGCGGCCCGCGGGGAAAAAATCAACTACCTCGCCAGAATGCCAAATAATTCGAGCCGCAGCAGCGCCCCTTGCGTGGCGTGCAACCTGGAGGCGGCCGATAAATTTCCTCACGCTTGCCTCGCCTCCGAAGAAAAAGCGGTCAAGTTGCAGGCGCATGGCACTCACGTCCGCGAGCATCTTTTTTCTCTCTTTTTGCCACTGCCGGTTTATCAATTCCTAGCGGGCGTCCGGCCTGGTGGTCGTCGTGCCCCTGCTTCACGCCCTCCGCGACACTGCACCACCGCACCGCACCGCACACCGCGCGCATGCTCCACTCGCCCTTCACTTTGGCTGCTGGCCCGGGGCAGGGCTCTAGCCTCGGTGCCGCCGGTAGCCGCAGAGGGGCCTCGGCCGGCCGGTGTGGCCGCGAGGACAGGCTGCGGACAGACGGACAGCCCGCGGACAGCAATCAACGTGATTAGGATCATTGATTAGTGGCACCAGTCGCTCCGCCTCCATTTCGCCACTTGGCGTGTGTGTGCGCGCGCGCGCGTGTGGAGCAGAAACAGCAGCAAGCTCTGAAATCCTATTTTTATTTCAAGCAGACGTCTACAGCATTGTTGTTTTCCAAGGAACCTGGGTTCAAATACCCGGGGTCCTCTCTGTTCCTTTTGCAACATTTTTCTTTTGTGCTGCCCTTTGCGCGCACGCGCGGGGCCTTCCTTTCTATCGCGAGGAACAAGTGTTTGCACTCTGGTCGGCCAGCCGCATTGGCCAGCCGCATTGGCCAGCCGCAGTGGCCAGCCTCGCCGTGCCACTGTGTGGCGTATGGGCAGCTTATATGCTCAAGGTGCAGTCGGATCAAGGTCAGTGCGGTGGGCAGCCGTAGCGGCAGCAGCAGCAGCAGCACCACCACCACCGCCACCACCACCACCAGGAGCAGCAGCCTATTGTTTTTCCCTGGTCGTGCCGCGCATTTCATTAGTCCGCGGCGTGTGCTCGATAGCCGCGTCCTGCAAACACCCTCCCTGCGTGCAGCCTTACAGCTGTAGCCACGCGCGGTGACGCCACATTCCTGCTGCTGCTGCTGCGTTGGGACCGCCGCACGCATTCGGATCGGCCATGGCGAAACGGCTGGCATTTCGAATTTTGGCGCGGGATGCGGTCCAGCATGGCTGCGGTGCCGCGCTGCGCCGTGCCGCCCTAGATTAGCTCTCGACCTATCGCGGCCTTGGGGCGCCCCGAAAGGGCGTCTGCCTTTGAGGCGGCTCGGCCGCGGTCTAAAAAAAAAAGGACGTGAAGAAAGAACGACGGGAAGAAAAGAAGCTTGTTAAGAGAACGGAATCATACGACGACGGCGGCTGTTTTTTGAGCCAGTCGAGGGACATTCGACTTTCTCCGACCGATTCCTAAATATTCGATTTGATTGCTTTTTACGGGGGACAACGGCGACTGCGGGTGTCCCTGGTGTCCTTCGTGGACCCTCGTCCAAACGCCCCCTGTTGCGTCCAAGTGACAAAAAAAAATGGCTTTTGGTTTTTCTGCTTCTTTTTTCCTGACATGGCGATATGCTTCGAGAGGCACCTCCGCCGAGCCAATATGTCAGCGACGGTGAACATCGACACACACGAAGCCTCGGCGGAGGCGTGGGGCGGCGAGGCGGCCATACGACGGCGTCGCGGAAAACGTCGTGTTCGACGTCAAGCTGGCCGAGAGCTTTATCCCCGACGGCTTCCATTCCCTGGGGCCGGCCGGCCGGCCAGGTGCTAAGTCACGCACCGGGCGTGTACACCTACCCGATCAAAGGTCATCTGCGTCCTGGAATTGTCGAAATGACAAATAAACGAGCCGCCGCCTCATTCCGAAGGGTCCCTGCGTCTCTCTCGCTCCCCCACGGAACGCCCCACGAGTGCGAGAGGGACAGCGCGACGGTCCTGAGCGGCCGGTCCCGCGGTCCGGGGAAGGGCCGAGACAAACAATAAAATACTTCGGCGGCCAAAAACTACGCGGGACGCGCCGCTGGCCGTTTGGTGGCGACGGGGAGGAGGGGGGGGGGGGGGGCAGCCGCAGGACCACGTTGACCAAATAAATCAGGAATGCGACGAGAACGGGCGGCTTGCTACCGCCGCGTCCCTCTGAATCATTCCACTCCGACATTTCTTGTATTCCTCCGAAAAACCTGTGCCGCTCTCCGGGACGCCTCACCTCGCCTCGCGCGCCTCGGCGTGCTGGCGGTGCTGGCTTGCTGGCCCGCCAGGCCGCCCTCCTCTCCGCCTTGACCCGACTGTCCCTTCTCACTCCGGTCCTTCCAAAACGCGGAGCGCGATTTCTCATACCGCCGAGCGCACTTTCATAGAGTCCTGGCAGTGCGAGTGGGCGATCAATACGCTGCTTATTGTTGTTGCTGTCTGTTGTGATTTGTTGTTGCTGCTTTGGCCGAGACCTTGCCGATGGACCCTGGCCATGGGCAGTGCCCGGCCTGTGCCTGCCAGACACCCCGTCCGTCCCAGGCCGATGCGCCAAATGGCGATACATCAACACAATCGAATTTGCGATCACGTCGCAATAAATTACATCCAATTACTTTTCAAAGCGTTACTCCCTTCCCTCCTCCTCGCGGTCTTCCTCGCGGCCGCGGCCGCTCGGCGCGTTGGCTCTGTCTCTCTCGCACCTCGCGGGACGCCCCGTGAGTGCGAGAGAGACTGAACGAGCGGCGGTGCAGCAGCCGAATAAGCGGCACGCCAGCAGTAAATCTAACGCGGTCTAGAAGAAATGTTTTGCCTTATCGAGCGACTCTCATCTGTCGCCACGGCCGAAGACAGGTTGCCACGCCCCGCCTCGCAACGCCAGGGCAACGCCAGAGCAACGCCAGGGCAACGCCAGGGCAACGTCAGGGCAACGCCAGGGCAACGCCAGGGTGACAAACAGGCAGACAAATGTTGCCCCGGTGCGATGCCCGTCCGATATGGAGCGCGAATCACACGCATCGAGGAGTTGGTGGCACTGCGCGTCGCGTAGTCAGCGAGGCCTGCTCACGGTAGGACGAGTCCTGGTGTTCCCAGATCTGGGTGCGCCCTCGGCCCAACAACACATGGTACAAACAACGGAATCATATACGCCACTCTCTGCAAACTTTGGTAAAAATAATTTATTTAAAAAAAAAATTTAAAAAATGGAACTCTACACCCCCTCCCCAGTCTTAATGGGGAGGCCTCCTGCTTTACTTCGGTGTTCGGGATGGGAACCGGTGCTATCAGGTAACTGGGGTTAATCCGATCCAGCGACTTCGATATCGTACGCCGGGGGACCCAGTAGGACCCGAGCCGCCGACACGGCCCAACATGGGCAGAGTAGAGTAAGGCAGAGACGATAGAGAGACAGAGAAAGAAAGAAAGAGAGAGTAGTTTTGGGAGCTTTTGTTTGCGCAGGCTGGTCGGTACCCAAATGGTACACCCGCTGTCCGGCGCTCCCAGACCCGAACATGCAGTCAGTGGGCCAGCTTCAAAGGACTTATCAACTCCATCCGACGAATCGGAATGGACCCACTCGCGACCAATTTCGAGTGGCTGGCTCGATCGGGGATCGAACCAGTGCCGAGGCCAATCCGCCGAAGCGGACTGCTTTTTAGACACCCGGGTGTAATGGCCTGGATTGAGCCTAGACCACTACACCACCCTGACTTGCACGTCTGCCGAGTGTTGGACGACGGGTTTGAGTCGCAGTGGGAGGAAGCCAGTAGAAAAATGAAAGGCATTAATGGGATTCGATCCCCGAATCTTACTGTCGGGGTCGGACGCCTCAACGCCCTCAGCTACCACGGCTCATGTCAGCCGCCGATTGAAACGGGCTCTTGACGCGACGATGAGCAGCGGTCAGAGAAAAAGGTTGTAAAGTAATAAGATTTGATCCGCCGACCCTCATATCGGGACTCGATGCGTCTTCACCCCGAGCCATCACAGCACGTGGTGATCACCACGCGTTGCCATGCGTTTGAAGAACACTGGGGGAGGCAGTGAAAAATAATATTGGTAGGTAAACCTGGGACTAGAGGGTCCGGTGCAGTGTCCCGGACAGACAAAAAAGGGTAAAAAACATAAATAAATGTCTTGATAAATAATCGACTTGTGTATGAGTGTGTACGATCCACCCCCTGTCAGCGCCTTTTCGCGATATTACTCATCGGAATGTGTCTGCTGGGCATAACTCTGTTCGCGAGTTGACCGCGTGGTGCTAAAGACGTTGTCATCAACACCGTCCGTACCTCGTTGGGGCGGGGCGGGGCGGACCGCGGCGTGCCAACTCCAAATTGAGTCACTTGGCGCTTTGGGCTATGGACTGCTTAGAGGGCCTTAACACGTTTCCTGTCACGACCGACACGTGTAATTACTGCGAGAAGGAGAAGGAGGAGGATGAAAAGAAGAAGAGGGAGAAGGAGTGGCAGCAGCAAGGACGGAAGGAATTAACACCCCGAGGAGAGATGAGGAGTCTGGAAGATCACGAGTTACATTGCGCAGTCCAGTTCCTGGCAGCCCTTTGGCAGCCGTTTGCTGCCCTTGGCAATGCAGCAGCTGCTCTCTTCGTGACTGGCGGCCTCGGTGGCTTTGCTTCCCTCGCGTCGCGCCAAGTGCGGTCCAATTCGGATGTCAAAGCCGCCGGCCGGCCTTGCTGCATTAGCGCCCACTGGGGCCATTGTGGCGCTGCTGTTGCTGTCTCGCTCGCACTTACGCCCCGCACGGAGACAGTCGGGGCGGTCAGTACTGCCACTTTGCGGCCAGCCGTATTTGGGGATCGTTCTAGTTTCGTCGCGCACGTGTGTCTGTGTGTGTGTGTGTGTGTGTGTGTGAGAAAGAGAGAGAGAGAGAGAGAGAGAGAGAGAGAGAGAGAGAGAGAGAGAGAGAGAGAGAGAGAGAGAGAGAGAGAGAGAGAGAGAGAGAGAGAGAGAGAGAGAGAGAGAGAGGGGGGGGGCTGTGGACTCTGCTTTGGGTGCACAGTCGTGTGCCGGCACGCGCACCGGCAAAAAAAAAAAAAAGATGGCTCCACTAATCGGTTTTGAACCCAGGAACGTTCAGCAGTCGGTCAGCTTGTCATTCGCCTGATGAAAAGAATAGATCACACCGGGGATTTGAAGCCACGACCACTGACGGAGCAGCCATCTCCTCTACCGCCTGAGCTACCGAGATGCATGAGCTACAGGAGGTCCAAACTTCGACTGATGGTACTGGATTCGAGCGGTAAGCTGAGGAAAAGATTTCCACGCAGTGGCATCCCTTCGCAGGTAGAAAACAAAATTGTTTAGTTTTCTTGTTTGAATTGAATATTTTTTGTCCAGGTATTTGTCCAGAAAGCACTGCTGGAAAACGAGTGCAGCGCTGAGTCCGTGTGGACACGGCGCAGAGTGTTGACTCAGAGAGGCGGGCTGCACCACTACATCCGAGTCAACAGGCCTCGCCGCAGTGCGCGGTAGTCACAATATTTTCCTATGCGTGTCGTCGAATGAATGGGTCACAAGGTTCGAGTACCGCCGCCGGCCGGCCAGTTTTCCCTTTTCCTTTTTCCTCTCGATTTGTCCGTACGGCGAAAACAAGTCACGGCGGTCACCACCAAAATTCTTGCATAATTTCGGCGGGATGATAATTTGTCGAGCAAAACGAAAAGACGAAAACAGCGCGCGAGGTAGAGTCTCTGCGGGGAGGGAGAGAGACACGGAGAGAGCGTGTGCGAGGAAGAGAGACGGAGAGAGACGAAGGTCTGGGTCTTCGAGCACGCGGGTGGGCGTGGCGCGGGGCGGCCAGTGTGCTGACCCCCTTCGGAGATGGATGCAGGTACTCACACTCACATTCTCCACTCTCTCTCAAACGCACACAGACAAGCACACACTCACATGCACACAATAATTTCTCACTTTTTCGCCTTCGAGAATGTTAATTCGAATTATTTTCGTATTCCCTCTTTTTGCGTGCGAATGTAAGTGTGTGTGTGTCGGTAGTGCTTCGATTTATAAATAAATGGGACAATCGCCTTAGCTTTGTCCTCGGTCTGGGACGCAAATTGTCGCCGCATCTCTTGTACTTATTTCTCTCTCTTTCTCTCTCCCACGGTAAGGGCGCGAGTCTGGTATGAAAATGAAGAGCGTTCGCGGAACAGCAGGGGTCGCGTCCGAGGCGGCGCCGGCAGGTGCCACCGTCCCACTGTGCAAGTTGGCGCGGCGGGCGCTTCGGACGCGGCCCGGCGAACAGCGGGTAGCGGCGGCCACAGAGGCACCCCAACGCGCAAAACGAGAAAACACGTATAAGTATACAACGTGTTATTGTTGCACCTCTTTCTCCACACCTCTGCCGTGCTGCCGCTCTGCAGGCGTTTTGCATAAAGACCTATCTGGTGCCTGGAATGTAATGTGTGGGCTGGACCCGTTCACTGAATTCGCGAGCCGTCCTGCCATTGGCTGCCGGGCGAGTATAATGACGTAAAAATGCGCGTTGCATCAAGCGGCCGTCAACTACTCGTCGGTTATTCAAACAAACAACGAAATAACAGCAAAAAGAAAACCGATAAAGGTGGAGTTTTCTATTAAGTTGACTCTGTTGCGAAGTTTTTTTAAAATCAGAACGCTTGAAAGAAAAAAAAAAAAAAAAAAAAAACTGGTCCAATGTGTCACCGCTTCCTTGAGGGTGTTGGAGGTGTGAAAGTGGACGACGCCTGGGGAGTCCTGGAGTCCTGCCGGCGGTCCTGCTGCCGTCCTGTGGTCCTGTGGGAGGGGAGCGTGGGTGGACGCAGACAGACCGTCCGGGCTGCGCTGAGTACTTGTACAAACGGGACCACCTTCACTTGCCTTCCTAACTGATTTCTCTGGTCGTCGCGGCGGAGAGACAGAGAAAGAGAGAGTCACCCGCGTCGCTCGACCCCCATCTGCCATACGCCATCTCGTTCACAAGGCAGACAATCCACAATTTTAAAAAAAAGTCAAGAAAGAAACATTTTTGCCAGTGGTCCCCGTGTATGGACTTTGCACTCAGTGCCGTACAAGCGAGTAAAAGTGCGACGGATTGCCGCAACACACTTGCTGATGCGATGCGTCCAGAGACGCCCAGACTCGACACACTATGTACTTGTGACCTATATAGCCCCCCGGCCGGCCGGCCGGGCCCCATCCTGTCCTCTCGCTTTCATATTAACCCGCGTCCCGCACCCAGCGCAAAAGACAGACAGAAAACCATCCCAAAAAAAAGGCCCCCTTTTTTTTTGTGACAAAAGTGTAACACACATACTCATACACACACACTCACACAAAACACACACGCCGACGGGCTGCTATTGGCTGGCGGTTGATACGATTGTGTCGGCGATTTGGCCGAGTTAATTTGGAGGCATAATCAAGACATGCCTCCACACATTACAAGCATCTTGATGACGGCCGCGCCGCGTCCACGCCGGTCCACTGTGCGGCCAGCTGTCGGCGAATCCGCGTGGCTCCTGTCGCCGTGATAAACGCGCGCCTCTCCAATCGCCTGGCAGAGTAATTGCTGTGAGTCACTCAGATGGATCTCAGCCGCCGCGCCGGACCCCCGCGGGCCGTGGTGGGGCGGGCGGGGTGGACACCACACTGCAAATAATGTGTAATTATTACGGCACGGGGTTGGCCACCCTCGCAGACATACATCCCAGATGGACGGACAGGCGGGCGGAAAAGGGCGGCGCAGTTTCGCGTAAAAACGTCGTAAATTGTTGTGTTATGGGAGAGCCCCATACACCTCACCTCACGCCCGCGTCACGCACGGCAGACGCCAAGACCGACGCCAAGACCGACGCCAAGACCGACGCCAAAACCGACGCCGGCCACCGACCGGAATATTCAATTTCTGACGTTTACAGCTCGTTTGTTTTCCGACTTTACGGCGACAAGGGGCGGCGTCTGCCATCAGCGAGGCGGTGAGGAAATTCGTTTGGCGGATCGAAGATCGAACCGTGTGTGACGCCGTCAAAATCCAGGGGGAAAAAAAACGATCACAGGAGCGGGATTTGAACTCAACGCTCACACATCAGCGGCCGTTGCGCTAACCATTTGCGCCACGGAATGCCATGTTCGATAGCGTGGTCGTAATTCCGCACGACCATTGCGCTCGAAAAACAATCATCTCGAGGCGTTGAAGGGCGCACGGAAGGGCGGGGCGGCGCAACAACGTGGTGCGAATCATATTTATTGCAATACGCGCCGATGTCTTTGCTCATAATTGAATTGCAATGTACGGCTCGGACGTCCGACGCTCCGCCCTTTTGTCTCAGTCCCATTAACAGTGCAGGCGTTTCGGTAACGCTCGCCGCCCCGATAAATTAGCCGTATTCACATTCACATTCACCGCCTTGGTCTGGGACGTCCGGGGACTTGGCCGCGACACCTTTACTGCGCCTTTACGGGCTGCTTGATGATGCATAAACTTTGGCGATAAATAACTTTTCGCGGGCGGTTCTGCCTCGGCACTGCAGGACGCCCGCTCGGGCCTGGACCCTAGACCGCGCACTGTAAGTGGCGAAGTGAACACGACACCGCGGCACCGCGCTTACTGATTCACTCGCTGTCTCTCTCCAACCTAACCTAACTAAGAAACCGAAAAAAAAAACAACAACAACCAGTTAGAAAAATTAAAAATTAATTTTATTTTTTTTGCTGGGATGATCCTTTTGTTTCCAGTCGATTCGCCCGCGGCTGCTCCACTACGAGGCCTTGTCAGCAGAGCCAGGCAGAGCCAGCTGCCGAATAAGCGGCGAGGCGCACAGGCGTCCACCACCGCGGCGCGTGGCTGTCCTCCTCGCGCCTCGCACCGCGGCCGCGGGAGCGAGAGAGACGGAAAGCGGGGAAAAAGGGCCTCCCATGCCACCCGGTAACTTTATATGTAAATGCAGGGGCCTTCCAGCGCCTGGACCATGCCAAATGGCCGCAGGCGGCCTTTGTCCGGCCCTCGTCCTAACGATGTGTGGATGTGGTGTGTGTGTGTGTGTGTCATACACGCAGCTCTCAAACTTTGTTTGCACATTGTGGATAGCGAAATTGAATTCAACAGGGATGTCCTACATTTTTTTCCTGGGACCACCATCTTTCTCTTGTATTTTTTTTTTTTAAATCGACTATAAATTTGGCTGCTTGTGTCCCATTTTTCTGAGAATTAGGTCGCCTGTTGAATCGGGCAGTGAATCGGGAACGGTCGCAACGGAGGTGGGGTGAGTCAGGGGAGCGGCAGGCAGGGTGTTTCATTCACGCTTCGGCTCTATCTGTCCCACTCACGGGGCGCGGCGCGGCGTGTGCGAGAGAGACGGCTGCATGTCGAGGGTGGTCCTGTGGGGTCCTGTGAAGGCGGCTCGGCGCGTGCAGCTCATAACAGGTTAAGGTTGTCTCCCGGGACCGGGGGATTTGAGTTCATGTTAGGGATAGGGTTGATTCCCAGACCTCCCCATCCTAGCGGAGGTCCTTTCTAATCCTGTTCGCCGGCAGCCACTTTGATTCCCGGCCGGCCGTTTTTTGTCAAAAGGTCGCTCCGCAAGGAAATTCGCTCAATGCTTTCTTCCTTTTTTTCCGGGAGCTGGGAATCGATCCCGGGACGGACACTAAATCTCGTCCTCGGCCATGGAAGCAGCTCGAGTCAACTGTCATGCGCAGACCTGGGCGGAGGCTAGGGGCCGCCGGCCTGTCGAGCAAACATTTCACGCAGCGTTGCACTTTACCACAAAACTCGACTTAATATATTTTTTCTTTAAAAAAAATAAAAAATGATTGGGCGTTTAAATTCTCCACCATAACTTTACCAGTGAAATGAAATCACCGCGGTATACTTCGTTTTTGCCACTTTGCCAAGTCTTAGTCTTATCAAAATCGTTTTAGAAAATTGATACCATAATAAAATCTTTGTTAGAAAATAAAAATGTAAAAGTTAAAAGGTGTTGTTTAACAGGTTGAGGACCACCGGGGACTGCCTCGGACCGCATGGGCCCAGTGGAACAGCATGGGCGGCAGCCTTTGGATGTGGAGCGGATCCGAAACTATTTCTCCCCAAGCCGGTCCCAGTCCGGTCAATATCGAACAGCGATAAGTCCTCAACTCTCCCGCGCGGAGCCTGCTCCAACCAGTCCGTAAATCTGGAGCTTTGCGACGCGCTATAGTCCTTTCAATGACGAGCTAGTAAAGTACCACTTTTTGGCGAATCGGTCGGTCTTAACCGTGGAGAGGGTAGTATTTACGCCGACGGTTTCGCGTCGTTTCGGCCACCCCACGGGCGCCCACACATGGGCCACCCGTGAAACGGCCGGCACGTTCCAGTGGTTTCATAACCCCGTAAAGTTTTCTCCTTGTTGTTGGTTATGCTCCGAAATTTGGGCACTGCGGGGGGGGGTGGTCCTTCGTCAGGGCAGCCAGCATTAAACAAAAAGACAAAAAAAACAAAACAAAAAAAGAAAACCTGCCAGATCAGCGTGCGGAGCCCGGAAAGAAAATCGCGTTTTTATTAAACTATTTTTGGCTAGAAAAGGGTCGTAAAGGTGGCGGCACTGCGGCCGAGACGATCCCGCGCGGTCAAGTACCGACGATTACCAACCCACCGGCGCGAAAAAATATCTCTATAAATAACCGGCGGCTGGTCCTCGCGTCTTGCCCGCGGCGATTCCGACGTGTCAAAAGCCTGCATTCATCACCGCGGAGCCAAGGTCGTCTGGAGGGTTGTCCGATTGAATGGACCCGTATCAACGGGACTGCTCCCGGAAACGGGGAAGGGAAATGCGTCGCGAATCGGAGGCTTGCGTCATGAGTCATGGAGCTTCGGGAGCGAGCTGCACTGGCCGCGGCCGTATTTCTCATCTTTCCTCCGTAAAACGCGGGGAAATATATGGCCGTGTTGGACTGTTCGGGTGTGTCGCACAGATCGGAGGAATCATTTATGGTGCGATGTCTCAATCGGCACACGGCCCCCGTGGCCAGTACCGCGGCCCATTGGGGTCCATGGGGCCTGGCTGCCAGGCGGCCTGGCAGGCAGGCAGGCAGGCAGGCAGGCAGGGCGGGTGCCCTTGAGGCCCGGACCGCGGGCGGGCCATTCCCTGCGAACTGCGCTTACCATGACTTATGGATTTCCAGCCTCCGTGCGTCCGATCCGCGAGACATCTCCGCCGCGCCGTTCCCTTCCTATTGGAAACGAGCCCTGCCAAAAACAAATTTTTTTATTTTTCAATCTTTTTTTTTCCCACAACGACGTTGATCTGGTTCTTGGTCCGTCCTGGTGAAAGTCAATCTATCATCCTCCTCTTTCCCGATACGCGGCCAGCGCGGCCCAGTCAATAAATAAGGATCGGTGAGGATTGTTCGGGACCAGGCGCGTATGGCGTTATCCACACCTCGATTATTGCTCGTGGCGGTGGCGGCGAATTTGAAATTCCCGCGCGCTCGCGTTGCCGCGCTGTGCTGCGGGCGCCGCCGCACGCCCCGGTAGCCGCGTTGTAAGCCACTCCCGCCCAGGGCGGCACCGCGATATGTATATGAGGCAGGGGCCGCACTACGTGCTGCACTTGTATTTTTACTGTTATGTGTAACCTGTGGGGGGCTCTCTTATAAACACCGCTAATCCGCTTCATTGCGTTCTGAGCGGACGGCTCCGATCGCGTCGCTCTGTCCCCCTCGCATCGCGGCCGCGCGAAGAGAGACAGCGCGGGGGCCAGCGGGGCCTGGGCGCGGGGCGTGTCTGGGACGAGTGTCGCACGGCTTAGCTCCGCTTTCTGTCCGCGTGCGTGTTGCCTAAAGGACCTTCCAGTGGCGCAAACACGTGGAGAGGGAGGAGAAGTTTGCAAAAGTGTGACAAAGTGGCCGCCATCTTGGAAATCTTTGGAATCCACATTGCGCTGGCACAGGCGGGTCTTTAGTCTTGTGGCGTGTTTGTGGCGTGTTGTGTGGTGTGTGTTAGATGAGGAGAGAGAAAGAGAGAGAGAGGAGAGTGGTGAGGAGAGAGAGAGTGAGAGTGTCGGAGAGGAGGAGGAGACGAGAGGTGAGAGAGGGGGGGAGTTCAGAGGAGAGGAGGAGAGGTGAAAGTGTGAAGAGTGGAGGAGAGTGAGAGAGAGAGACGAGAGAGCGTGCAAAATCAAGTGTACTAACAAACGAAGAAAATAAGAGAACGAGGAAACCTGAAAACGGTAATTATGGCGCACAGGGCAATTATGGGCGACTCAACCGCGCGATGACAGAGATGGTTGCGCGCGCGCTGCGCAAAGAGGTTTCGTTTTGCTTCCCGGGGGCAATAAAAAAAGGAAATCAACTAATAGTAATCCGACAGAGGAGCGACCAGGACTCGCTGGTGCCGCGGTGGGGTCCCCGGTCCCCGGGCTGGAAAATAGAGAGTAAAAAATGATGTCATCGGGGGCCGATTACGCGCGGCCAGATTTAAAGCGAGCGAAGCGCGCAGCAAGGCGGAAGCAGGGATTATGCAAAGTGCCGAAACGCCTTTTACAGTGCGGCAGTAAGTGCGGCGCGGATAGGAGAACCCGATGGCGGGGAGGGCCGAGCGCAGCCGCGCACAACCGGCACCGAGCATCTCGCGCCCTCGGGTCGGAATCCAAAGCGGCAAGGGGCGCGTTTCGTTCACCTTAAATGAAAATTTAAAAAATAATATAATAAATAAAAAAACATGAAGGAATTTTACAAGGTTTTTCCCATACCAAAAAATATTTAATTTGTTCTGCCGTCTCTGACAGGGTCGACGACGACGGCGACGTCTTCATTAATATATCACTTCTCCGCGCGAAAACGCACTCCGCCGCGCCGCCGCGGTGGGGCGCGTTTCACCCACGGCAGTGTTCTGACCACACACACACACACACACACACATCGACACCGGACACAGTAAGGTGAGTACACGCACAGCTTCGGCACACGCGCGCACCACGCACAAACACACACACTCGGCCGCACGCAAGCCTCTAATGAAAAAACATCAACTGGCAATCTGCTAAAGTGGTCTGAGCGCCCAAGTTTGGCGTGGTGTCGGTCCGCGGTGGAGGTGCCGTGCCACCGGGGATGGCGCGCAGGCCGCCGGCCCGCAGCGCGTTCTCCCTCGCCACTCCTTACGGGGCGCCCCCATGATGAGAGACAGAGACAAAGTGACGAAAGCTACGCCGTTCGGAAAACAGTGTGCTGGCTGGACGCCCATTTGACGAACAACACAGGACATGACAGGTCGACGGGATGGTCGCGGACACGGGCACACACGTGCGCGATGATGTGGGTGGACGTCACGACCCGGGGCGCGTAACGGCGACGGCGGCGTGTCGAGATGGCCGCCGTTGCAGTGACGGGCGATATGACTAATGTGTCATAGGCACGCCGCGACCGCCATGCCATCAGCCAAATTCATCGCCGGCGGCCATCGCCACCCGCTTGCTCTTCCCGATCCTCCCCCTCCTCCTTCTTCCTTCTCGGTTACCGCTGCCTTCCCAATAAGTGCACGTACCATCAAAAAGGGTCCGACCCGCTTTTCGCACACCCGATAAAGCCATCGGCCGGACACGATTCGCATTGCAGCGGACTGATTTCTGGGCCGTCGCTCTGTCTCTCTCGGCACCCGCACGCAAACGCCCCATTGCGTGCGAGAGAGACGGAGAGCGGACCAAAAGCGGGTCTTCGGACTGCTGGGTGAAGGAAAGGAAGTTGGGGGCGCGCGGGCCCACGCGACCCACCCGAAGATTGGAATGCGGCAGCGCTGACTCTCCCTCTCTGTCCCTCTTCTCTCTCTCTCTCTCTCTCTCTCTTCTCTCTCTCTCTCTCTCGCTCTCCTCCTCTCTCTCTCTCTCTCTCTTCTCACTCTCTCTCTCTCTCTCTCCCCACCACTACTCTCTCGTGCGAGAGGACGGGCCGTCAGTGTGGCGTTTGGCTCCGCCGGCTGCATTTCCGCGTTGGGCAGCTCAATTATTTTTGCTATTGATTTCCGCGCCTTTACATGGATTTATGTCCCGCGAGTTGTGCGCCTCGTTTGGACGCGTGGTGCTCCCTGCGCCTCGCTGCCTCTCCGGTCGCTCGCGGTGGGGGAAACAAAGACGAGTAGAGACGCGTCCGCACGCGCGCGCGCCGTCGATTCGTCACAGAGCGCTGTAAAAGTCAGCGAGAGTTTACTTCCCGGGTGTAAATATAATTGCACCAAAAAAAAAAAAAAAGATCAGAAAACGAAAGGGCTAGGGCCTTGCAGGAAAGTTAGACCGGAAGCCCGGATCGGCCGGGCTGATGCACATAGGGTGGTGTTTAGCAGTGAGTGAGCCCGCATTCGAGGGGTAGCCGTCGGCGGAGCAACACGCTTTCCACATTCCCGCTCTCTCTCTTCTTCTCTATCTCTCTCTCTCTCTCTCTCTCTCTCTCTCTCTCTCTCTCTCTCTACTCTCTCTCTCTCTATCCTACTATCTCTCTCTCTCTCTCTCTTCTCTCTTCCACCTATCCCGCTGAGCACAATACCATAGACACCCGTTTCAGACAGCCTTCCCTTCGGGACCGTAAATCAAACGAGCCCCCGCGTGCGGCGAACGAGCGAGCGGACCTAAACGCACGCGGCACCGAGGAGAGCAACCGCGCCATCCCCTCTCTGTCGCTCTCCTCCGCTTGGCAAGGTTGAATTCGAACGCGTTTCCGACGCATCCTGTGTTGGCCTGCCTCTAAGAAGCCCTTTTCTACCTTCTTTATGTCCTCCAACGGTGCTCCGTTTGAGTTCTTCGAGCCGTTTTGGTTCCTAATCCTCTCGTCTCTGTGTTGTCACCTTACGCAATAGGCCAAAAGGCCGACAAAACAGTCCGGGACTGCGTGGTCCGGCACTGGCCAGGTGCCGGCGCCGCTCATAGTCTGGTTTCGTAGGGAAACGCATTATCAAGGTCGGTCTGATTAATTCTTAATACAAGAGATGCGGGTGCGTGAGCGAAAGCCCGACGAAACGAGGACGCCTCTTCGGCTGGGCCCCGTCCTAATGGAACCAACCAGCGCGCCGGGAAAAAGCCAGCTGGGGAAAAACAAGCGGCGAGGGAAACGTCGGAGAGGAAAACGTCGAAAAGGGAAAACTCTTCCGTCCGTCCCGTCCGTCCGTCCGGTCGGCGGCCGTCCAGCGATCCCACGACGGACGCGCGGCTTTCCTATCAGCGCGGGGGGCGTCCTTCGCCGGGGTGAGCGGTTGCCACGCGGAAGAGGCTCGGCGTGTGTGGGCCGAGTCCGAGGCGAGGCGTGAGGCCTTGTAATTATTTGGTGGTCCGTCTGATGATAGGGCGGCCCTCTCAACCGCTCACTTAAACACACACACACACACCACACACACACAACACACACCACACACACACACACACACAGAGTGAAATTGTTTTTTGTGGCATCCGTTGGGTTTACAATAAGCCCACCTATCTAAACATGCAGCGATTAATTGGGATCGGGGTTGATGACGGCCTCGGCGCGGCCTCCGCGGCCTGGTCCGCGGCCCGGCCACGGGTCGCGGCTGATGGCGCCTATACACACATCACAGGTCGGCGCGCTTTCCTTTCGGCGTCGCGGCTTGACCACGCGCCCGGAGGGGCCCCGACGATGAAGGGCCTCGAGGGCCCCGGGGATGGGCTGGGTGGCCGACGAGGCGAGATCGAGGCGCGGCCGGACAACACGAAAACACGGTCGCAGCCGGCGAGGCGCATGTCCGGCTCATCCTTCGGACACTTGGCCAGCGTCACAACCGTAAAAAAAACTGGGAGCGGAAAATAAAATTAATAACAACAGATTTTTTAAAGGCGGCAACGGTACGAGGAAAACATTGAAGAAAGAAAAAAGATTTCAAGAAATAAATGTTACCGTTGACAGGTGCTGTTGGGAGGCGCAGGGTATCCTGCCGCAGGGTTGAGGAGGAAAAAAAAAATCACTTTCTGCTAGTCGATGGCCGCGATTATGCCTCGCTTCGGTCGGGGCTGTATCGGGGCGAATCGAGCGGATTGATGTGAATCGGTCGGGAGCGCCGCCGTCCGCTGGTGGTCTTGCTGTGCGTTCTCAAGCAAAGGCGGACCCGGCCGTCGTATTTTGTTTTATTCGAGGCACGTTCCCGCGTCTCAGAGTCGGCTTTGAAGCGCAAGATAATATTAACTGCGGTCGCCTAGACTTTGGGCACTAAACACACCCTTTGACCCGCTTGATTGTTTTTTTTTTTTTGGGCTTATCGGGGACCGGTGTTCGGCCGACCATCTCTGTCTTTTCAAATTTTACGACGGAGTCTATCGCGCGCCTGCATCTAGCCTCGTCCAGCCCCAATAAAATGACCGTTCCTTCAATTCCGGCAAGAAGGCAACGGCCGTGGCGTATCCGGATCGGGTTCGGCGTTCGGCCGCGGGGAGGTTCATCAGCATAGTCCGCTCGGCTGCTTGGTCTGGTCGGCCCGCGTCACAATCCCCCCCGGCTGCGGTTGCACCCTCGTCACTGATCCAGCCGCTAAATCAAACTCCCACCCTCACAACACACCTCACGGCCTGTTTATTTTTGAAATGAAAAGGGGCTCGGCGCGCGCATTGTTTGGGATTCACTGCGGAACCAATCCGGAGGCAGACAGGTGCTCGCGGTGCCTTCTGGGTAGCCGGCCGGGCTGGCTGGCCGGCGCCAATCACTGGCCCTCGTGAGAACAGCTTAATTGATGCAGAGGAGATTTTATCCAAAAAGTGTAGCGTGATCCGATCATCGCCTAAATGCTGGCTGATCTCAGCCCTAATGAAATGAGCTGGGAAAGTTTGATTGAATTCGTGTCTGATTTCGGAAACCCAAAGACGGGATGCGCATGCGCTTCAAATCGAATTCGAAAAATCTGCTCCCGAAAAAATGATCACTACGCGGTCCCGAACACGGGACCTGCTGCTTCCAAGTCATAGATCGTAATCCACTCAGCTACCAGTGTGTTCTACCACTCGGCGCGACAGCGCTGAACTTGAAACTTTTCGAGCAGCGTCCAATCTACCTCGTCGTTCAAGAAGTTTCCAGATCGGCGCTGGCATAGCGAGTAGTCCCGAAGTCTACCGTGTGTGGTGCGTGCCACTCTTTTGGTGGTGGCTGTAAATGAGGGTAACCCCTTCGGCCTGCAGGCTGGCCGTCGTGTCTGTGCCGGCCGCCAACACCACCGCGCCAGTGGCGTGTTTGCTTTTATTTATCTCGTCTTCTATCCCCGTGGGCTGCCCAGTGCCTTTGTTGGCCCCAAAGCTCCTGCATTTATACAATTTTATTTTCCCATTCTTTCCCTGCGGCGTGGCGGCGGCTTGCCGCTCGCTCCGCCAGGGCGCGCTGCTTCAGGCCGCGCTGCTGTCACGGCCGAGTATTTTCGCGCCAGGCGACAGTGTATCTGGGAGGGTCCATTATAAGCCGTTATCCATAAAGTGTGGACGAAGCAGCCTACTTGTTGTGCTGGTCGGCCAGTCCCTAACTCTCGCCCTTTTCGCCCACCTCGCTGAGGTATTCGCCCTCATCACGGCCAGGCCCGGCGGACCGGCCCTCGTACATGGCCAGCTGAGGTCATATCTCCCCTATCGGATGCGTTCACCTGTCCTTGTTTCTTTGTGATCATTTTATCCACTCCCAAACACAGTACGGCCCCTTGCGCTGGGCCCGGCGGGTCGTCGTTTTGTTTGCGAAACTGTTGCGGGCCGCACCGGCCGGCCACCTCCAGTAAATTGGGTCCAGTGCGACCAACCCAACGACCCAACAACAACGACGCCACCCAGCTCCAGGCAAGAAGCTCGCGCTGGTTGGGTCTTCCGCGTCGCCGGCGTGGCACAGTGGGCCAGAGGACCGGCGCAGGTGGCCAAAACTCTAGACGCATCCGGAATTTGACGCCTTCGCCCGTGGCCCACTGTGCGTGGGCTGGCGGCTCCCCGCTGCTCCGCCGCGCACTATCTCCCTCCTTGACGGCGCTTTCTCCCCGCAGTGTAGGAGTGTACCTTCTCACCTTATTAGTTTCTGGCGGCCGAGCCTTACAGTTCCCAGGTGGAAAGTACTGCCGTGACTCCGGATCAGGCGGCCGGCCGCTCCCCTGTCATCGCCCATCGACTGGGGCCTCATACGCCACGCCGCCCCTTTAATTATACAAATCATCAATCGTAACGAGCCGCGCTTACGGCCGTTTTGCGCGTCCCTTCCAGAAACTCGGTGGATTCAGGCGCCTGTCGGATCAGGCGGTTTGCTGTCCTGCAGCTGACAGCGGGGCGGCGACGCGGAACGAGGAACACACCCCTAACGAGGACCGCGGCGATACGTTGCTAACACAGTTACAAATTGACCTCTGCTGTTTCACAGGGTCACTCGCTATCCCGCCATCGAGTGCCAGACTGTTACTGCCCCCCCCCCTCCTCCATTTCTCACTCCCTTGCCTTGTCTCAGCGCCCCATCTCAGCAGGCAGGGCAGCCGCGCGCCCCCACAATAAATTACTTTTTGAGCCGTGTACAATGTAAACAATTTCCAGCCGTTTCTAGCCTCAAACGCGCAACGCGCCTGTCCAGCGCTGTCAGTGTCTGTCCAGGGCCGCTCCAGGTGCCTGCTATGAAAATTGTTCCGTGTTTTTGACGGAACCAGAACGACACAACGACTTCAACGCGGAAGGCCATGCTGTAGTAAGGCTCTCCCGCGACGCCTACGAAGCAGAATGAACAATGAATGGATTAACAACGAACGAAACAAACAAATGAATGAACGGATATGAATGAATGATAGGGTTGCCTCTGGTATCAGGGCTCTGAGAGGAATGCATCCGGTGCCTCCAGGTGACATAAGAATCCCCTCAGCGGTGCGAGCGGTGCTGGTGGCCATCGCACGGTCCGGCGGTCCAGCGTCTGGTTTGCCTCCGTTTCCTCCAAAAGTGAACTAACTGCGACTCGTTGCGTTGCGTCGTTTTACGACGGTGGGGGAAAGTAGTTTCTGCCCGTTGTACGTGCACGGGTTCTGTGTTTTCCGTTTCCTCAGACCGGCAAAAAAGCAAGCAGTTTTTGCCAAAGGAGCTGGGCCACTCTCACCCGTGTGAGTCATCATCCAGACGTGATGCGTGTGTGCCCTTCGCGGCTCCGTTTAGGGCCCTTATACAGCCCCTTTAGGGTACCTAAAGTTCCCTTTTTTAGGGCCTCCGGACCTGTTCTCCCTAACGGAACACGGCGTGGACAGGAAACGCCCTCGGAAGACGATCAAGATCTGTTTGGAAATATGTGACCCTCGTGTGGCCGGCGGCAGCGCCTGCCTGCCCAGTGCGAACTAGACAAAAACACGCCCCGGTTCGAAGCCACGGGCTGATCTCCACCCACCAACCTACCCTAGTGTGTCAATGGAAAATCTCTATAACACGTTAAGGAAGAAAAAATTAAGAATTTCACATTTTTGGAAAACATAGTCTTTGATTGAAACAGCTCCGCTCCGCAGCCGGTACCCGCCAGGTACCCGCCAGGTACCCGCCAGAGCGCACGTTCCGAACGAGGAGATGGGACTGTACCGGACGGAGCTGATTAGCTGACCGGTTACTGCGCTCGGCTCGGCTCAGCCGGCGGCTCGGCTCGGCTCGGCTCGGCTCGGCTCGGCTCGGCTCGGCTCGGCCCAACGTTCGGTCAGCCAGCCGAGCGAGAGGCTGGTGGGCAGGGTCGGGCCTCATGCCGGGCAATGCAGGGCGCCACACTCCCCTGCCCCCTGCCCGCCCGCCCCCCCCCCCCCCCCCCCCCCCCCCCCCCCGGCCGCTCGGTCGGTCGCTCCGTCTCTCCTCGCCTCCGTCCCGCTAGCAGTGCGAGAGAGACAGAGCGCACTGTTTCGGAACGCAGCCGCCTGCTGCTCGCCGCTCGGCTGCGCACGAGCTCCACCGGGCCGCCATACTGTATCAGGACTTCACGGCTCAAGGTGGAAATGTGATCGTCATTAAATTAAGTCAACGAGGTCCGGCCCATATGACGCGGGGGTAATGTGGAGCGCGGCTGGACGCACAGTGGGCCAGCACGCCCTGCGGACCGCGAGGCGAGGGTGGTCGCGTCGCGCGGACGGACTCGTCGCATTCTGGCGAGAGTCTCTCTCGCACTCACGCGCGGCGCCCCGGTGAGTGCGAGAGAGACAGGCAGGGCTTGGTAGTCCTTGGGCGACAGGCGGGCGAGGCGCCGCCCGAGGTGGTGTCGTGGTTTGGTCCCGCCTCGCTTTTCGTGAGGAATGCTCTTATTTCGTGTAATTGGTCGTTTTGGTGGCGGGGCTCTGCGGGGACCGAGCCTCTGCTCGACGCCGTCCCTCGCTGTCCTCGGCGTCCCCGGCGTCGGAGAGACAGAGGCCCCCTCCTTCCCGCCGAAGGTGCAAGGACAGGTCCACACCCGCTTCGCAGAAGGGACTCCCAATTCAAGTTGTTTTGCGCGAGAGGGATGCGACGGAGGCGGGCTGTGCTGCCTGCGTCCCCTGGCAGCGGCGCTCGCTTTGGGCACGGACTGCAGCAGCGGACTTGGCCACCTTGGCCACCTCCCGTGATAGTAGTAAATCGCGCGTAATGGAGCGCCGACGTGTCGCCGGCGTGCGGCCTCGCCATGCCTCGCCAACAACGCCGCCCTCGCAGGTGCGACGCGGGGATGCGGCTGCCTGCGTCATTTTGCACTCGTGCCTCCGCTGCTGACACTTCACTACACTCTCGCAACACGGCCCTCCATTTTTTCTCCAGCAGACCTTGGCTGCGGCGCCGCGGCAGGCCTCCCCGGTGACCGTTCTCCGAGCCTATTTTTCAGCCGGCCTAACCCTCTCCAGCTTCCTTGTCCAGCCATCCTTCTCCAGGAAGTGCAGCTGCAGCGACCCCTCGCAGTGGCCTTGACGCCGGCCTCGGCCTAATGCATTCCCGCCTCCGGGAGACAGACGGTGAAATTGTGAATTTGGGATGTGAGGTTGCCGACTGCACCGGCCGGACGAGGGGCACCCCTATAATGGCCGCCCTCCATCACTGTCTCGGACGGAAGGCCGGCCGCGCGTTACGTGGTAAGTGGACGTGACGCTGAATCAGCTGAGGAGGAGAAAAGAAGGCGGTGAACCCACATCGAAAAATAATTTTAATTCGACGTAATGTTGTACAAATTATTTTTGAAAAGAAGCTCGGGGATTGGCCGGTTTGGCGGGCTGCCACAGTTTGGTTACAGGTGCCGAGCCGGACGGGGCTGCTGCAGAGCAGTCGCCGGCCAGCAGCGCCTACCTGTACCTGGTTAAAAAAAAACGAGTAAAAATAATTCGGCGTAGTGAAGAGCGGGGCGCCCGCGAACATATTTTTTTGCGCTCCGCGCTCACGCGCGGCAGCAGGACGAAGCAGACGCCCCTGCGGACGACGGCACGGACTCATCAATTTATTGATTGGCCCTTTTTGAATTAATTTAGCTTTTTATTGTTGGCAGTGGGTCGCCGGCCGGCCGTTCGTCATATGATTTATGTTGTGGAGCGGGAAACAAGAGTGAAACAGAGCGCTGCACACCTCGGGGCGCGTCCTAAGCTGCGTGCGCAGCCAGGTGTGAACGGCCGTGTCGCCGAGCAGTGTGTCAAGTTGGACTTAATCGCGCGCTTCGATTCATCGATTGGTTCATTAGCACGGGACTGCGCATAATGCGAGCACCCCTAACGGGACGAGCGCATTTAGAGACCGCCAGTGGAACATCGAAGCGCGGCGGTTTGAAATGCAGGAAAGGGGGAAAACACCGGGAGCTGTGTACCGAAGACAATGAATGAGAGAGAAGGGAGACTGTTTTGAAGAGTTTCTCCACGAGATTCGATCGTGCGAGCGAGATGGGCGTCCGCGCCATCAGTCTTTTGTTCTGACACGATGGAGGCTCCGAATGACGGCGTTGACGTCACCGTGTGTTGCCGCCATTGGCTGCTGCCGCCCCCCCGCTGCGACAGGACCTCACCTGCTCGGGCCGTGACGCCGGTAACGGAGTGTGCGGAACCATTAGCGAAAATAAGGACCAACGAAACAACAACAAACTAAAAATTCTCGAGGGAAAACACACAAACACACAAACAACCTAAACCAACTGAAATTATTTTTGGAAACGTTTTTGGTGGTGGCATCATCCATTGCCTCCGTTTTTCGTCGGAATTTTTTTTTATCCAGTCACTGAAACAGCTTCTCAGACTGAGAGTGACTCTTTGGTGTGGGTGGCTGCCCCGTTGCACTCCGGCCAATGCCACTGCGCTATTTGAGGCGCCTCAAGAAACAAAAACAAAAGCAAAGCGGGGAACGAGCTTTTTTCTTCCCGTTTGCGCAGTTGTTGTCGAGCTCGGCGCCGTTTAGGAAAGAAGCCCCTCGGAAAGTGGACACATCCCGTGACCATTACCGGTGCGGCACAACAACTCTATATCTGCGACCGCGTCCGAGGCCGCATGGCGTTCCGGACGCAGCCGCCTGCACTGGAAGGGGTGACGCAGCAACTAGCCCAGCCGGCCACTCAGAGGGCCGTATCTGCCGGCGGGTTGCCTGCGAGCGTCGCTCCGTCTCTCTCGCACCTGCAGGACGTCCACTGCGGTGCGAGAGAGACGGCGGCGACGCGGACGCCGCAGTTACGGCCGCCCTGCCGGCCATCGCGATAGCGCCGCGGCTTTCAGAAAGTAGACCCGTTATCGGTCTATTGTTTTTACTGAGTTGTAATTACACATTTCGGAGGCGCCCGTACTCGTAACCGCGCCGCCGCCGATTTGCAATTTCTCTCCCGCTTGTTGTTCTTGGAGCGGTGCTGCCGCCTGGCGGGCTTCGCGGGAAACCCGTCTGCTTTACGGCGGAGGCGCTGCGGGGAGGATCGGCCGATGTCGGCGCTAGAACACAGAAAAACCACAACAACACGGAAGACGGCGGGAAAGGTTTTCGGCAATAAACTGGCCAGCTTTCGACCCCCTCCAACTTGGTTTCCCGCCCCCACTCCTCTGCGCCGCTCCTGAAACAATGAAACTCATTAAAGTGACTCGGTTGTTATGCCAGAGGTGGAAAAGTTTTGTTAAAGGAGACGGCGAAGACGTTTCTTGTGGCACCTCTTGCACTGCGTGTGCGTGTGTGTGTGTGTGTGGTGATGCGCGGAGCAGGCGCAGCGAGGCCTGTGGTCTCCGTGGGGCTTCCCCCACCACCTTCATCGGCTACGCTCTCCTTATCAGTTTTGCCCGTGCGTTAATTAGCCGTTGTGCCTAATTATTTGCTTTATCAATAATGCTCGGTGAGCCGCGTATGTACGCGATGGAGATACCCCCTCCATGCGTATCCCCGCCGCGCGCACGGAGGACTCACGCACACAAAGGCACGCGCGCGCGCACGGGGACGCACACACGCCCACTCCAACGTGGAAAATGACATCTGAATCTCCCTATTTGCACATCGCCAACAGGTGTATGATGAGTTGCATGCAAATGGATACCGGCTCGCTTGACGGACGTGCGGTGCATCTCGGCGGAGGAGGAGGTGTGTCTGTGTCTCTCGCCGTGGTGCGTGCGTGCCGTTGTGCGAGTACCGTAAGGGGTGCGAGAGCATTAAATCCCGTTCGAGGCTGTGAATCGAACGACATTTTCATCTTATTCGTCAATGATTTCGTTGCGAAGAAAGCAGGAGGTGGTCTTTCTTTTTAGTCACCTTATTATTGTTGTTGTTGTTGAGAGTATTGCGACCGTGAAAAAACGGCCGCTGCATTCCCCGCGCATCGCTGTCCTCCGGCATCACTCAGAAGAAGTAAGTGTGGAAGGCCCGAAGGCGCGACCGAGAAATTATGTTGATGAATGAACGTCACAACACTAGAAGGCAACAGGTGCGGGGGGGGGGGAGGCTGTGCCGTACCGTGAGACTTCCTGCCAGGTACCGCCCCGTATCTTAGGACCCGACCCTAGCCAAGCCGTTCTGGTTAAAAGCCCTAGGCGAAAGCCCTGCCTGATGATGGGTTTCCAGAGCGACCTGACCGAGGGCCAGGGCACCTACCTTCCCTCCCTTCCACCTAAACAGTGCTCTAATGGGTTATTTTTGACGCGACAGACTTTGGTTTTCGTTGAGACACCCGCGATGGTTCGGAGGGAGGGGGACCACACAAACTCACGCCTGGACGCCTCCAAACAAAAACGCGGTGAAAAATGGTGAGGCCGTTGTGGTTGTGCTCGCGCGCCAGTTCCGTCTCGTCTGATCGCCTCCTTGACGACGGACAGACAGACAGGCCGGGGCGCGGCCGGTCCATCGTTAGCATTGAAATGTTTTTCAGCCGGCCCCAAAATGGTGTGAAATAATTTACTTTGTCGCCGCCGGAAACACCGCGGCTGCGTCCGGGCGCAGTAATCATGTCCGCCCGCCTTATCGGTGGCTGGCTGGCTCGCTGGTCTGGCCGGCTGGCTGGCTGCCTGGCTGGCCGCCGGGGTGGTGGCGCTCTCGGACGCGGCCAGCGCAGGCCCTGGATTGGGGACCGCCGCGCCTTTCACGTCGCGTTGGTCACGGGATATCACTTCTCCTCTCAGCCACCTGTCAGCCTCACGGCGGCGGTGGCGGTGGCGTCAGCTGAGCCGCTTCCGGCGCTGCGCCGCGCTAGCCGCGCTGCGTGGACGTGCAGGTCGTCGGCCGGCGTCACACACTGCTTGACAACAGTGCAGTGTAAACGCACCGCCGTTCGACGCCGCGGCACCTGGGGTCGCTCTGTCGCACGTACTGGGGCTCTCCCTGAGGGTGCGAGAGAGACAGAGCGACGAACCGCTTTTCGCCCGGCAGTCCCGCGCCGACTCCGCGATGGCCGACCGACGCGCGGCTGTCCATCACGGTGACGGCCTCGGTCGCCGTCGTGGTTTGTGTTGCGTCCACGCCGCCGGACGGAACGCCGGGTAGTTTCCGATCATGCACGGTTGTCGAGCCGTCGACGGCGAGCGTGCACGAACTGGACGACGACGGATGACCGGGGGCACGGCGACGACGAGCATGCCCTGGACTTGGAGCACCGCCACAGTGCGGTCCGTGTGTAGCGGAATGAGCCGAGCGTCAAAACGAAAACTCTGAGAAGAAGTTCTCCCTTCCGGATGCGCGCGTCAGTCTCTGCCAAGTACAACGGTAGTGTATTTGCATACGCCGCACCGCGCTGTGTGTGTGTGTGTGTGTGTGTGTGTGTGTGTGTGCAGTGCGCGCGGCGTGTGCTCTTTGATGCTCAGATAGTGCAAAGGGAGGGCAGGGAGCGGACGTTGTCATATTCGCCTGCCAGGCTGCAGAGTGAGGAAGCGTCGGAAGCCCAAGCAGAACCCAGGAGGAGGGAGAGAGACAGAAACGGCGAGGCAGAGAAATCAGCCGCGAACGGGGCTCAACCACCAGTCCGTTAATTTATGCATAACTTTTTCCCGTTCAGTGCATCAAACCTGACCAGGGGTATTTGCCTTTCGCGTCGACAGGCCAACCTTTCTTTTGCGCGTCACTGGTTGAAAAAAAAAGCACAGAATAGAGGGAAACAGAGAGAGGAAGAGAGAGAGAGGAAGGCCGCGCAGATAAAACGCGGGGGAAAGAGAAGGGCAGATAAGCGGGAACGCGGGGTATTTAAATTTTAAAATACAAAGGCATGATTTAAATTGCAATTTCGTTATGATAACTGTTGGAGATTAACTGGCGAAAACGTGATTGGGCCGAGGCGGCCTCGGCCAGCGGGATGAGTCCGAACGGTGCTTTCGTCGCGCTGCCTCTCTCGCACCCTAAGGAACGCGCCGCGAGTAAAGAGAGACGGAGCGACGAACGCTCCATTCGGAATGCGCCTGCTGGCATTGGCGAAGCGGTGAGGCAGTCTGTGCTTTTGAGAGCAGCCATGGGGCCTTTTTGGAACAGTACTGTGTGTGCGTGTGTGTGTGTGTCCGCCACGTCCTTTTTCACTTTCATTGCTCTCGTCACGTTGCTGCAACGCCTCGGACCCTATGCACGTGCAGGCATGGCGAGCAGGCGTGCATGGCGCTATTCCTTGCGCGCGCGCGTATGTGCGTGCGATCGTGCGTGTGTGTGTGTGTGTCGTTACAGCACAACCGACGTGTGTAGAGGGAAGGTCCCCGTCTACCCCACACATTGTGCCAGAGTGTCGCTCCTCTCGCCGACCAGTGGAAACGTCTTACTTTTGCGCGGAAAAGTTGTTAGAAACATGACGACGCGGGGGACAGGGCGGGTGGGGTGGGGCTCCGACAAAAGTGCACGTAGTGTATTTCTCTCTCGCTCGGACGCACGGCAAATCGCGGCTCTGCACTCACTCGCCCAGATTGGCGGCAAGTCCTGTCCTTCCCCTGCAGCTCTGCTGGTCTGCTCCCATCGTTCACCGCGGAATTGGCTCGGCAGTCTCCGCAGTGCGTCGAGGGCTGGAAGGAAAAAGTACGGGTCGGATTGGCCGGGCACACCGGCACTAGTTGCTATGTCGTTTACGTTTTCAAGTGTCAGCTCAGCAGCAGCGCTCCGAGGAGGAGGCAGCCTCTCTGCCGGCTCAGCAGAGCGAACCGTTTGGCTGCCCAATGTTTGGCAGTGTCAGTGGAATCCCCGGTCCCAAATAACAGCCCAAATAACGACCCTCCCGCTCAATTGCGTTTTATCAGTTAGAATTTTTTATTCGGCGTCTCTCTCTCTCTCGGCAAACATTGCGGTCCCCGCCAATCTGCTGCAGATCTTGTAGCAGCTCCAGAAGTGGGGGCGGCGCGGGGGGCGGGGAGGAGAACAGGGGTCAACTACCTCGCAATTGGGGGGCGGTTGCAGTATATTACTTTTTCACCGAAATCAGCGTGATCGGGAGAAAGGTGTTTTCTTGCCTGCCCGGCCGGTGCATCAGGTGCGAATAATGATTGAGTTTGCGAGCCAGGGGCCGGCAGGACACCCCCACTTTCTTGCAAACGGGTTTAGTTCCTTTCCGGCGCGGCGCCACGTCCCTCTGTGTGGTGGTGCTTATGGGGTTCCTTCGGACGCGGTTGGAGCGTCAAACGAGAGCGCAGGACTTCCCCGGGAGGACAATGTGCTGAGACAAACGGGACCGACTTTGAGGCCAAATCCACTCCTCTGCCCATCAGCTAGGCAGACGGCCTATTGACAGAGATTAATGTGCGCTTGCAATAATTAACGATCTCCAGGACGGACTGACAGGACAGACAGACGGGCGGTCGGGCGGTCGGACGGACGGACGGAAGGGTTCACGAGGACGCCGTGCCAAAGCGGGCGGCTTTTTAATTTCCAGCCGTACTTCACGCGGCGCGGTCAAAATAAACAGCCGGGCAGCTGCTCGCGCCCATGCACCTTGCAGCCCGCGACTGCCCCCACTTTGTCACTGCTGCGTCAAAATGTGGACTGACGGACATCTCGGGGATCGCGTCGCCAGTCAGTGGCAACGCAACGCTTGCCCCAGCCGCGGGGTGCCTGCCGGCCTCCACGGCCAGCTCCACCACCGCACGGCTTTCCATAGATTTTCTTATTTCTTCCTTGTTTCAATAGGGATTATCGCCGGCACATTGTAATGACGGGTCATTTTCTCTGCCTCCTCTTCCTCCGTCTCTTCCTCCTCCACAGGCTGCAGACGTACCCCAAGACAGACGCGCGCGCACTCACACACACAGACGCACACACACCTACGGCCTCCTTTGCCCATCCGTTCTCCACACTTTCGCTTCCAATCAGCCGTTTCCACATTCTGCTTCGGTTCCCTTCGTCCGCACGCAATGTGCCTGTGTGAGAATCAATGCCTGGGTCAGACAGGCTCACGATGTTATCCCCCGGCCGGCCAGCCGGCCAGCCCAGCCTCGCTTTGCGATATTATTTTTTACCGTCATTTTTCACCGCGCCTCGCTGGGGCCACGCGCACCGCCTTCGCTTCGGCTTTTGTGTTCAAAGTGTGTCCATTTTCCCCCGTCAAAAAAAAAAAAAAAACAAAAAAAAAACATTATTTTTGTTTGTCTTTAGTGCCGAATTTTATTTTTTTTTTTTGGGGTCTATATCATTTGACCTACCCCGCAAAAAAACAATTGTTTATTTTGTACCTATTGAGTGAATACAGTAGCTTTTGTGAAAAACAAAAAAGAAAACAGCGGGTGTTGAACCCTACAAACTCCGGGTTCAGAAAAGCAATGTCTATATGCTCTCGGCCACTGGGATCACCGTGGCTGCGGCGACTACAAAGTCTGATCCGCTGATCCGCTCCGATTTTATTTTTTTTTTTCAAAATTGTTGCCCATTTGTAAACTTTTCACCGTGGACAAATTTTTCCCGAGTTTTTTCCTGGTCGACTGTACCTTGATCCAGGACGGTCTTGGAAGGAGGGTGGCAGCGCCGTGTTTGGGCGGAGATAGGGAGAGGAAAGGGAAAGGGGGAGGGGGAGGGGGGCTCACGGTGTGGTAATTGCTCGTCCACGCTATTACCGACATCGTGCCCTTGATGAGTAGAGAGGCCCGTGCGACGCGACGAGGCAGTGTCGCCTTATTACAAAGACGGACGGCGGCGCGGCCGGGGGGAGGTTCGCCGCTGGGACTCACGTTTTACAACGCAAAACAGCTGTTGTAAAAATGACAAATTTTCAAGGGGAAGTGCAAGGAGGCGGGTTGCCATCAGGAGAGTACACTTTGGTTGAAAAAGTTTTAATGTAGGGGGAATGTAGAAAGCTCACGACGGCAAAATTGCAAAGATGTGGAGGCAGTAAGATGGATCCAACTGCGGGGCCCGCGGACGTCGTAGGTCGCCGTGGTTGCCGCACGGCAGGCACGTGACGCGACGCCGCCCCCGCCAGTGACGCCCATCACCACGACGACGGCGTGGCGGCGGTGCCAGCGGTACCGGGCGGTGTCGCCGCCACAGACGCCGGCGCCGGCGCGCTTTGTTTTGTGAGGGGGAATCTCTCAGAAAGTAGTCATCTCGCACGGTGCGCCTCGTGGCATTACAGTGTAATGAGACGCACCGAGCGCGCCAACGACACCCTCCGGACCACCGCGACGACGCGCTGGCCTCGACGGCCACCTCGGGCAGCCATGCGGGCAGCCAGCGCCTGCTCCAAGCGACGCCGCCAACAAGGACAATGCTTTCACACTGACCGCGCTGGCCGGACGACGCTGAGGCGGCGCCGTCAAAGGGCTTGACCGCGTAAAAGGGCCCGGCACCACCACGGCCTCGCACACCCTTCACTTCCTCGTAGGGCGTGGCCCCTTCGGTGCGGCGCCCTGCTGCGGTCAGGGCCCTCCTCCTGCGGGCCTGTCTCTCTCGCACGCGTGCGGCGCCCCGTGCTGAGTATGGGTCCTAAAATTTAGGACTCTAAATTTAGGACTCTAGTGCCGAGCCGCTGCCGCTGTGCAGTGTGCCGCCCTCGCGACGCCGGGGGTTGGGCGCCATGTTGTGCCGCTCGTTGCGCCTGACGACCTAATTGCCCGTCTGTCAGCGGGTTTGTACGTCCCGTCCGCCGGCCGTCCGAGGCGCATCACGTGACCCGGTAATCGGCCGATCCGCGCGCCGCCGCGCCACGCCTCCCGCCAACAACGCGCTGCTGGCGCCGCATTTTTCCAGTCAGACTTGTGGGCGGGCGACTGCCAAAAAACGACAGCAGCAGCAGATGCCAACTTTTTTTTTTCGTTCATCATTTCGGACTTTAAAGACAGCAGAGTTCAAACAACTCCGCGAAAGAAGAAAATGCTCTGCTCCGGCGAGCGCTACGACTCAATTTGCACCGAAACTTGGCCGCTAATTGCCTCTGCTTAATTAAGCGAGGCGGCCGGGGACGCGGCGACCGGGACGGCACAGATTCCTCGTACTCCTCCAACACCTGGGCCCCGGCGAGGGCCCCGGCGAGGGCCCCGGCGAGGGCCGCGCCCGCGTCTCGGCAGGGCCTTCGGCCTGGGAAGGGCATGTTATCGCGCGCGCATCGATATAAGCGATTTTCATGGTGAAGGTCAAGCCGATCTTTATTCAGGAGAAAACAGCGCGCGGGGCCGGGTCGGCCGGGTCGGGCCGGACCGCCGGGCCGGTATGTAGGTAAGGCATCCGCCGGGTCGCGGCGCCGGCAACACTGTATCTCCATCGGACTGCCATTAGGCCGCGCGGCCCGGCCGACCCGTTCGACGCTCATTCGATTACCGAGACAACGGTGAGAAAGTCCCGCGAAAGCCTGCAAACCCTATGGTCACAGGGTTGAGGTTCGGCAGGGAGGGCCCCGTCGTCGGCCGCCGTCGGCCCTGGGCACATCGCAGCAGCGCGGCGCGCACGGCGGGGCACAGCCAAACAAGTGCTTTGTCACGATTGCGCAAACAACAAAACGAAAATGTATATGCGGCGCGCGCATGGCCGCCATCGCCATTGTGGTGCAGCATGGCCCTTTTGCGGGGGCCTTGTGCGCGTGTGTGTGAGTGTGCTTTATTTTGAGGCCAGCAGAGCCATGGTTGGCCTTCAAAACAGAAAAAGACGAACAAAAGAATACATTAATAATCCAGATGAAAACAAATCCCCATGGCAAGTCTCCTCGTTGCTAGAAAAGGGCGCTGCTGCTGGACGGGCCCTGCAGCGTCCAGCGTGGCGGGGCGGCGGGGCGGCGGGGCGGCGGGGCGGCGGGGCGGGCAGCATCACCTCTGGAAGGAAACCGCAGCGCTCGCCCTGCTGGCCCTGCTCACCGCAGAGTGCAGTCCTCCAGCCAGGCTCCAGCCAGGACTCCAGCCAGGCTATAGCGGCGCGTTGCACCTTCCAGTGCCATGACCCGGCGGGGCGAGGGGGAACGCGGCGAACGAGTATCCGCCGCTCGAGGAGTCGGAAAAGTGTAGCCGATTCGGGACTTGGCGTCGCTGCGTCGCTATGGGCGCGACACTGCTTTCACCGACCGACTGTTGGCTCAGCTTGCGCAACGCGTGGTTTCTATTTAAATATCGTTCAGATCAGCCGATCGGCCCGCTGTGAAAGTGGAGTGGCTTCATTAATGAAGGATGATTCTGCTCTTTGCGCGCGGCGAGCGGAGCAGCAGAGCCTTATGATGCTCCGGACGATGAGCTGGGCTGGCTTGCGTCACTGCCTAAATGAGCCGCCTCTCAGCGACGCCAGGTGACGGTGTATTGACGGACAAGTGACGGTGTGGCGACGGGGTAGGGACGTAGTGGTAAGGGGAAGTGACGAGTTAGTGACTCTGGACTGACATCGCACGACAAACCTCGGTGTTTCGCAGAGACGCGACGTGGGGGTTGACGCTAGTGACACGGTGACGCCGGAGTGGCGTCGCAGTGACGCCGCACTACATCGGACGGCGTCGTCGTCGCGCGGAATCACGACCGACCAATTTCTCGCAATTGTCTCTGACGTCGCTTCCTGCGCTGTACTCTTTCTGTTTTGATAATGTGGGCCACTTTACTTCAATTTTCCACTCTGCCACCATCACGCGGCCCGGACCAGCCGGCCGGCCGGCCCGGGGAGGGAAGTGCACGGCGGGGATCCCGTCCGAACGACAGTCCGAACGCCTCTAACGGGACTAGTACACCACGGAATGAACTAGTGTCGGCAAATGCGCGTCGTCGCCCTGCTTTTTTTTTTTTCGTTCGCGTCATTGCCGCCTCCATTTTTCTCGCATTCATTCTCCAAAAATGGAAAACGGCAGTGGGTTGCAGCGGGGCGCGGCCGAAGCCAGTCGAAGGAAATAATGATGCGCGGTCAGAGCGGCGGCTGTTACATGGCGGTGGCGTAATGCACTGCGGATCCACGCCGCGACAACGCCTCGCTTTGCGTCCGCCTCGCCTGCCCGCACGAGCAGGCCGCCAGCAGGCCGCCAGCAGGCCGGCAGCGGGGCCACAGGGGGCCGTCGACGCCAGGACGCTCCGAGGCCGAGTCTGAGGCTCGTTTCGTCAAGACGACCGTCGTCGCAGCGTACCGCCAGCGCACCGCCAGCGCTGCGGCGCCGTAGATCCTTCCCTGCACTTTCAAAATTTTTGTGCGGTTTGGGCGGCGTGGTGTCATCGCACCGGCTGCAGCGCCGAGCTGCCGGAGGCAAGGCGTAACCGGCAGACAGGCGGACGGACACCTGGGACGCCGGCGGGCTTTTCAGGAATGGAAGGAATCCATTATTTTGTCACCGGCCCTGCTATTGAGGGGCGCATTGCTCCGCCCGCCCCGCCACGCCCCGCCCCGCCCCGCCCCGCCCCGCCCCGCCCCGCCGGACCGCGTTCCGCAGAGCTGCTCCACCGGCCTTGGGCGCCACCGCCATCGCCGCCTCAGTTATTTCTCTTACTGCAGGAAGCAACGACCTGCGCCGCGTCGATGCGAAACCTGACAAATGAGCCGCCGCGGTGCCCCCGATGATGGCGGACGCGGTGAAGGGGAGGACGCCCAGGACGGCGACGGCGGCCTCGGCGAGGACGAGGTGTCGGCCCACGTCGTGCTCGGCGTTGCCGCGCCACACAATGCACTACAAGGCGGCGGTGCACGGCTTTCCATTTTCCCCCGCAATCGATGGAAACGACAAGGCGGTGAATCATTCGTGTGTGGCAAGCCTGGCGAGCCACCGTGCACCTGCGCGTCGTGGCGCGGCGGGCCGCCCTGGGCTGCCGTGCCCGCGTCGTCGTCGTGCGCGCCCTCACCTCGCAAGGACGCGGTGAAGACCCCCGGACACGACCACGACCACGACGCACGCCGCGGCCGGAGCGCCTGCGAAGCCGGGGCAGGCAACCCGCGGCGCTCCGGTGCGCTACGGGCCGCACAAACCCGTCCCTCTAGCGTAAACCGTCCCCGGCCGGGTCGCGGAGGTCAGCGAGGGCCCGCCCCCCGCCGGGAGTCACCACGCCAGTGGCCTTCTCGGTGTCCCCCGTTCTGCCCGGCGTCGCCAACATACTACTTTCCTGCGAATTGTAATGGAAATATACAGCCGGCATATACATGCAGAGCCACGCCGGCCGCTTTGCATGGTGGTACCAGTGTGTGTTTCTATTTGTTACGTGCCGTACCCGGAGGGGGCAGGGAAGGGGGTCCGGACATAGTTCGCGCGACACAGGCTGTTGTCGTCTCCTACAAACAGTACGTCATTATTAACCCGAAGACCCGCGTGCAAAACCTGCTGGCAATAATGCATAAGCTGGTTCCTCCGAGTTTGGCAGGGCAGCAGTTTTTTCCAGGGCGTTGTAGGAGTGTTTATACACCTGCTTCGCAACGCTTGGCAGGACTTCCGCCCGCCACGTCCGACTAGAACCACCACGCGAGGGGCATCGCAGACACCTATTCCTCTCGGCCCCAGGCTACATTAGGCTTCGGAGAGGATAATTTTTGGCCCGGTCCAAGCGGCACCGCCCGCTGGTTGTTGTTGTTGTTGCTGCTGTTGTTTGCGGTCAGCAAGGCGGTGTGATGGCGCGGGAATCGAGGCGCGAGATTTAAAAAAGACCCGGCGTCATTGCGGTGAAAATGGAAGAACGCGGGTAAATAACGCGTTTGGCCGCGCGTGTGTGAGTCACCGGGTGGCCGAGAAGAACCTGCTGCTCTGTGAAAAAAAAAAGTTTTACTATATACCTTTATACCTTTTTTAAAAAATTCAACAAGTAAGAATACCTGACAAATTTTAAGTCGATCTTTCCTGATGGAACCTTTTAACAGTGCTCCTCCGGACGGTTCTCTAGGGGCTGAAAGGGGTCAGTGCCTGGCCTAAATGTGTTGGCCGGACTCCTCGACGGGCCCTGGCGCAGCGAAGCGCGTCCGCGCCATGCCGGCACTCCACCCGGCACACTGTGCGGCTCAGATCGGCAACGGTGGATAAGTGGAGGGAAAGTGATTGAACCCGAGGCCCGGCCGGCACACACCCTATGGCTTTGCGGGGGCACTTCTCGCATGAGCTGTTGACCACTTCGTACTTTACGGCTCGCTGCTTCTGTCGATCCGCCACCCTTTTTCAAACTCAATCTCGGTTGGAAAATTTTTCACCTACTACCGCACGGCAGCGCGTCCTATTGTCATAACGCACGGTTTTCATTAGCTCGGCTCCGATCGGCCGAGCACGTCGCCTTTTTACTCTCTTTTCCAGACGGGCTGTCAGGCAGCGGTAATTTACGCCACCAGTTTAGTGTTTCTGTTTCCGCACTTGTCCGCTGCCAGAAACCTAGGGATCAATTATTGTGACGATTGTCACTTTGATGTGAAAGCCATAACTCCACAGGCTTTTGCAGTGTTGAGAACGGTCGGCCTCCGGCTGGGACACATGCACTCGTTGATGTTAACATTTTTTCGTTCACTCATACAGTGTGGCGGTTCGCGTGTCACACTCATAAAATGGACGTCGTTTCGGGAAATCTGATTTCTGATTTTGGGTTATATCTCATGGAATACACAGACACCAGCTCCGCCGTCTCACCGTTTTATCGAGTCACCCAGTCGCCTTAAATTGGAAAAAAATTGGTCGGCAAGTTTAGGGGACCAGATGGACCTGTACCTCGGACCTGCAGGTCGTCCCCCGGGGTCCAAGCTTTTCCCGGCTAGGACAACCTTTTTTTGGTCTCCCTCGTTTGTCAGGGCACTGGGCTGGCGCCCCCACGGGCGCCTAAGGGCAGACAGATGCAGCCCCCTCGTGGGGCCATCGTATCTCCTAGGCCCCATTTATAATGGGACATTTTAAAATCAGAATGCAAGCCAGAGGACTCGATCGTCCCCACCGAAAATACCGCTTTATATGCTTACCGCAGCGGCGACCGGGCTAGAACATGCCCAAACGCAGAGTCCCTCTCGCACAGTCCCGGGGGCGTCCCGTGCGAGGTGCTAGAGAGAGGGTGAGGAGAGATAGGACTCTATACTGGTTCGGGATCAGCCCACCAGGGCCCCCCGGCCCAGGGATGTAAAGTGGATAAACTAATTGTCCAAAAAATCGACATTCATCATCTTTATATGGTAAATGCGTGATACAGCATTTGAAAGAAAATAGCGGGTACCCCGAGTCGTCCGGGTTCGGGTAATGTCAGCCGCCTGTCTCCAGCGCAGCGCGGCGCACCTTGGAGCCCAGATCATGTCCTCTGACGGAGGCATACGGCGGCAAGGCGGCGCTGCTTTGTTTCAGCATCTCCGCGGCAAGAACAAATGAATGGACATCTCGTCGCAACCGACCACGCGCAAACCGAGACATTTTTATCACTTTTTTTTTAACACTACGGTCCGAAGGCTATTTCAACTCACACTTCTTCCCCGAAGCCTGAAATCCATATTCTGTCCTAACCCAACAAATTGGATTGTAAAACCCGGGTGCCCGGGGGCGAGCGCGGCAGAGAGAGAGAGAGAGAGAGAGAGAGAGAGAGAGAGAGAGAGAGAGAGAGAGAGAGAGAGAGAGAGAGAGAGAGAGGGGTGTGTGTGTTTTTGGCCAACGAGGCTGGACGAGGAGGTGACTTTATGGCACCTGCCCCGAGCTATCTCATTCGTTATTCAGTCAGTCGGCCACAAAAGGCGAGTAACCTACTCATTTCCAAGTCGGGGCAGTGCCGGGCGGCAAGGCTGCGGCCGTGGGTTCGATTCCAGTTGGTTTTCTTGATTGAGAGTACAAGCCGCCGCGCCACCACTGCGCGCGCGCCGAATTTACGACAAACAAAAAGTGTGGCATTCCGCGCGTCTAGCAATTAAAGGCTTGCTTGCTTCGCCGATTGATTTAACCTCCGCGCCGGCCACCGCATCCGGCAGCGTCAGCAGCGGCCGACGATGAGAAATACGGGCCAACCGCCTCGCGGCGAAGACGGGACAGGCGGACCTGCTCGTTTTGGGGCGGACTGTACGCCCGGGCGAGCCGGCGACGGGTGGGACGGCCACTGGTCTTGTCGTGAGCCGATTTGCATTTCAAGGGGACGTGTACGCAAAATCCAGGCAACCCTGCAGCCGGGCCCGGGGCAGTTACGCGGCTCTCGAAACGTAACCTAGTTTACAGTGAGTTGGTTACGCAAGAGGGGCGTCCGCGTGGCTCTGCATCGTACGGTGTGCACGTGTGTGACTCCACTGACCCCGTGGCGCATGGAATATGCAGCTAGCATAGCGCAGTCACTTGGCTTTGGGGTTCGGGGCCGACGGGGTTATCTGGAGCAGTTGTGTTGAGTTTCTCGATGAATAACCAAAAGCAAATTTTTCGAAAAATATAAGTTTTTTTTTTTTTTAAATGCGTGAATGCGTATTTTTGCGTGCATCCTGCTTTCCTGCGGGCCGAGCGGCTTCGCGGCCCGCACGCACACGGACGCGCGGACGCGCCTCCAGTACCTCCACTGTTCGGTCGTGAACGCTAACAGGGCAATTTTGGCGAGAGTAACGAGAGTACAGGATTGGGTGGTTCGTGTCGGGTCAGGTGCCCGGCCAGCCCAGCCCAGCCCAGCCCAGCCCAGCCCAGCCCAGCCCAGCCCAGCCCAGCCCAGCCCAGCCCAGCCCAGCCCAGCTCTCGCGCATCGCCGTAACTTTGGCCCAAAAGCCGCTCCGGGCGCACGCGGCCGCCCGAAGATACCGCGCTTTTTAAGCCCGCTGGCAGAGCGAATCGCTCTGTCTTTCTCGCACCCGTGAGGGACGCCCAACAAGTGCGAGAGAGACAGCGACGAAACGCCTCTCGCTGGACCCACCTCCTCGGCTGCAAAGTAGGCGGAAATACTTTTGGGCCCCTCTGGCCGCGGGCGGGTGAAGGGCCACGAGAGAGAGAGAGAGAGAGAGAGAGAGAGAGAGAGAGAGAGAGAGAGAGAGAGAGAGAGAGAGAGAGAGAGAGAGAGAGAGAGAGAGAGAGAGAGAGAGAGAGAGGTGGAAGATAAGCGGGGAAGAAAGGTGCTCATTCAAGGAGGAACAAGCGCGGGAATTTTTGAAAAACGGGCCGCCTGGTTATGGACACAGTCCACCACTTTGCAAGGAAAGAAGTGCGCGTCGTGGCACCGCGAGGGGCGGGGCGGGGCGGTCAGCAAAGCCAGCCGGACTGAGCTTAGCTGAACGTGTCTCGACAAGTCCGTTACTCGATTAGACTGCCTCATCGCATGTGTGGAAGCAAGGGCGCAGTCTGCTCTACCGGCTGCGCGGCGTGCAGTAAATTTAACGATATTAGCATGAGGAACAGATTAAGCGTG